>CM019828.1:17529153-18074855 GCA_009763385.1 Coix lacryma-jobi var. lacryma-jobi
CCCAGTGCGGCTCCATCTTCAGGTACCCCTCGCACACCGCGGCGAATATGGCGGCGTGCGAGATGGAGTTGGGGGAGAAGTGTTGCAGCTCCACCTCGAAATGGTGGGCCAGCCCTCGCAAGAAGCGGCTCGGCGGGACGCCGAGCCCCATACGGTGGTAGCGCGTGAAGCTCACCACGTACCCCTCCGGCGGGTGCGGCTCCCGGTGCTCCGCCGACGGGATAACCCACCATGCGGGTCCCTCCTCCGGGTTGGGGCGCAGAAGCCCCTGGGCCACCAGCGAGTCCATTTCGCTCTGCGTCACCTTCGACGGGCTCCAGTCCTCGGCCGGCAGCATCTGTGTCTGGGCGGCCATGACGGTAGCGCGGCGCGGATCCGAGCAGCGGGCGGGCGGCCGGAAATCCCCAATCGACTAGCTCGAAGGAGAGGGCGCGTAAAGGCTACGGCGGCGGCGAAGGCAAAGGCAAAGTAAAGGGTTCTTTTTCCCCTCTTTCGATATTTATAGGGGGAAATCCAGACGGGCGGGATCTCCCACGACGTGAAAAAGGTAACCGAATGCATTCAATGCGCCCACCTAACCACGTCTCGAGCCGGATGCAGGGTACACGCGTTACCTCTCCATTCGCTCCACTACCCGGGCCCACCACGACCGTCGCTCCGGCTTCGCGCCCGCCGCTCTCCCCGACGGTTTCCGCCTAAAAAGGCGTGCCCAACGGGCAGAAGGATTCCCAGACGACGGAGGCTTCTTCATAAAGGTAAAAACGGGCCCCGGCCCTAAGTCTCGAAGCAGCGAAGGCTGGCCCTCGAAAAGGGTTCGACAGCCGGCTTCGAGCACCCGAGTCAGGGACACCAAGGGGCGCCACTCGCGGCATTACTCGAGGGCCGAGCCCTCGAGGCCCCTCACGTGTATCCAAGGCGGGGAGCTCGACGTGCAGTGAGATCCCCTCGGAGGGAGGCATCGAGCCACCGGGTCCTATCGAATGGACCCGGCACTCCTGCAGACTGAGCCCCCATGCTTTATGAGACCGCCTCCGGGCCACAGTCGACCCCTAACGAACGGGGCACGAGCTCTCACTTGGATTCCCCGTTACCAGCTCACCGGGAACCTCGATACTCGCCCACTCGGGGTAGTACGAGGCATCCCCCCTCGCATCCGATCGAAAGGACTCGCGGGATGACAAGCCAGGGCAATCGGCATGCCGGACAGCTCGAGGAGCCGGCCAGTCGGTTCAGCCTGGCACCCCTCGACGAAAGAGGGTCTAAGAGCTCGGACAGTTACGACTAATCTCTTTTCTTTGTATAAACATGAGATTTTCAGGCCTCGGGCGAACGCTCGACCTCCATCTCGCCCGAGCCCTCAAGGCCAGGCCTCGAACGATCGCTCGTTCTCCGTCTCTCCCGAGCCCTCCAAGCCAAGCCTCGGACGGAGTCTCCCACGACAAAGGAAAGGTAACCGCAAATATTTAATGAGACTACCGAACCACATTTCGAGCCTATTGACAGGTACACACGGCGCCGCGATCTCCGCTCCCTGACGATTTCCGCCTAAAAAGGCGCGCCCACTGGGCAGAAGGTTCCCAAACGACGGAGGATTCTTCAGGAAGCCCACGAGGGGGTTCTAACCACTCCCCCACGGTCTCGGGGGCTACACCCGCGGGTGTCGCTCGCACGACACCCACGGAATCAAATCGACAAAACCCTCGAGATCCGTTAGCTATCCATCGAGATCCCAATCTGGAGCCCCTGCTCGAATGCAAGCACTCAAACAAGGGCTCGGGGGCTACTGTCGGTGGTACGAAAAAGGGTACCCCCAATCAACGCAAACACCCGAACGCTCTGTCTCCGTCTCGCCCGAGCCCTCCTAGCCAGGCCTCGGGCGAACGCTCTGTCTCCGTCTCGCCCGAGCCCTCCCAGCCAGGCCTCGGGCGAACGCTCCGTCTCCGTCTCGCCCGAGCCCTCCCAGCCAGGCCTCGGGCGAACGCTCTATCTCCGTCTCGCCCGAGCCCTCCCAGCCAGGCCTCGGGCAAACGCTCTGTCTCCGACTCGCCCGAGCCCTCCCAGCCAGGCCTCGGGCGAACGCTCTGTCTCCGTCTCGCCCGAGCCCTCCCAGCAAGGCCTCGGGCGAACGCTCTATCTTCGTCTCGCCCGAGCCCTCCCAGCAAGGCCTCGGGCGAGCACGATCGCTCTCCGTCTCGCTCGAGCCCTCCAGGCCTCGGGCGAGCGCGCCCCCACACCTCGAGCCTTAACGCACGGACCTCGAGCTGCACAGACAGTCGTACCAGCCCATACCACATTTAATGCCTTCACCTACTCCGGTCATGTCCACTAGTGCACAGCATGTACCACAGTAACTCGGTGTAAAGGTCAAGTCTCGTTTTCACCACAAGCATGGGCAAAAGGGCACCAGTACAGCACTGTTCGGCCAAGCCAGGCACTGCAACTCCTCGAGGCCGGATACGCGCCCCTCGAGCCCTGCACTGTAACCCCTCGAGGCCGGCTACGCGCCCCTCGAGCCCTGCACTGTAACCCCTCAAGGCCGGCTACGCGCCCCTCGAGCCCTACACTGTAACCCCTCGAAGCCGGCTACGTGCCCCTCGAGCCCTGCACTGTAACACCTCGAGGCCGGCTCCGCGCCCCTCGAGCCCCCGTGGCACTACCTCGAAGCCGGCTCCGCGTCCTTCGAGCCCTAACTACTTTCATGCTATTGGAGGACAGGTACCCCAAGATCCGGAGGGACCCCGCCGCGTACTGTACATTCCGGGATGGGTGTTGTACGGCTCCCGCCTTGTCGCGCCACCACGTCCGCGCCCAGGATGGAAGCCACGACCCAAGGACGCCTCAACAGCGACGATCACATCGGCTCCAGTGGCCCCGACAAGACAGGGTTCCTACCCTTCTCCGTATGGGGCACCATACGCCCCGACACCTGTAATACCTTTATGTAACCCTGGCCTCCCCTTGCTCTATAAAAGGGGACACTAGGGCCCTCATTCAGGAGGAGAAAACACAACATACAAGTCCACACACAGGCACGAGTCCGGACTCCGGTCCACGCTCACTGAGCTTGTATTCTCCCCTGTACAAGCACTTAGGTGCAAGTAATACAAGAACATCCCCCCGCTGGACGTAGGGCCTTCTTTGCCCGAACCAGGATAAATCCTTGTGTCCTCTTGCATCACCATCCAGGAAGAGAAGCACGCGATCATATCACTCGTTGGTGTGATACCCCCGGGTACGAAACACCGACATCTATATTGCCCAACTGATAAAAAATATGCTCTTTTCCTTTCATAGGAAAAAAATATTATTTGTGATCTTTGTCAACACATTTCAGTTATTTGTCTTTGTCCATCGATAGATAAAAATTGTAATATGCTTATTGTGGTTTGTGCTAGCTCAGAAAACATTTTTGTCCTTGTTTTTCTATATAAAAAATTGTTATTTGTGCTTGTGTCAACACATTTCATATTTTGTCTTTGAATAGATAAAAATTGTAATTTGTTTATTGTGTTTTTTGCCAATACAAGCACCAAATGGCATAGCTTGCTCACCTTTTCGAACTACACATTCTTGTCAAAAAGAGTTTGTCTTTGGCAGGATACAAGAGTGATTTCATCACAGTCAAGCTTTAGATGTTGTTGGAGCTCTCACAGAGTAGCTCTAGAGACGTCGTCTGGTGTGGTTGCTCCCACTTCTTCCTCTTTGTACATGTCTCTGGTGTGGTTGCTCCAGAGACATCATCTGATTTGTTTGATTAGTTTAGTTCTCTAGCATTAAGATGGAATAGAGCTAGAGATTGGTGGTGTTTAGGTTCACATCTTCTCATGGGGTTCTGTAGGGATGAACAAGCTAGCTGCGCCAGTAGGTCTTCTCATGGGGTTCTGCAGGAATGACCCTTTTCTTGCACAGGGTTCTTCATTTGGTTACTCTTTTTGTTTCGCTCACTAACTTCGAATTGGTTTGCTCGACTACTCCATCGAATGGCACTACTAGAAGCACCTGATGGCAGATTTTTGTGGATTTCGTTTTTAGAGTGAAGAATTGTTTTCATTTTTAATATTTCAGTACTATATGGCTCATTAAACATTTCATGTCGTATTTTCATTAAGATGATTTTTTATTAGATTAGTTTTGCCAAATCTGGTGCATTCTTCTATTAGTAGTAAATTGCATATTTATTAGCAGTAAATTATGTATTTGAATTAAATTAATTATGATATTTGGTATACGCAATATCTATTGTTGTCACCTATAATTTTCAATTTAGAATTCGCTAATCATCTCATTGGCCTTTTCGGTAGGTACCGTTGCGCATGACATGACAGCTCCCTACCTTCTCGGCTGCCTATTGCTTCTCCCTAAGACCAGGGAGGCACCAAGGATGCTCCTCGCCCCGCTTGCACACAGCCGAGGACACTTGCTGCTTGCATGGCTACAATCTACTCCCTCCGTCCCATTGAAAGTGAAGTTAGAAAACCGTGTCCCCCTCACAAACACGCTTCCCGGACGACACTCTCACTGAGACGGAGGGAGTACATGCTTGCAACTGCCAGTTTGCAAGGTGAACAAGTGAGCAACTCTCAAATTAATTAATACTTCATATTCAAATTCTTGCAACTTGCATGGCTATAGTGCTCTGTCCATTTTGAGGTCCGAAGATACAACAGAAGGCAGAATGCTTGCTTGAAGAAACGGGGTTTTGACGCTGACTTTCAGCATCAAGAATATTCAGCCATGGAGTAGCATTGTCTGAAGTAAGTGTGCAGGCGTGTATGGTCCTCATCTCTAACGACAGGCAATTCAGCTCTGTTCTTCTAGTAAGTCTACAACAGTTAGTGTTCGCACACGAACAATAGCAGTTAGTTTTTTTTGTCAGGTTTTTGGACTCACTTGCACAATTACAACTACAGCAGATCTTCTCTCCGTGGGCCTTGTTTGTTCTCCTTACACAAATTATAACTCCAATAGAATCCATGTGCTACTTCCTCCTAAAACACACAGTTTTTGTTTTTGGATACATTTCGTGTGCTACTTAAGAAAAAAATACATGGTTTTTCTTTTCTTTGCTGAGAATCTTATGTTGACTAGGCTGTCTAAAATCGTGTGTTAGGTTAAAAAAAATACACAGGTTTTTGTCACATGTGTTTTTTAGGCACAAAACACCCATGTGTTGTTGGCCCTAAAAACACATGAGTTTCAGCTAGACAGTTCCTATAGTTTTAGTTAAAACCGATAGTGAGGGTGGCGGCGGTGAATGTCACGGCCAGTTGATGCATAGCCACGCACGTAATACAATCCCGAGAACGCCGTCCATGGCCGGCGACTCCGCCCCATCGAACATCGATCGGCTATCACCCAATGGATCGAGCACGAACGGCGTTTATTTCGAATTGACAAGTTACCAAATCACGGAGTATAAAAGAACTCGTACGTGTTGAGACCAAATATCCAATTTGCCGGCCGTGCAATGCGTGTAAGTGCATCTGGTTGATAGATGGGTGTGTCTACGGCTGCGTAACGACGGCGTGTACGGCCGCCGTCCATCTCTCCTCCGTACCGTACTCTACTGCGATTATGGATGCGAAGCGCGCGATAAGAAATGTGTGGCGGCACGAACTGTGGGGCTGCGGCGTGCTTACGTGGCGTGCTCGTCCTCGGACGTGGCACATGGCAGCTAGGGTGGTAATGGATCATGGCCCTTATCATTCACAATTCAACTTGGCTCTTTCTATTTTTAGTTCAAAATCATATAGTATTACGATCTGATCCTTAAATTTGCTAGGCTAAAGTTTAGAGCCCTTTCCCACCCCTAATGGCAGCAGGTTTTGTTTGACCCGTTCGTTCCAAACCTAACATGATGATCCGGTTTGGATGCACTAGCTAATAAATTTTATCGGGTTAAATTTAGCTATATGGTATCTAAATATAACACATCTAAAGTTTAGTTAGATTTAAGTATTCTATTTCAGCTAAAGTCAGCTATATTAAAATTTTAGTTGGATACATAGACAGAGGTGGTGATCATATATGGGCCGGAACTGTCACACATGCATCCTGTTGCTACCGTTCATGTCATCTGACCATACGTGTACTATATAACTTGTAAACATGTAAAAGCTAAGGCACGTTGTGCTGTGTTACACCATACTGGCACGACAAAATTTACGAACGTGTGAGTCTAAATACAGCCCACGATGATACTATGCATACTTTTCATTTCTTATACATTTTTTTGCTTGCAAAGATTTTATTACACGGAGATATAGATCGTTATGATTATTACTACTAGCATTTGTCGTTCTAAAACTAAGAAAAAGCTACGCATTCCATGCATATGGACACATTTTTGTGTTTTTTCTTGAATAATTGTTGCTGCGCTAGACCGACCATATACAGAAGGCATGCATGGATTGATCGATTGATGTATTACAGGATCATACCATAACCATGTCAAGGTTTTAGAGACTCTCCAAAATTTATCCGGCTCTGGTCTGTCTCGCCCGACTAGACGACTAGTCGTCGCTACCTCCCGGGCCCCACAGCGTCGTCCTTCCTCCTCTATTATATATTCGGTGCGGAGCGGGGGGCCTCTCTTCTTCCCAAATCAGGTCAACGGCCAAAAGAAAAAGAGAGAAGACGACGAAGCAGCGCAGCGCGCACACCAACACAGCAGCAGGGCATGGGTGGTCCAGCAGCTCGCCGCATCCGCGGCCTCACCGCGCTCCTCGCGGCGGCCCTCCTGCTCTCCGGCGCCGCCGTGCCGGCCGCCAGAGCGCAGGAGGAGACGGAGCACGAGGAGGAGTTCAGCTACGTGGTGGGCGACGAGCACGGGCCGGAGCACTGGGGCAGCATCAAGGCGGAGTGGGCCAACTGCAGCGCGGGGCGGATGCAGTCGCCGATCGACCTCGCCCACGAGCGCGTCTCGCTGGTGCGCTCCCTCGGCTACCTCGACCACTCCTACCGCCCCGCCGAGGCCTCCATCGTCAACCGCGGCCACGACATCATGGTACGTATGTGATTGCGGTTGTGATCTGAACCTGGCGACAGCAAGGCTTTCGCTGGTAGGATCATTGGTTGATTGATTGCCAGCTGATGAGTGTGAGTGATTGCTTGCCTGATTGATTGATTGCAGGTGAGGTTCAATGGCGACGCCGGCAGCCTGGTGATCAACGGCACGGCGTACTACCTGAAGCAGATGCACTGGCACTCGCCCACCGAGCACACCGTCGACGGCCGCAGGTCAGAGTCGTCTGTCTTCCTCTTCCCGCCGCCGCCGCCGCCGTCGTCGAGCTAACATAGAAAGCGTTGACGTGGACCATTTAATAATTTCTTATTACTACCTGGTTTTACGTAAGATTAAATATACAATAATTACGTAATTACTGTACTTAGCACAAGTCACGGCTACTATATGATCATCTGAGACGTTTGGCGTGCTCGCGCGTCGCACGCACCTCGCAGGTACGACATGGAGCTGCACCTGGTGCACGAGAGCGCGGCGAACAAGGCGGCGGTGATCGGCATCCTCTACGAGGTCGGCGGCGAGGACCCGTTCCTGCGGGAGCTGGAGCCGGCCATCCACCGGATCGCCGACAGGCAGGACAGGGAGGAGCCCGTCGGCGTGGTGGACCCGCGCCACGCGCGCGGCAGGGCCAGCGTCTACTACCGCTACGTGGGCTCCCTCACCACGCCGCCCTGCACCGAGGGGGTCATCTGGACCCTCGTCAAGAGGGTATATATGGCTCTTTTTATTTTATTATTTGCATTGATTTCGTTCTCATCAAAATTCCAAGCTTTTAGCTATCTACCTTCCGTTCACTCCGTGCTCCACCAGTCCACAGATCGTGACTGCCGCTGCTGGCCCACGTGTGTTTTAAAACAAGTCGAGATGTATATGCTCCTGATGAGTGGTGGTGGCCTTCTTGTTATTAGCTTATTAGGGTCGGTCGGCATGTGTGTTGGTGGTGATCGATTTCCGCTGAGATTTTTGAGTTTCTTTTGTGCAGGTCCGCACCGTGTCCAAGCACCAGCTGGAGCTTCTCAGGGAAGCCGTGCACGACGTAAGTCCATCACGTCGCTACCTTGTTTCCAAAAGTTTGACCAGCCAGCAGAATGTATCTAGAAGGCAAAGATGGTTTTGTTTTTTCTCGGCCTGACCAAAATAAAAATCTGTCTCGCTTGTGTTTGTTTATTACCTGCTTTTTTCAGGGCATGGAGAAGAACGCGAGGCCGGTTCAGGACGCGAACGACAGAGACATCAGCATCTTCCGCCC
Source organism: Coix lacryma-jobi var. lacryma-jobi (assembly GCA_009763385.1). Taxonomy (NCBI): domain Eukaryota; kingdom Viridiplantae; phylum Streptophyta; class Magnoliopsida; order Poales; family Poaceae; genus Coix; species Coix lacryma-jobi. Next base: position 17,537,427 of record CM019828.1, read on the forward strand.
CAGGCCACATAAGCACTACTAGCTATATACCACAGTAGTACGTAGTCCAGCAACGTACGTTACGTACGTAGTGTTCAGTGATGCATGAGCTGAACGCCTGTGGTTCAGATCGACCTTCAGAATAATATACATACATACATACTAGTATGAGTTACATACATTCAATTGTTGGGTGGTTCAGGTGTTGGGGAGAGATGTATATGATTACAGTTTTGTTTTGTAATTCTTTCTATCTCTGTTATATATAGGAGGAGTAAATAAACTAAGCAGTCGATCTGCTCTTTCGTAAAAAAATGAAAAAGAACACAACTTGTTGATGCGCATGTGGGACTCGATTTGTCTGATTGATGTTGTTGAGTAAAGTACCTTGGCACCATTCGCGCCTCAACCCTGACTATCTAACTGGCACGGTCTTTGTTAAAAGTATACAAAAACTACAAGGATTTGATTATAGTTGAGCAGGGGATGACTCACCCAACATGAGTACAGTATATAACTGGCACCGCTCAACTATTCAGCCCGCTGGATTTGTCTTGTCCCTGCAAAACAAGAAGCATTTTTTTAGTAGTATGTCAGAAACATGTAGGATGCTTATAATAATAATAATAAATAAGTAAGTAAAACAGAGTGCTGCTGTAATACAGAACAAAAAAAATTCGGGCCCGATCGAGAGGCCCTGTTGCCTGTTTGGTAGTTATGCGAGTCAATAGCTCCCAACAGCTCCCACTGGCTTGTTAACGAATCAATCAAAGAATGATAATAACTATCAAAAGAGTTGTTAATTAAAGTTTCATTTATCGATTCCCCTTGTGTTGTGTCCCAGGGCCTTAACCGCATCAATCAACTGTAGCGAAGCCAGTACAGCAAGCTGTGCATCCACGACCACGCAGACCTCGCGCCATGTGCCTTGGACCAGTATGGAGTAAAACAAGTCCAGTTTTCGGAAAAATACAGGGAACACATCCATTACTCTCGGGTAGCGCAGCTCTGCTTTTCAGACCAGAGCGCCCCATTCTCGTTCATACTGTATTTGATCTGTTGTAGTATCTGTATGGACGGACAGCCAAGACAACGGCAAGTGTGAGTAACCGTTGGCGAGAGAGACGACAAATGCGTGCTTCTGCCGCGGTTGGTGGTGGTGGTGGGTGGTAGAAAATGCAGCCCGTCCGGTTGGTGGCGCGCTCCCAATGCAAACACGGCCTTGTCACGCGGCGCCGAGAGAGGGACGGACGAGTCTGGAGTCTCTTCTTCTGAACTACGCGGAACTCCCAAAGAGTAAAAAGTGCAGTGGAACAGCGCGGTTTAAACTGAGAGGTGAACAAGGTCCGTGGAAGCCTGGCCCGCACCAGCAGGAAAGTCTAGTGCTGACGTGCTCGGCCCTAGGTGACGACCGACCGTCCGTCCGTCCCCGGTCACTTGCCATGTTGGACTTGTGCTGCTCTGGTGATGCGAGGAGACGACCAGAGGCCACCCCCCGGCCCGTTGCATCAGGAATTCAGGATCAGGATCAGGATCAGGGGCTCTGCAAACGCAAATGCGCAAGTTCCCCCTCCTCGACGTGTGGGCGTGGAACGGTTGCTGGCAGACGCGGCAGAATTGTCCCTCCGCGGGCGGTGCTCAGGCGGTCGCCGTTCCGCTGAGGGTCCGCAGTCCGCGATGACATCCCTGGTAGAGATGCGGTTGACGACGGCGCATTTGCCCAAAGTCCGTCAATATATACTCAAAGTAGCAGCAGACCCGTGAAGATCTGAGACATGGGTAGCTCAGCGAATCAGCGTAGGTATGCTGCTGGAATAATGGTGCTGTGTTTCTTGGCGGCAAACTAGCTGTAGCAGACAGCGGTCGTGACTGAAAACTCCACGAAATGGTTTTAGAAGGAGCGTGCGCGCTTGAAAATTCCTCGAAACGATTTTTTTTTTCGGCAGAAGAAAATTCCTCATCAAAGGAATTGAAAGAGAAGAGCCGTCGAGATTGACAAGGCGTCGGCACGATCTTGAAAATCATTCAGGCGTCCGAGCTTTTGCACGGTTAAAGAACACGAAGTAGTAATGGTGCATCTCTTAACTTTTTTTTTTAGGGGAGTGACTCTCTTAAATTTTGCTCGACAATGACCTCAAGTTTTGGACTGCTGTTCCTTGGATTGTTTCGGTTATTACTGGAAAACACGGAATATATATATTTTTTAAGTGTTTGACTGAATACAGAAAAGATTATTGTTCAGTACTGCTACTAGCTAGTACAGATCTAAATGGCATCCAAGATCCAACTTGTTGGGACACGATAAAACAGGTCGTGAAGGGATTATCTAACAGCGACCACTATGTGGTGATGAACTTTCAAGGACCTTCCACCGGCCTTTGCTCGGAGGTCCAACAGAGAGCAAAGGTCCTCCGGAAGACGGAGGTACTCCAGAAAACGGAGATCCTTCGGAAGGCGGAGGTCCTCCAAAAGATAGAGGCCCAACGCAAGGTGGAGGTCCTCCAAAAGGCGGGGGTCCTCTAGAAGATGGAGGTCCAACGCAAGGCGGAGGTTCTTCGAAAAACGGAGATCCTCCAGAAGGCGGGGGTCCTCTAGAAGATGGAGGAGGCCCAACGCAAGGCGGAGGTTCTTCAGAAAACGGTGATCCTCCAGAAGGTGAAGGTCCTCCAGAAGATGGAGGCTGAACGCAAGGCGGAGGTGTGACGGAAGTTCAACAGAACGCAGAGGTCCTACAGATGGTGGAGGCCCACAAGGAAACGAGAAGCCAAATGCGGAGGTCTCTGTCTAGCGCTGGTCGTTAGGGGACGACAGAGGTCTACACACTTGGAAGGAAAGCGATTCCGACAGTGACCTCCGTCGAACGAGGCCATAGTATGATGGTGTTCTATGGGCCGCAGTGGACGTCCCTAGGAGAATGGCCTCCGATAAGAGTGGTCTGAGGCCCAAGAGGCTGGGTGGTTGCAGAATGAAGAAGAAAATCTAAATTACCCCGCAGGGTCAAGCCTGAGTAGAGGAAGATTTCGAGAATATCCTTGTACTATGTAGGTGCAGAAATGTAAGAGGTCAAACCCCATGAACAATATGCTATAAAAAGGGTAGGGTAAAACTCTGTGTAAAAGTTAGTTGAGATCAGTTAATGAAACCCTAGATGCAACTGTCCTTTCTCTCATTTGTTGACGCTCACTAATGCTCATAATTAACCATCAACTATTGCATGAAATGACACTAAATGAATCACAAAGCACAGTTATAGGGTTTGAAGCTAACAAGTTCCACGAGTTTTGGTGCTCTCACTTGTTTTGTAGGACATCCATGTTTTTACCATATAAAAGTATCTCAAGTGATGAAACACACCATTGCGAAGACCTCGTCGAGACGATCAAAACGGATATATGATTTGCTATATTTGGAGTCCCGGAGCGAGAGTCCTCGATGGATACGACTTGGAAGATTCTAGAACATTCCAGAACACTCCAGAAGACACGAGAAGGCGACCCACGGAAGGCGGGGCCCACCTATCATAGAGGCAGACCGACCGGTCTCCCCCCCTGGACCGACCGGTCTGGTATAGGGCCCAAGTTCGCTCCCCTTCGCGTGACGCACTCCAACCGACCTCTTCGACGCGTTTTGGCCCATTAAGGCCCATGTGCATATGGCAAAGGATTTAGTACCACATTGCTTGCCCAAGGTGGCGGGGAGGCCAGAAGCCCCTATATAATAAACCCAGGACCCCCCTGAGGCAACACAACATCATTAGGGAGTATGTGTAGAGGCGTCCCTCAAAGGACAACCTCTCCTCTCTATGTAATTAGGTTTAGATTTTCCAATGTAATAGCTTAGCTCTAGTTGGGAGTTAGGGAGAGCGGAGCTGCGCTCCGGTTCCAGAGGAGTCTTCAGAGTTTTGGTGTGTCTTTGTATCTTTTTTTTAAGACTTATGCTTTAATATATTTATCTTCTCTATTTACTTTATGCTTTATTATATGATTAGTATATTTGTTATATCTTGGCATGGGATCTTTGCTCGTATTGAGTGCTCTAGTTATAGGCCATAATTAGAGTAGTAATCGATAGATTAGACATGGTGTTTAGTCTATAGGTTACCTGAGGTTGCGCTCAATCCCACGGAATAGTTGTGGTAGCCCCAGGGGTGACAGCTGTGTGCCTCTGTTAGGCCTTCGTAGTCCACCACGTTCGGATTGATGTTTCATAGAGCTTTAGGCAGCCTTCTCCTAACTACCTTTTTCCCAGTCTTCTTCGAGAGTTGGAAAGGACCTGCTGCTCCAAAGTGCCAATGTTTATGACTGCTATATCTTTTCATCTTTGTTACCTTAGAACCCAAGTAATAGATAAGTATATAGGAACCTTGATCTCTCCCGTTGTCCACCCACTATAGTTATCTAGTTATCATTGATTTATCTTCTATGTGCTTTCATTCATTATCATTTATCAATTACTCCTACTCTAGTCTATTTAGTACTCTGAGTTAGTAGATGCATGCTAGTAAGTTATCAGATTCTTAACCCATGCTTCCCAGTGGTAAAATATAAATAACGATCCTGGAATACTCCCGGTAGAATGCTACAATGATGTTCTGTGCGCTTGCGGAATCTTTCATATTATTTTTGCACTAACGAACGTCAACAAGCATTTTTGGCGCCGTTGCCGGGGAAGCAATTGGTTTAAAGATTTTGATAATAATCTTGATGTCTGCTAATTTAATGTACCACTAGCTTTAGTAGGATTACCCCTTGTTCTGTTGAGTGTGGAATAGACAGGACATCAGATGCCATTTCAACCTTATGACAAGTTCCACAAGAATGAAGTACCCAGGGTGCCTGAACATTCAAGAACCATCATTAATACTAGAACTCTGCGATCTCACAGGTTTGTGTATACATATATATTATTTATTCTAACCATGTGTAGATTGGAGAAAAAGTCGTCGTCACAACAATTCAACTCTCATCTTATATGACGGATATTTACGCTGCGCCACTCACATATCCCAGTTGTGAGTCATGATAAGTATGATCAAGGTGAGACAGTCTTGCTCATAGACTTTAAACTTTATGAGTAGTTATCTTTTTAATTTCTTGCATACCACTGCATGTTTACTTTTAATCATTCATCCACTTCATTTAGTTTATGTTTTCTCATATCAATGTCCATAACATGTTTAGTTTCTTGCATGCATTCATGTCATCTGAATCTAAAAAATATTTTTTTAAAAAATCCTCATTGTGATCATACTCTGTCATCTATTTTTGAATAAATCTCTGTTATGCTCTCATGCTACCTTTGTTTGCCATAGTATGTTTTAGTTTGAAGGTACATCCATAGGGTACTTTCATAGGCTTTTTAAATTAAGCGTGGTGCTTAGGTTAAATAGTCTACCTTAATCAAATTAGACACGGAGTTTGGTTTGAGTATGGAACTAAAAAGTGCTAGAGTAGATACTAGTTATTTTGTTGGACTAACCCCTGCAGAGAACTCTAAATATACTTTGGGAAAGTCCTGAGATGAATTCACATCAGAGATGAAGCAAGGCATACGGTGAACTGCAAAATGAAGACTCGGCCCATTCATCATAGATGAAAGAACTGTGAGTATTAATGTTTATTTCAATTTATCTTCTACTGCAAGTTATCTTTTACCTTGAACCATGTTAAAATGCAGCCAACACATAAAATGCTAGTCTATGCTAAAGTAGTTCTAAAATAATCTTTTCATTAGCATGGATGAATAACACATAAGTTGTGGATAACAACCCATGTTTCACATTCAGTACAATCCTTCGGGTATATGTCCACTAACATTTTATAGGAGATGAGATTTGCTTGTTCATGGTGTGAACTTAAAGATCCAAAATCCAACCTGTGGATAGACAAAACTCATCATTAGATAAGTCACTAGTGATGTCGAAGACAGCCAAGCTTTGAGCCATCCCAAGGCCTAAGTTAGGACGCTGATGATGAGCAGGATGCAACTCACCCCGTATGGGACAATCTATGCCTACGCTCAACATTGTCGAAGACATCAACACCAACATCAACAACAAATATCTAGGTGATGATATGCTACTACATTATAACATCTATGTGTCATCCGAAGAAAGTCTGTTGGTGGTTCACTATGAAGACAAGCAGTGGAAGTTCTCCTCACTTCTAATCAATGCAACACAAGAGCTAGTTTGGGGGATGAGGTGGTACGACTTCAACAACAACAAGGTCTACAAATTCAATACATGAACATGTTGTTGAAGAAATCCGGGCATCCACCTACTTCACAAGCCAGCTTGGGGGATACACAATTTTGTTGTCCAGATCTGCTTCACGATCAAGGGTAGGAAGGAGAAATCCAGCTTCAAGACACTTTGACCTCCTACTCACCACTTTGATTAGTACAAGCCACTAGACGCTGTCCTAACCAAGAAGAAGAATATGATCCATCACTCATTCTTGGAAGAACATTTTTGAACACCACCAAAGTTGTCATCTATGTCGGACCTGAAGACATCCACTTTTGGATCTTCGATCAAAAGGATTGTTGCTTCATCAACAACTACACCATTTATGAGCAGCCGAAGGAAACCAAGAGAAGACGTTGACTCAGCCGACAAAGGAAGAACCAACTGCCAGGAATTGAGGGGGACATTATGAAGGAGGAAGCCACTGCACTGCAAGAATTCAGACATGGAGAGATAGTACCTAAACCTACAAATCAAGAGAATAGCTGACAAAGTCTCTGTGGGGATATTACACCCGTATACCCCCATGGCACGACTTGGGCTCTTCTACAGATATGGCCCAACCAGAAGGCCTTGCGGCCCGCGACCAGGCCATTGCAGCCGCCAAGGACTCTCCTGATGACTTGCTCGACAAGGAAGATCCGAATAGATAGACCCGGATTCCTTACCAAAAGGAACCGATTGTAATCTGTTAGGATTCGGCAAGTTGTAACCCTGCTCCCTGGCTATATAAGGCGAGCAGGGATCCCCTCCAAAGACACGCCATATTCCAATCCGTCAATACAAACCAACCACCAGAACACAGGACGTAGGGTATTACGGCGACTTGCCGACCCGAACCTGTCTAAATCGCTGTCTCTCATCCCTGTGTTTACGCTTTGCAGACGTCTCACACGCCTCCACCGCTCAATCTACTACCTTGGGCATACCCCTCAGTAGACTATCGACCATATTTCATCGACAGTTGGCGCGCCAGGTAGGGGGTGTGTGCTACGACACCATGATCTGCCAAGCGGTCACTTTCCCTCGCTCCATGGTTTTTTCGGAGGAAGGCACCACTTTCCAGATCAGATCTATGATCTGGACCGTGGGCAGCCACGCTTCTGCTCTAGAAATCATGGAATCTGCGCAGCTTCCTGCATCGGACGCTCTGCCGTCCACCCGCCGCATCACCAAAGTGGCACACCGCCCACCGAGAATTGTCCCTTGCGACGACCAGATCGAAGCCATCGACCGAGCCAACCAAGGAATTGCAGAATGCATTGATGCCATCGAGGTAGCTCGTATACAGCTTTCCAACCAATCTTGCCTTGAGCAGTTTTCAGGTACACCATTGGGAGTTTCCAGCGCTCGACCCACCCACCTCCCCAGACGTTGACTCATCGCCGCACTTCGCCTCCAACGTCCATGCCCTTCGGGCTCCGCGGTGTGGCTCCTACATATCAGCATCAGGCGCTACGACAGCTCTCCGACCAGCTTCAATCTTTTGGCTCCGACCAGATGGCTCTGACCAACAAGCGCGATCGAATGACTCCATCTCCACTCGTCGGCATGGTGACTCTACAAGAGATCTCCGTTGACACTATCTCGGAGAGTTCGGCGTCCCGATCTACCACGACAAACGGCTCCACCTCCACGCAGTCCATGACCGTCATCTCCACCGACTCCGGGGCCAACTTCCCGCCATATTGCGGTGGCATCATCTTTAACGTCTCCGCAGACAGACCTCCACCGCCGAATGAAGCGGAAGGCGAACGCGCCAATCGGGAGCAATGCAACATCGACCAGCAACGCCGGCGTGACGACGAACGACGCGACCAGGAGCGCCACGGCCGGGAGCATCGCGACAACGAACAACGTCGGGAACGGGACCATACTGGAGGCCGTGACCTCATCTACGAGTTCGATAGGGTCGATGATCAACCCGTCTACCCGACCCCAATCGCCAACCTCGCCGTCATCTACAACAAACTCTCCAAGCTTCAGGTAACTCCGGAACTTCAGAAGGTTGTCGCTCACGTCAAGGTTGCTGCCGTGCAGTGCAACGAAAAGGGGCGCTACCCCTCTCCATCCGGATCGTCGTACAGCGGGATGCCACCAAGCCCACATCCTTCGCGTCGACGGCGATCGCCGCCACGTCGCGACCAAGAAGTCTCCCAAGGCAATCGCGCCCACGATCAAGCTCCAGCTCCCGACGCCTCGACAGGGCCACGCCCTTTCACCTCCCGGCTCCGAGCAGTCCAATGACCTCAGGGCTTCAAGGTCACCACGGTGGACAAGTACGATGGCAAGGCCAACCCGGAGCAGTGGGTCACCACGTACAAAATCGCCATTCAAGCAGCAGGAGGAGGATCTGACGTGATGGCCAAGTACCTCCCCATCATTATGTCGTCTTCAGCCAACAGTTAGCTCCACAAGCTCGCTGAGAACTCCATCGACACCTAGGAGCAACTGAAGGAAGTCTTCGTCAAGACGTACAATGCTACCTGTGTCCAACCAGGAACGCGTTACGATCTCCAAAACGTCCACCAGGAGCATAACGAAGGCCTCCGAAGCTACATTCGAAGATTCTCCAACATGCGCCTCACGATTCCGGAGATCACCGATGCAGAAGCCATCTCCACGTTCTCCAACGGTCTGCGCCATAAGGAGCTCTGCGACAAGATCATCCGGAAGAAGGTCGCCACGGTCACCGAACTAATGACGATCGCCAGCTCATACGCCGACGCCGACAACGCCCATCGTCATCACGAACGCCCGCGTCATCGATCACGATCCCAGGAGCATCGTCGTGACGACGATCGTCGCACTGAACGACACAACGAAGGACGCGACCACCGTGACGACCGAGATCGCCGACATGATCGGCTAGAGTCTTCCCGTCAGAGAACGGACCACCGTCGTCGTGACCATCGCTACATCGCCAACACCAACACTCGACCGAGGCGCACCTACGACAATGACTACGAGAAGCTCCTCAACGGTCCCTGTCCTCTCCATAAAGGGGCTAAACACTCCATGCGTGAGTGTGACACCATCGCTCGTAACGTTCGTGGGAGCGATGACAAGCGACCGCGATACGTTAACGACAAGGACAAGGACGCTGACGCCCACAAGCCTGCTTTCCGAGCACCAGCGAGGACACTCTCCATCTTTGGGGGTAACGTTGTCATCGAGACCGAGCAGAAGCGACGCCAAGTACGACGCGACATCGCCTCCGTGGCCACCATCACCGACGACCCCACCAACGTCCGCCACCTCGACTGGTCGGAGCGCTCCATCACCTTCTCCAGGGAGGACCAGTGGTCGGACGACAAGTATCCAGGGCGTTTTCCTCTCGTCATCGACCCGGTGATCTCTAACTGCCGCTACCGCAAAGTCCTCGTCGACGGCGGAAGCGCCCTCAACATCATCTTCTCATCGGCGTTCCGCGAGCTCGACTACTCCAAGCGAGATCTGTTCCCAGCGAATTTCTCCTTCTGGGGCATCGTACCAGGTAAACCCTCCATGCCTGTCGGACAGATAATCCTCCCAGTGCAGTTCGGCACCTCCGACCACTTCTGCGAGGAATACATCACCTTCATCGTTGCCGACTTTGACACCGCCTACCACGCCATCCTCGGTCGCCCGGCGCTCTCCAAGCTCATGGCTGTTCCACATTACGCCTACCTCGTGCTCAATATGCCAACGAAGAAAGGCGTCCTCAGCGTTCGGGCAAATCTCCAAGTGGCGTACGAGTGCGAGCAGTAGACAATCAACTCCGCCGAGACACGCCAACAGCTCCAGGGCGCCCAAGACTGCATCGCCGACGCCGCCAAGCTCCGCCCTGACGATCTCGAGATCCCGGAGACCTCCGACCAGCGCTCCAGCAAGAAGTCGAAGGACACAAAGTAGGTGGCCCTGGTAGACGGGGCTCCGGAGAAGACTGCCGTCATCGGCACCAACCTCGACCCCAAATAGGAAGACACGCTCGCCAGCTTCCTACGGAGCAACGTCGACGTGTTTGCCTGGAAACCAGCGGACATGCCTAGAGTTCCACGGAAGTTCGTTGAGCACTCCCTGAACGTCTCCTCAACCACCAGGCCGGTTCGCCAAAAGCTCCGTCGCTTCACGCCAGATAGGAAGGAGGCAATTATGGTAGATCTCACTCGACTCCTAGTTGCCAGTTTTATCAAAGAGGTGTATCACCCGGATTGGCTCGCCAACCCGGTTCTTGTACTAAAAAAGAATAAAGAATGGCGTATGTGCGTTGACTACACCGATCTCAATAAGCATTGCCCTAAGGACCCCTTCCTCCTCCCTCGCATCGATGAGGTCGTCGACTCTACCGCCGGGTGCGAACTTCTCTCCTTTCTCGATTGCTATTCCGGTTACCATCAAATTGCTTTGAAGGTAGAAGACCAGATCAAAACGACGTTCATCACGCCTTTCGGCGCTGTTGATGGTCCTTAAACACCTGTTTTACCATCAACATTTGACCCTAAAGTCCACCAAAAAGGCATGAAATGTAGTCAAATAGGTTTCAAACTAACCAAATTCCACATGTCCATAGAATTTTATTTGAATGCAGGATTTGAACCAAATTTGGACATATGGACCCACCAGAGGCCAAGCCCACTCAGTAGGGCCCAAATGGGCCTAAGGGGGGTGGCGCCCGCCACCCCTAGGTGGAGCCCACCACCTCTAAGTGGCGCCCGCCACTTGGGTTGGCCCATGTTCCACTCCCTGCCACGTCATCGATCCGTGTGACCTCCCAAGGGCCAAATCTTGGCCTTTGGTCACTAGGTCAGTGGCATCGGACGGCTCAGGAAGGAGTGGCGTGGATCAAGGCCGAATGGCGGTTGCTAGGACATGCAACCGACCTCCAAACCGCCTTGGACAACCACCTGGAGGCCGTAGGATCAAAGCCGGTGCATCCAACGGCCAGGGGACTGGCGGCCGCCAGTAGGGGGTGGCGCCCGCCACCTGACCTAACCCTAGGTCGGTTGGCTGCCCCCTATAAGTACCCCCCTCACTCCTCAAGACTATAAATACCCCCCTGGAGGCACCACTTCATTGGTACCACCACAACACAAGAGAAGCAAAGCAAGTAGAAGCAAGCAAGTGAGAGCTCAAAGAGCTTAGGCAAGTAGGTAGCTAGTAGAGCAAGGCATCTTTGCCCTCGCGGTAGCGCTGCTCAAGGCTTAGCTCAAGAGTAGAGGCGTGTGAGTGATCGGTTCTGGAGCTGGGAAGAGTCTTCCTTCATCTCCAGTTCACGTTTTGCTCTTGTATCTCAAGCACTTTACTATATTCTAGTTCATCATTTCAAGTATTACTTTATTCTACTTATCAGTATTGAGTGGTATACTTGATTGATTGCTTGAGTGCCTAGCTATCCTACAGTTCAATTCACTTAGCCATAGTAGTTAATCTCTAGTGTGCTTAGTGATTGATCTTTGCCAATAGGTTGCTTAGTTAGTTTAGTGTTTATCTTATTAAGTCAAGTATTTGCTCTGACGTTCGCAAGGGTGTCTCTATTCAAAGCTAGGGTAGAGATAGTTAGAATATAGTTAAGCGTGGTGCTTAGTTATAGACTTACCTTCAGATACGGCTGGACCCCCGGATAGCTATGGTAGCAAGCAGGTGGTGACAGCCCTGTGCGCCTTGAATTCCACCACGTAGTTGGCCCAGTTTAACAGTAAGGCTCGTTGTGCTAGCGTTCAACCTAAGTAAGTGGTAAAGGCTAGTACGCCTCGATACTTGACAAGATAGGAATAAAACTATACTTAACTTAGTTGCTTTATTGTCTTTTGCCTGCCTTGCTTCGTAACTATCTTGCTTCGTAGTTATCTTGCCCTGTGGTTATCTAGGAGTAGTTAGTAGTTAGTAGTTAGTTATCTTTAGTTACCCTTAGACTAACTCCAATAGGATAGGCACAAGGAGACCCATACCCATAATGCATGGTATACAGTGTTTTTGCACCATCAAAACACGCTCCAACGGAGTAGGCAAACACGATAGCTATTTTGCGTCGGAGGCGATGCGCAGCGCAAAAAAGCGTCTCTCGCCGTCCCTTTGTGTCTCCACACGAGCCCACCACCACCACGAGGGAAGAAGGTGACCGGAGCTGGCTCGTCGTGGCGGTCGCGGTTGCTCCGCCTCGCCGCCCCAAATCTGTGCCACCAGGGTGGGGAAGGATGCGACGGCGGTGGCGAGGACGGACCGGTCCGCCGCGTGAAGCTCGCGGATGGGGAAGACGAGGAACCGGCGTGGCGAGGTCTGCCTCAGGCGCGTCCGTCGGGTCACGCGTCGGGGAGCCGCCGAGGCAAGGACCCGCGGGCGCAGCCGGCGGGGAGCGGGGCTCCTCCTCGCCGGGGAGCAGACCAGCGGGCGCAGCCGACAGGGAGCGGGGCTCCTCCTCGCCGGGGAGCAGGGCGCCCAACCAGATCCGAAAGGTAGGGGAGGGAGAGAGGATTGGCGGCGCTAGTGGAGAGAGGATGGGAGCCGCCGAGGCTGTTGACTTTTGATGAGGGGAAGCCAGCGGCTGTGGTGGGTGCCGGAGATGCTGCCGGGGAGGGAGATGGCGGACGCGTTGATGGAGAAGTTTGGTTTTTGGGTCGCGACCTATTCAGCACGCAGGACCTAAAACAAGGAATGGGTGTTGTTTTTGCCTTTCCACGGTTGGAGACAGTCTTAGTTACCCCTTATCTACCTATCCATCCACCTTACCTTAGCCATCCATTTCATCCTTACCTATTCACCCACATATTCTTTCTAGCCTTCCATCCCCTCTTCCTTTCTCCCCTTTTTCTCCTTTCTCTTTTCTTTGACTCTCATCCCTTCCTTGACTCGACTCATACACCACCCTAGCCTTCCCTTGGGATCAAATAAATTGACACCTGGTACTCCCAGGCGAAGTGCTACTACGATAGTTCTGTGCGCTTGCAGAATCTCCTCCTGGTAGTGTTAACACCGAGTTTTCGCACTATGACAAGTGGACCGGCGCTATGATAATTCGGCGAACGCCGCCGCTGGAAGGATTCGGCAGACGGCGGATGCGGTCGGCTAACTCAATGTATTCGGCAAGGCTGTGAAAGCGATTAGTCAACAGCGAGCGGGTTCGGCAACGTAACGCTACGGTCGGTTACCTCGAGCCAAGTCAGTTTGCGACGAATACAGCATGTCGAGAAGATTTAGCGACGGGAATCTCGTTCATTTTAGCGCATGCCGGTTATTAAAGGAAGCTTGGAGCAAAAGGCATCATATTTCTGATAGCTTCCTAATTTATCATTGTAATCGTGTTCTTCTAGGACTCAGATAGGTTTCCTGTTTTATCGTTGTAATCGTGTCCTCCTAGGACTCGTAGGACACCAGGGTATAAATATAAACCCTGAGACTATTGTAAATCTGTTCACAATCAATACAACCAACCCCGGCCCCGCGCCGTCTTCGAGTCCAAGTCGTGTCGTCGTGTTCTTCGAGAGGGGCCATCGATCCGTCGACCTCCGTAAGTTCCGGCAACCTTGTTATCATGTCTAGTATCGTGCGGCGGATTTAGATATGGTGCAAGTAGTCTCGTACGTTAAGCTTAGTATCGTGCGGCGGATTTAAGCTTATGACGGGAGGTTTTTGCTTATGCCTCGTATCGTGCAGCGGATTGAGTCATGAGTAAAAATAGTTATCGGCTCTGTTAGATTTGGCAATCTGATAGATTCATTAAGTTACCTTGTGTTATATGTTTTGTTATGTTTATCTTATCATAACACTTTTGCCCAATCTAGATACCGTCCGGTTCGGCTCCATCTTTATAGATCTGCTCTATTCTTTCATGCTTATTATTGAAAGGTCGGTTATGCAGTAGATCTATTGTTCGTGATAGCCGAATTGGATCATATCTAGGTTGCCACGTGGTGAGGGTTCATGCATGTTAAGCGTGTTTGATCTACGACAAGGCTAGGTGTCGTGCGGCAGGCGCAGGCTTTAGATTAGCTTAGTCATGCTTAGCTTGTATGTTCAATCTCCATGGACCCCAACTCGGTTGTACAATCGAGATTGGTTAAGTTTTAACTTATATATAATACATCATGCGAGTACGATTCTCATGCAAACGTGTTCGGCAACCTGTTATTCATGTGACTCTGTTCATATTGCCGAATAATCTTTAAACCTGTTGGCAGATAGCTTTCATAGCTATATGTCGTCGTAAGTGGCTTCAGGGCCGTACATCTTGGAACTGTCTGGTCATACCCGGCACGTTCCAGCTTTGTATTTAACAGCTTATCTCCCTTGTTAGTTGCAGGTCAAACTGACTGGCACGCACCGGACTTCTGAGCACTCGGGCCACATTTGAAGCCAGCTTCTCCGGCTTGCCGTGTGCCTGGCGCAGAACGCCACTTTTTGCGCCAACAGGTAGATTGCATTCTCGCTAGCTAGCTCCTACTAGTGCTGGGACTGACAACCCCGCTTGGCATTAGTAGATAGGTACTTTAGTTACCCTATCCTAGGTGTAGCTAAGAACTACCAACAAGTATTTCTGGCGCCATTGCCGGGGAAGGCAATCGATGTGTCGGTTTGAAGGACCGGATTAGCGACCAGAGGGGGGGGGGGTGAATGGGAGCTTCAAATTCAACTTGTGAATTGTATAGCCCTTGTCCCAGAAAGTCACCCCAAAAGTGAAGACTAGAAACGACCGGAGTGTTCACGACCTACAAGTAGGTGGATACCCTAGGAGATGTCCTAGTGGTACAGCGGAACCTCCGGAGAAACCCTAAAGCTAATTGCCAAAGCCACGAAACAAACCAGCACAACCAGCAGGTTCGCAGACTGTCCGGGGTCAAGGTCCCGGACTGTCCGCCCAACGCCGGACTGTCCGCCACTGGAGGTGCGGACTGTCCGCCGGCAAAAAGACGGAAACAGAACTGTTCTGCTCAAGTTCTGGATGACTCCCGGACTGTCCGCGGTTTGCACGCCGGACAGTCCGCGGTACAAGTGAACAGTGACCGTCGAGCGTCCGATGCTGATCCTGTACTGCGTCCGATGTGACCCCGGACTGTCCGCGGGTCACTGGCGGACTGTCCGCCGATCACAAGACCGAGAACAGTGTCGTGCTGCGCAGTTCTGACCTAGCCAAGCCTCGAGTCCCGGACTGTCCGCCACTGAAGGGGCGGACTGTCCGCGGATGAGCAGAGCACAAGAAAAACGCTCGGGACAAACTCCAAATCGATCGAAACTTCACCAAACTAAAAAGGACTTCGATCAAACACCTCCCAGGTGTTCCTCAATGTATTGGGGTGCTAATCCTAAGAAATCATCGCACCAATCCAAGTCAATCGAGAGTAATCCGAGAAACACCGGAAAAGGGAAAAGAGGAAGAACGAACACGAAATCAACCCGATCTATGCATTCGTGAGGTTAAAGAAGAATCCCTTCAGTAGAAAGAAGGGGCTCACGACCAAGAACAAATTGATTCAAGTGGAATCGAAAATCATCTCGCGGAGGGGAAGAACGAAGCAAATCTCCAGGAGATGAAAAACCAAAACGTGAAGAACACAGGACACGATTCGATTTTAGCCTAAATTCCTCCACACGAGGAGACAACGAGAATACGGTCTCGTTTCCTCAAAAGATCCAAATACACAGAGGTATGATTGCCGTCTCTGTGGATCGCTTGCAGCGAGGTATGATTAGAACCTAAGCGAGGGCTAGAGAGAGAGAGCTCAGGAACAAATGACTGCAAGGATAGAGGGAGAGGCGGGGTGCCTCTCTTATTTATAGCCTAAAAAAATAATCCCCTTACTACCCCTAGATACTTGAGCGAAACGGCCAACCCTAGGGGTATCCCGATCCAACTCTGCTGATAGTTGATCTGACGGCCACGCGCCTTCCTCATCTGTAGCTTCGCCTCGACGCAAGCCTCAGGATGCCGCCACGTGCCGCCCAATCGACCGCCGCGCCTACCTCGTGGATAGCCTCGCCTCTGCGCCAACCTCTCCACGCCGCCACGCGTCGACCGTCCTTTTTGCGGACCTCCCCCCGGTTTTGAGGCTGAAACCGGGAAACCTGGGCCTTCCCCCGGTTTTGAGGCCGAAACCGGGAAACCTGTCGTCAGGCTGAGTTTTGTGGCCCCAACTCAGAAACCCGCGCGCCCAGGTTTTGTGGCACAAACCTGGAAACCGTCCTTGCCGAGTTTTGAGGCCCAAACTCGGAAACCGGCCACCCCGAGTTTTGAGGCCCAAACTCGGAAACCGTCGAGGGTAGCTTTTCGAGGCTCAGCTACCAAACCCGTGCCGTAGACGGGATGTGGTTCGCACACCCCGAGTTCCAGCACCGATGCCGGAGCATGTCCAGCCTCCACACCGGGCATCCTCCCGACTCGGCCGATGCACCGCACATCTCCATGTACTCTTGCTTGTCAACGCCACGTGCCAGCTACCACAGCTGATCCTCAGGTCTCCTGGTCCGTCGGTCCAAGCTCCATGTCCGCCCTTCACCGCTCCCGGTCCGTCGGCACGGCACGTCCCTACTTGACCTTCACCTCACCTTCGACCACTGCCCGAGCTCCGCACCTGCACATCAACACAGCCAAGAGACATGTTGCCCGTTGATCGATCACTCATCACTCAGGAAGGGAACCACAAGGGCACATATCAACCTTGTGTTCTCAATCTCCCCCTTGATGAGTGCATCGTCAACTCATAGTATCCGTAACCAGAATAGAAGAAAGCAGAATTTAGATAGAAGGAGAAAAACTCACTCGAAATGTTCAAAAGCCAGAGAAAAGGCCAAAGAAGAACAATTCGAGATAAGCGAAGCTTGGTCCCCAAAGACATGGGCAACGGTTCGACACAACCAAGCAAAAGATCGGAGCAACAACTCATCAAGAAGCAAAACTCGATCAAAATCAGAGCACAAGACTTGGTTCCCAAAGACATGGGCAACGGCTCGACGCAACCAAGTCAGAAACAAGCTAGTCCTCAAGAAGAGGCAGAAGGGGCTCAACACCACTAGCTGAAGGCTCGAACAACAAATGAAGACTGCGTAAGAAGCTGCTACTGCTAGTCCCTCAAGATAGAGGCACAGAGGCTCAACACAACCAGCAGTGAGCTCGATACCACTCAAGAACCACCAAAACAAGATGAAGACAGCTAGTCCCTCAAGACAGAAGCACAAAGGCTCGACGCAACTAGCTCAAAAGATCGATATCAACCAAAACCAACTCGGAACAGGCAGAAATACTCCCCCTCACTCAAAGAACTCCCCCTCAACAAGTGAAGCACAAATTGCAAATTGTCACCACAACAAGAC
Source organism: Coix lacryma-jobi var. lacryma-jobi (assembly GCA_009763385.1). Classification (NCBI taxonomy): domain Eukaryota; kingdom Viridiplantae; phylum Streptophyta; class Magnoliopsida; order Poales; family Poaceae; genus Coix; species Coix lacryma-jobi. The sequence continues at coordinate 17,554,936 of CM019828.1, forward strand.
ATTCTCCCCCAATTCTACCCCTTGGGGGCAATTTGCAATCAAAAGGGAGAAGGAAAAGAGCTCAAGTAAGTCAAATGGAGCTAGGTCAAGCCTATCGGAGTCAAGCGCATGCACATGAGTAAAGAAATGCATGTTAGCAGCTTCAGGTATATACTCGAAAGAGTGAAAGAATGCTCTAATGAGTGCTGATCCGACTACATAGCAACATACACAAGTGCTAGCAAAGGCTCAAACTGATCACCGAAAACAAGATATGAATGCATAAGCTCAGTGAGCAGTTTTAAGCCATTTAGAAAGGAGTTTCACCATCAAATTAGCACTCAGCATGTATAGACAGGAAGTCAAACAAGTGCTAAACATGTATGTAAGGTGAACTACCCCTAGCAAGGTTCAATCAACATGCTATAGAGTGAAACATAAACTTGTGTTTTTAGATTTTATCGGAGATATTTGCAGCGGGTTTTACACAAGTTCAGATTCAGCATGTGATTGCGAGAGGTTGAAAGCTTGTCATTGCCTAACTTTCCAACCGTGCTAAGCCTATGCATATGCAATCAGGAGCTTAAAGCATCAGTTTCGGTCTTACACTACACGGCTCAAGTTTAAGTCAAAGAGCTATGAGAAACAGTCTCGATACCGTGATGTGCTGACAAAGCAATCCCATCTCGATCTTTTCAATTCACTAAGACTTGGTTCATTTTAAGCAGAATATGGACAATCCAAGCAAGTGAATGACTCGGAACTAGAGACATAGCAACCTAGCATATATGCAATAGCTCGAGAGACCTCAACACATCCTACACATGCTAGTTGCCAATCTCAATGGTGAACATGTATCAAGTTTTAAGTTCATTAGACATGTTCAGCGTTTTGAAAGAAATAGCTTAGCTCACAAAATGTAACAGTGATCAAAGAGAGCCTAAGCTACAAGCATCATCAGATATCATCGAAGCATACACTAATCAGAGCATAATTCATTCTAAGGAATATAGACATGAAGCTTGAAATAAAAGATGTATGCATGATGAAGTCAGAATCGGAGCCAAAGAAAAAACAGAAAGACTCAAGACCCAAAAACAAAAAGGATCAGAAAGTCAGATTCTAGTACAACAAGCAAAATGTTTCCCCCATCTAAAAGGGGAAACACACACCAAGCTCACCTCTCAACCTAGCAAAGGTTGAGAGATCCAAAGGTTTGGTGAAAATATCCGCAACCTGGTTATGGGTGTCTACATGCCTAAGATCAATGTCGCCTTTCTCATAGTGATCACGAAGAAAGTGAAAGCGAACATCGATGTGCTTGGTCTTGGAGTGAAGAACAGGGTTCTTTGCTACACTAATGGCAGAAGTGTTGTCGCAAAGCAAAGGGACCCGACTAAAATCTAGACCAAAATCACGCAATGTAGGAACCATCCATAAAAGCTGCGAAGCACAAGAAGCAGCGGCAACATACTCGGCTTCAGTAGTAGACTGGGCTACGTTCGACTGCTTGCGAGAAGACCACGAAACCAAAGAAGAGCCAAGAAACTGACAAGTCCCAGAAGTAGACTTACGCTCAAGCCGACAGCCGACAAAATCCGCATCGGAATAACCACAGAGCGAAAGAGTCGAAGAAGAAGAGTACCAAAGTCCGAACTCAGGAGTGTATCGGAGGTACCTCATGATGCGTTTGACTGCTTGCTTGTGGGAAGTCCGAGGGGACGCCTGAAAACGAGCGCACAGACACACAGAGAACTGTATATCCGGCCTCGTTGCCGTCAGGTACAGAAGCGAGCCAATCATGCTTCTGTACTCCTTCTGGTCAACCGGCTCTCCGTCCTGGTCCGCGTCCATCGCCGCAGTCGACGGCATGGGCGTCGTAAGAGGCTTGGCCTCGCCCATGTCAAATTTCTTCAGGATATCCTTTGTGTACTTTCCTTGATGCACAAAAGTCCCGTCTCACGTTTGCTTAATTTGCAACCTGAGGAAGAAAGTCAACTCGCCCATCATACTCATCTCAAACTCCCTGCTCATAGTATCTGCAAACTTCGCAACAAGAGCGTGAGAAGAGCCACCAAAGATGATATCATCCACGTAAATCTGGACTAACAGGGTGTCATTGCCTTGCTTGAGGAGAAACAAAGTTCTATCAACCCGTCCCATTTTAAAACCCTTGGAGAGTAGAAAGGTTTTCAAATGATCATACCACGCTCTCGGGGCTTGTTTCAAACCATACAAAGCTTTTGAAAGTTTATAAACATGGTTTGGAAACTTGGGATGCTCGAAACCCGGGGGTTACCTAACATAAACATCTTCCTCTATATACCCATTCAAGAAAGCACTCTTGACATCCATCTGGTAAAGCTTAAAACCCTTCAAAGCAGAAAAGGCTAGAAGGATTCTAATGGCTTCTAAACGGGCTACAGGGGCAAAGGTTTCCTCATAGTCTATCCCCTCTTTCTGGCAGAAACCCTGGGCTACTAGCCTAGCCTTGTTCCTCACTACCATCCCATCCTCACCCTCTTTGTTTTTGAAAATCCATTTGGTACCTATCGGGTGGCATTGTGGTGGAGGTGGAACTAGGGTCCAGACTTGGTTTCGTTCAAAGTTTTCTAGCTCCTCATGCATGGCATTGACCCAATTAGAATCAAAGAGTGCGTGTCCAACATCTTTGGGCTCAAAAGAAGCAACGAATGCAGAATGAGCAAAGTGAGAGATTTCATACGCTCGCGACCGCGTGACTCGCTGGTCGATGCCGCCGATCATCTGTCGCAGGGGGTGAACTTGTTGAACGCTTCGGGGCGCTTGCCTCGCCGAAGTCGCCTCCCCCTCGCCAGATGCTGTCGCTCCCTCAGGTGCAGCGGGTGCTCACTGGAGAGGTGGCTCTAGAGGACCCCAGGAAGAAGAGGTCGTGGGATCGGGTCCTCGAGCTGAAGTAGTCGTCGCAGGGTCGACGGGGGCAGCCAATGGAGTTGGCTCGGGATCACCCCAATCGGCATTCTCCTGCTCCTCCTCCACAAAGATGGTCTCTCCCATCTCCTGTTCTCCTGCAACATCAAAAGCAGAAGAGACACAAGGCATAGTTTCGTCGAATGTGACCTCGCAGGTCTCCACTATCCGGTTAGTTTCAAGGTTAAGAACTCGATAAGCACGTGAATAAGAAGCATAACCAAGAAACACCCCATCAGCAGAGCGAGATTCAAACTTGTCCAAATTACCTTGCTTCAGGATAAAACACTTACACCCAAACACCCGAAAATGAGACACCTTGGGTACTCGTCCAAAACGCAACTCATAAGAAGTCTTTTTCATTAAAGCACGAAGAAAGATGCGATTTGAAACATGGCAAGCGGTGTTGATCGCCTCGGCCCAAAAACGCCTAGGAGTCCTATGCTCATCGAGCATCGTCCTGGCCATCTCAACAAGGGTCCGGTTCTTGCGCTCAACAACACCGTTTTGCTGAGGGACATAAGGAGAAGGGAACTGATGCTCGATTCCATTAGAAGAACAGAAAGAGGCAAACTAAGAGTTATCAAACTCAGTACCATTATCGCTACGAATAGCTCTAATGGTATCAGGGGAAACTCAGTTTTCAACTTCAAGATTAAGTCACGAGCAAAAGAAAACGCTTCATCCTTACCCTCCATGAAAAATACCTAAGAATACCTCGAAAAATCGTCAACGATCACTAGAACGTACCACTTCCCACCCGCTGAGCAAACCCGAGCTGGACCGACTGTGTCCATGTGAAAAAGCTCGCCGGGTCGCTTTGTCATCACCTGAGTAACAGGTGGGTGAGAAGCAACAACCATCTTCCCGTGACGACACGGATGGCAAACAAGGTCCTTCTGAAACTTAAGCTTGGGCAATCCTTGGATTAGGCCAAGTGAGCTAAGTCTTGCAAGCAAGTCAAAACTCAAGTGACCGAGCCTCCTATGCCACTTCCACAAATTAGAAGAAGGACCAGCCATCAAACACCTAGCAGAGCCGAAGGACTGAGAAAAGTCGGCTCTGAAAACACGGCCAAAAGGGACGATCCGACAAACAAGATCTCCCCGAGGGTCTAAAACGCGACTCAACCCCTTCTTAAAACGCACTTCACAATCATCCTCAAGAAGTTGCGAAACAGAAAGCAAGTTGAAATGCAAATTAGAAACCAAGGTGACATTCTTCAGGACAAAGTTCTCATTGAGCCGAATGGCTCCCTGAGAAACAACCTTACCTCTACTATTATCCCCGAAAGTGATGTACTCCTTGTGCATCACAGAGCTAAGGCTGGAGAACCATTCCTTCTTTCCGGTCATGTGGCGCGAACACCCGGAATCCATGAGCCACATGTTCTCCAACCGATGTTCCTGCATCAATAAAAGGGTAGGAAGTGAGCATATGGCACACCACTGGGGTTAGTATACTGAGAAGGATACTAGTGCTGTGTCATAGGCCCAGAAAAAGTGTTAGCAGCAACACCAAACTGTCCTCGTCCCATGGGTGGATAGCGAGCACCACCAATCTGAAAGGGTGGTCCGCTATGGAACGGAAAACCTCCAAACTGACCTACCTGTCCCATCTGAGCAAAGCGATCACCACCATACTAAAAAGGTGGTCCGCTATGGGACTGAGCAGCAAAGCCTCTTACACTCGGCTCACGATCGTATAGAGGACGACCGGAACCGCGACGGGCACGACCACCACCCTGTGGTCTAGCTGCTTGGGGCCTAGCAACCTGAGGGGGTGCTCCTCCAGGTCTAGCGCCCTGCCTCTGAACTCCCCGACCTTGCACACCATGGAAAGGGTGGTGCCTGGCCTGGTTATTCAACTCCAACTCCTTCCTAGCGTCTCTCTTCCTCCGAAAACAAAACTCAGCTAGGTGACCCTCACGGTGACAGTACTCGCACTCAAACCTCACCACTCTCTTGGGTTGTTGGTTCCTATTGTTGCGAGGGTTGTTCACTCTGGTTGGCTGCTTGCCTTTCGGAAGGGGATCACTAGAGACGTCAGGAAGGGTGTCAAGTGTGTTCCTAAGATGGTTAGGTTTTGGAATCCACACTTGCTTGCGAGGTGGAGCCTTGGGAGGTTCATCAAGGATGCCATCCTTGGTGATAGGCTTGGAAGGCTCAGGTGGGGTGATCTTGGTAAGCTTAGGGATAGCGGATGGTTTCTCACTCGGGTTCACTCCACTAAACTCACCGATCTTGCCAAAGATACTAGCACCCTTCCCACCTGAAGCAAAGCCTACTCCCGAGCAGTCAGTTCCCCTCTTGAACTGACTGATCATCATGCCCAACTGCGGCTCACTGCATGACACCCAACTCAGGATGGACCGAAGGTATGTGTTTTCCTCCTCGGTTTGCATCCGGTCATGCCGACAGTTGGCAATCTCAAGCTCTATCCCCACGCATCGCTCACATGGAGCAGACAAGGTGCTAACTGAGCTGGCCTTCATGGCTTCAGCAAACTTGGCATTGACTTCTGCCAACTCAGTTCGCAAGCTAGGACAAAACTTGCATGCACCTAGCAAAGAAGGCCTTGCCTTCACTTCCTCTAGCTCCTTCTTCAGGGAAGGACACTCTTTGCAGTCACCCACCAAGTCTAGCCTACTCTTCAGCTCATCATACACCTCAATCAAAGAGGCATACTTGGTTTGCAGGGTGGCAAAGTTTGTCATATGCATCGTGCACTCCTCACACTCCTCCTCATCGGTCACCTTCACCTCGGACTTAGCGAACTCAAGCTCCTTAAGCGCTTCACTCATCTTAGCCTTAAACTCACAGCGCTCTTTGTAAACCTGAGTCAGCGCTTCTCCAAAAGATCGGCTAAGCCCGCAAACTTATCCCATTGATCAGTGAGACGATCGACAACTGAAGAGTTTGATACCTGAGAGGCGTTGTCGTCGTCGTCATCGTCGCTGTGGGCGTCATCAGCGTCTTCTGCCGGGTGCTTGCAGTCCTCTTCATCGAAGGCCATGGTGCAAAAGCCCTTGGAGGAGTTCCCGAAGAAGCAGAGACCATTGAAGCGATCTTCAGTCTTGTGCTCGGACCCATCGTCGCTGGAGTCGCCGTCGGAGGACTTCTCGCCATCGCTGAAGGTGGCGAGGAATGCACGCTTGCTGGCGTCGAAAGCACGCTTGCTGGCGTTGAAAGCCTTTTCCAAGTCCTCTCGGCGGTAGAAGCCAACCTTCTTCTTCTTCCCGGTCTTGTTCTCAGGCTTGCCCTTGCGCCTGAAGTTGCGGTTCTTGCCGGGGAAGTTCTTGTCGTTCCTAGGGCAGTTCGCCATGAAGTGGTCTAGATCACCACACTTGTAGCAGCCCTCGCGTGCGCCACCACGTCGACGATTCAGGCGGTTGTTATGAAACCGCGAGAACCGGGTGATGGCGAGGGCGAGCTCGTCGTCTCCGAGCGCCTCCAACTGCTCCTCCGTAACTGTATGCAAAGAAGACAAAGCAACAAGAGGAGGTGAAGCGTCAGCAGAGGAAGTCGATCCACCTATACCTGAGACCAAAGCCATGGTGTGTGAAGATGGGTTCTTCAGCTTGGCCTGAGTCAGGTGATCGATCTCGGTGGACTTGAGCTTATTGAACAGCTCGTCCACGGTGAGGGTGTCGTAAGCAGGAGACTCAATGATGGTCGACACCTTCACCTCCCATACCCTCCGATCCAGGGCCTATAGCAACTTGAGAGCCCTCTCATGATCGTCATAGGGTAGGTTGGCCCGATTGGCATGCATCTTGTTCACGATCATCTGGAAACGAGCAAACATAGCGTCAATCGTCTCTCCCTCCAACTGAACAAAGTTCTCGTACTCTCGCTTGTAGGTCTCGAAGAGTCTGGTCTTGACCTGAGCGGTCCCCTCGTGATAGCTTTGAAGCTTCACCCAGATCTCTCGTGCTGTCTCAAGCTCTGAGATACGTTCGAACTCAGGAAGGGAGAGGCTGGCCAAAAGAGCATTATGAGCCTTGGAGTTGGCCTCGTGTTGGTCAATCTGGATCTGACCCACACGAGCCGCAAGGACTACGTACTCAGTGTTCTCGCATATCTCCCAGACAGAAGATCCGATGCTGTTGAGATAAGCACGCATCCAAATCTTCCAATAGGGATAGTTCGTCCCATCGAACCAAGGAGCCTTGCTAATCCCTCGTTCCATGTCGCCCTTAGGATCCGAAACTGATTAAGGTAGGAGAGATCCTTAACCGGCTCCGATACCAATTGAAGGACCGGATTAGCGACCAGAGGGGGGGTGAATGGGAGCTTCAAATTCAACTTGTGAATTGTATAGCCCTTGTCCCAGAAAGTCACCCCAAAAGCGAAGACTAGAAACGACCGGAGTGTTCACGACCTACAAGTAGGTGGATACCCTAGGAGATGTCCTAGTGGTACAGCGGAACCTCCGGAGAAACCCCAAAGCTAATTGCCAAAGCCACGAAACAAACCAGCACAACCAGCAGGTTCGCAGACTGTCCGGGGTCAAGGTCCCGGACTGTCTGCCCAATGCCGGACTGTCCGCCACTGGAGGTGCGGACTGTCCGCCGGCAAAAAGACGGAAACAGAACTGTTCTGCTCAAGCTCTGGATGACTCCCGGACTGTCTGCGGTTTGCACGCCGGACAGTCCACGGTACAAGTGAACAGTGACCGTCGAGCGTCCAATGCTGATCCTGTGTTGCGTCCGATGTGACCCCGGACTGTCCGCGGGTCACTGGCGGAGTGTCCGCCGGTCACAAGACCGAGAACAGTGTCGTGCTGCGCAGTTCTGACCTAGCCAAGCCCTGAGTCCCGGACTGTCCGCCACTGAAGGGGCGGACTGTCCGCCACTGAAGGGGCGGACTGTCCGCGGATGAGCAGAGCACAAGAAAAACGCTCGGGACAAACTCCAAATCGATCGAAACTTCACCAAACTAAAAAGGACTTCGATCAAACACCTCCCAGGTGTTCCTCAATGTATTGGGGTGCTAACCCTAAGAAATCATTGCACCAATCCAAGTCAATCGAGAGTAATCCGAGAAACACCGGAAAGGGGAAAAGAGGAAGAACGAACACGAAATCAACCCGATCTATGCATTCGTGAGGTTAGAGAAGAATCCCTTCGGTAGAAAGAAGGGGCTCACGACCAAGAACAAGTTGATTCAAGTGGAATCGAAAATCATCTCGCGGAGGGGAAGAACGAAGCAAATCTCCGGGAGATGAAAAACCAAAACGTGAAGAACACAGGACACGATTCGATTTCAGCCTAAATTCCTCCACACGAGGAGACAACGATAATACGGTCTCGTTTCCTCAAAAGATCCAAATACACAGAGGTATGATTGCCGTCTCTGTGGATCGCTTGCAGCGAGGTATGATTAGAACCTAAGCGAGGGCTAGAGAGAGAGAGCTCAGGAACAAATGACTGCAAGGATAGAGGGAGAGGCGGGGTGCCTCTCTTATTTATAGCCTAAAACAATAATCCCCTTACTACCCCTAGATACTTGAGCGAAACGGCCAACCCTAGGGGTATCCCGATCCAACTCTGCTGATAGTTGATCTGACGGCCACGCGCCTTTCTCATCCGTAGCTTCGCCTCGACACAAGCCTCAGGATGCCGCCACGTGCCGCCCAATCGACCACCGCGCCTACCTCGTGGATAGCCTCGCCTCTGCGCCAGCCTCTCCACGCCGCCACGCGTCGACCGTCCTTTTTGTGGACCTCCCCCGGTTTTGAGGCTGAAACCGGGAAACCTGGGCCTTCCCCCAGTTTTGAGGCCGAAATCGGGAAACCTGTCCTCAGGCTGAGTTTTGTGGCCCAAACTCAGAAACCCGCGCGCCCAGGTTTTGTGGCCCAAACTTGGAAACCGTCCTTGCCGAGTTTTGAGGCCCAAACTCGAAAACCGGCCACCCCGAGTTTTGAGGCCCAAACTCGGAAACCGTCGAGGGTAGCTTTTCGAGGCTCAGCTACCGAACCCGTGCCGTAGACGAGATGTGGTTCGCACACCCCGAGTTCCAGCACCGATGCCGGAGCATGTCCAGCCTCCACGCCGGGCAACCTCCCGACTCGGCCGATTCACCGCACATCCCCATGTACTCTTGCTTGTCATCGCCACGTGCCAGCTACCACAGCTGATCCTCAGGTCTCCTGGTCCATCGGTCCAAGCTCCACGTCCGCCCTTCACTACTCCCGGTCCGTCGGCACGACACGTCCCTACTTGACCTTCACCTCACCTTCGACCACTGCCCGAGCTCTGCACCTGCACATCAACACAGCCAAGAGACATGTTGCCCGTTGATCGATCACTCATCACTCAGGAAGGGAACCACAAGGGCACATATCAACCTTGTGTTCTCACGGTTGAGTCCGTGTCGAATTTATCTTCGCTTAAGCTCCCGCTTAGCGAATCCCATCTTACCCCATTCTTTCTTTCCTTAGTTCTTCTTATCTTTTTCCTTCATCCTCTTCAACTTCTTTCTTTCTTATCTCATTCTATCTTCACGATGGCCAATAAGACCATTCGTGAGTTTTCTGCTCCTTCTGCCGCTAATGTAGCGATAGGACCCAACGTGATCGATGCCAACCTCAATTTTGAGTTGAAACCCGCTTTGATCACGATGGTCCAAGCTAGCCCATTCTGTGGCAAGGCTCATGAGGATGCCAATGCTCACCTCCAACAATTCTTGGAGATTTGCGGCACCTTCACCATTAAGGGGATAACCCAAGAAGCCATCTGTCTTCGTCTCTTTCCTTTCTCTTTGATAGGAAAAGCGAAGAAATGGTTCTATACCGATCGCAACGCTGTAGACACATGGGACAAGTGTTCCAATGCTTTTCTTGCCAAATTCTTTCCTATGGGCAAGACGAATGCTCTTCGCAACAAAATCTCCAGCTTTACGCAACAAGCCGAGGAATCTATTCCCGAGGCTTGGGAGAGGTTACAAGAGCATGTCGCTGCTTGTCCGCACCATGGTATGGAGGACTGGCTATTGATCCAGAACTTCTACCATGGCCTAACCTCTCTCTCTAGAAGCCATTTGGATGCCGTCATCGGCGGTGCATTCTTTTCTCTAAATGTTGCCGATGCTAAGGCTCTCATAGAAAAGATGGTGTCGAACCAAGGATGGAATGACGAGAGACTGCAGCCCCGTAAGCGAGGTATGCATTCCCTTAAGGAGGCCGACATGATCGTGGCCAAGATGGACCTGCTGGCAAAGAAGCTAGACAGCTGTGAGAAGATGAACCAACAAGAGAGTGTCCAATCTCTGGAATCCTACATGACTTGTGAAGTCTGTGGAGAAACCGAACATTCTGGGAGCCACTGCCCCGAGCTACATGAAGATTTGAACTTCATCAACAACAACGGTTTCCGTCAACAGAATCAAGGATGGAATTAGCCTGCAAACTCTCAAGGTAACAATTCATTCCCCCGCTCTAATTTTCATAATTCTGATAGTCTCTCATTCTTGAAAAATTTAGTTTACTCACAAGGTAGAACTACTGATTTCTTGAATAAGAAATTAATGTCGAATGATAAAACCCTTGAGAATATAAATGCTAAATTGGAAGATTTCTCATCTGCTCTGAAAAATCAATTAAGCTTTAATAAGATGTTAGAAACCCAATTAGCTCAACTTGCTGCTATCATACCATCTTTTGAAACTGGCAAAATTCCTACTAAACCTGACATGGAAACTGCAAATATGGTTGAAATAAAATATTTTAACTATTATGAAGATCAAACCATGACTGTTAAAAAGGGTGATCCTGGTAGTCCCATAATTAGATGCTCAATCTTTGGTGAAGTCTTTAAAAATGCCATGTGTGATTTAGGATCAAGTGTGAACATTATATCTAAAGATTTCTATGAAAACTCATTCTTTCCACCCATGTCATCCATATCTGCCTATGTTGTGCTAGCTGATCAGTCCACTTGCTATGTAGAAGGAATAGTTAATGATTTACCTGTTCATATTAGAGGTTCATATGTTCCTACTGATTTCATAATACTAGATATGGGAAATAGGAAAGATGTGCCTCTAATCTTAGGTAGACCCTTCATGAACACTGTTGATGCTTGCATATATATGGGGAGTGGTAAAATGCAAATGACATTAGGAGGGAGGAAGGAAATATTCTCTTTTTCCCATGGTCCCGCATATGCCGCTAACATGCAGGAAGCAGAACCCGTTCGTACCAAGAAGAGGCTCCCAAGAACAGGGTGGAGTAGAAAGAGAGAACCACTTCCTCCTAAGTTGTGTAGTTCACATAACAAAGGATAGGTGCCAAAAGAAGAAGAACCTGATGAAGTACTGAGAAAAGAAGTGCGTAAGGAAGAAGAAGATCCACCGGATAAGGATGAAATTCCATGGACCTAAGGTATGGTTTTACTTTTAATTTTTCCCTTCAATTTTCCCTTTTTCGAATAAATAACATATGTCATGCATGTTACTAAAAAAAATATATCACCAGTTATCATTAGTTATATGCATAGGTATATGTTAACTTAGCTAGAATAATAAAATAGGATAGTTTCCCTTTTTCACAACATTAGATAGTTTCCCTTTTAATAAAATGAGAACAAGAGCTCCGACCGAGAAAGAAGAAGACCCTTCACCAAGCAAGAAGCCTGCTTGGGGGAGACTCCCGCTCCGATAAGGTATGTCTCAAGCCTACACTTCACATTCAGTTCTTAAATTCTATATCTTTTGAATGTCACATGCTTGCCTAAATAACCATTCCATGAATCAAATTGATAAAATCTGCTTAAACAAGTTGAAACCTGAATAAGATTTGAAATATGTCATGCAAATGCTATTGTTATGGTTTGAATGACTAGTCTTATCTAAGTTGTAGCTTTTGTGGGTTGCACATGCTTTAACTGAAATCATGCTTAGTGAGTAAAGTTAGTAAGAAATGGAGTAATTCTTTAAACTTGCTAAGGTGAAATTAGGACCTAATCTGGAGGATTTCTTTTAAAAATTATGAAAACCTTGCTAAAGTTCCTCCTAGATTTTATCCCATCCCACCACCAGCCAAATATTTGTTAGTCATTAGTCAAAACCACAAAGAGCTTTGTTTGTGTTGAGCTTTGTTAGACCTCATAGATCTTAGTAGAGAAGCTTATCATATCTTTTGAATCAAGATTCACACACACCCACCATAAATTGTCTACTCTCCACTTTGGAAGTTTGCAACCACCAAATAAATTGCTTATTCTCTACACCGGAGATATGCAATACCCTGCCAAACATCCCATTGCTAGCCTTATGCTATTCCTACACTGGGAATAAGCATTTCTCTCCCTTTCCCTACTCATTTCAAAAATCCTTTCCTATAGATAACCTGGAGAAATCTAAAGCTAAAAAAAGAGAGAGAGAGAGAAAAATAAGCAAAGTAGCTCAAGAAAGGACTATGTCCTGAAAAAAAAGAAAGTGAGCAAAGTAGCTCAAGAGAGGACTATGTCCTAAGAAAATGTGAGGACATATCTTTTGTCTACTCACTATGTATCAAAAAAAAGAGAGAGTTATCATTAGCTCTAGACCCCCAGAAATTAACTAGGAAGGATTATGAAATATCTCTCTATACACTTCCACATAACCACACATGCACATCTTGATCAATTTTTATGATTTGCTGCTCCTTATGATCTGAGTGTCTAGCTTAGCAATAAACATCAGGCAATTTGCTCATGGTTCTTAGCCTACCTATAACTCCACATATCATTCTTTAGAAATAGGAGAGGCTACATTTTGGCCTAAGTGAGGATTTAAACACCATTGAGTGATTGAGTGAATCTTGGAGGACTTAAGCAAGTTGTTATCTTTTGAAAACTTTGAAAAGACCTCCAGACAGAATCCTAGTTAAACCTAAGCAAGATAAAAGTTTCTTATCTACTACTTTATTTCACTCTTGCATGTTTGAAGTGAAAAGCTATAAGCCCCACATTGCTATGGTTAATGATATATGCTAAGTTATTTCTCACTATACAATATGCACTTGCATACATCTTAAGTTTTTATCTATTTCATGCTCAATGCTTAAATCGCATTGTTGCTCGAGGACGAGCAACAGGTTAGCTTGGGGGAGCTTGTTGATGGTCCTTAAACACCTGTTTTACCCTCAACATTTCACCCTAAAGTCCACCAAAAAGGCATGAAATGTAGTCAAATAAGTTTCAAACTAACCAAATTCCACATGTCCATAGAATTTTATTTGAATGCAGGATTTGAACCAAATTTGGACATATGGACCCACCAGAGGCCAAGCCCACTCAGTAGGGCCCAAATGGGCCTAAGAGGGGTGGCGCCCGCCACCTCTAAGTGGCGCCCGCCACTTGCGTTGGCCCAAGTTCCACTCCCTGCCACGTCATCGATCCGTGTGACCTCCCCAAGGCCAAATCTTGGCCCTTGGTCACTAGGTCAGTGGCATCGGACGACTCAAGAAGGAGTGGCGTGGATCAAGGCCGAATGGCGGTTGCTAGGACATGCAACCGACCTCCAAACCGCCTTGGACAACCACCTTGAGGTCGTAGGATCAAAGCCGGTGCATCCAACGGCCAGGGGACTGGCGGCCGCCAGTAGGGGGTGGCGCCTGCCACCTGACCTAACCCTAGGTCGGTTGGCTGCCCCCTATAAGTACCCCCCTCACTCCTCAAGACTATAAATACCCCCCTGGAGGCACCACTTCATTTGTACCACCACAACACAAGAGAAGCAAAGCATGTAGAAGCAAGCAAGTGAGAGCTCAGAGAGCTTAGGCAAGTAGGTAGCTAGTAGAGCAAGGCATCTTTGCCCTCGCGGTAGCGCTGCTGAAGGCTTGGCTCAAGAGTAGAGGCGTGCGAGTGATCGGTTCTGGAGCTGGGAGGAGTCTTCCTTCATCTCCAGTTCACGTTTTGCTCTTGTATCTCAAGCACTTTACTATATTCTAGTTCATCATTTCAAGTATTACTTTATTCTACTTATCAGTATTGAGTGGTATACTTGATTGATTGCTTGAGTGCCTAACTATCCTACAGTTCAATTCACTTAGCCATAGTAGTTAATCTCTAGTGTGCTTAGTGATTGATCTTTGCCAATAGGTTGCTTAGTTAGTTTAGTGTTTATCTTATTAAGTCAAGTATTTGCTCTGACGTCCGCAAGGGTGTCTATTCAAAGCTAGGGTAGAGATAGTTAGAATATAGTTAAGCGTGGTGCTTAGTTATAGACTCACCTTCAGATACGGCTGGACCCCCGGATAGCTGTGGTAGCAAGCAGGTGGTGACAGCCCTGTGCGCCTTGAATTCCACCACGTAGTTGGCCCAGTTTAACAGTAAGACTCGTTGTGCTAGCGTTCAACCTAAGTAAGTGGTAAACGCTAGTACGCCTCGATACTTGACAAGATAGGAATAAAACTATACTTAACTTAGTTGCTTTATTGTCTTTTGCCTGCCTTGCTTCGTAACTATCTTGCTTCGTAGTTATCTTGCTCTGTGGTTATCTAGGAGTAGTTAGTAGTTAGTAGTTAGTTATCTTTAGTTACCCTTAGTTACCCCTTATCTACCTATCCATCCACCTTACCTTAGCCATCCATTTCATCCTTACCTATCCACCCACATATTCTTTCTAGCCTTCCATCCCCTCTTCCTTTCTCCCCTTTTTCTCCTTTCTCTTTTCTTTGACTCTCATCCCTTCCTTGACTCGACTCATACACCACCCTAGCCTTCCCTTGGGATCAAATAAATCGACACCTGGTACTCCCAGACAAAGTGCTACTACGATAGTTCTGTGCGCTTGCAGAATCTCCTCCTGGTAGATTGCATTCTCGCTAGCTAGCTCATACTAGTGTCGGGACTGACAACCCCGCTTGGCATTAGTAGATAGGTACTTTAGTTACCCTATCCTAGCTGTAGCTAAGAACTACCAACAGGCGCCTACTGCTACACGACCATGTCGTTCGGACTGAAGAATGCCGGAGCCACGTACCAGCGTGCGATCCAGGATTGCCTAAAGGACCTCATCTCAGAGAAAGTCGAAGCTTACATGGATGACATCGTCGTCAAGACTCGCACCACCGACACACTCATCTCCGACCTCGAGGCAACCTTTAAGGCCCTCAACAGGTTCAAGTGGAAGCTCAACCCCAACAAGTGCATCTTCGGCGTGTCATCTGGAAACCTCCTCGGCAACATCGTCAGCCACGACGACATTCGCCCAAACCCCGACAAGACTTTGGTCGTCCTCCGCATGCGAGCTCCCTCCAACATGAAGGACATTGAGAAGCTCACCGGGTGCATGGCGTCCCTCAGTCGCTTCATCTCCAGGCCCGGCGAAAGGGGCTACCCTTCTTCAAGCTCCTCAAGGCTGGCGAAAAGTTCGTCTGGGACACCAAAGCCGATTGCGCTTTCTCCGACCTGAAGAAGTATCTTACCCAGCCTCCTGTGCTCGCCTCACCAAAGGAGAAGGAGCCCTTGCTGCTCTACATCGCTGCCACAAACCGGGTCGTCAGCTCCGTCATCGTCGTCGAACGCGAGGAAGCCGACCACTCCTATCCCGTCCAGCGACTCTGCAACTTCGTCAGCGAGGTATTGAACGACTCCAAAACCCGATACCCTCAAGTACAAAAGCTCCTCTAAGCGGTCCTTATTACCGCACGCAAGCTACGCCACTACTTCCAAAGCTCCGAATAGGTGACCGTTGTCACGGAATTCCCCCTCGGGGACATCCTCCGCAACAAAGATGCTACAAGACGCATCATCAAGTGGGCCATCGAGCTCGGCTTCTACGACATCGCCTTCCAGGGTCGCCAGACCATCAAGTCTCAAGCACTCGCCGACTTCATCGCCGAATGGACGGATCTCCAAACCCCAGTACCGCCGGAAGCGCCAGAACATTGGACCCTCTTCTTCGATGGCTCCCTCACCTTGCTTGGCGCCTGCGCTGGTCTCCTCTTCACATCTCCCTCCAGTGAAAAGCTCCGCTACGCTTTACGGCTACTCTTTCCAGCCTCCAACAACGTCGTCGAGTATGAAGCCGCCCTCCACGGTCTCCGCATCGCCAGCGAGCTAGGCGTCAAGCGCCTCATGGTCTACAGCGACTCCGCCCTCGTCATCAACCAGCTCAACAAGTACTGGAACTGCTCCCACGACAAGATGAACGCCTACTACGCCACCATCCGGAAGCTTGAAGGCAAATTCTTCGGTATCGAATACCATCATCTACCGCGCGACAGGAATGAGGCGGCCGACGAGCTCTCCAAGTTGGCGTCATCGAGATCTCCGACCCCCACCGGCGTATTTGTTCACGACCTACTTGAGCCCTCCATCGCCGACCACCCAAGCTCCGAATCATCAATGGACGCCACGACTCCACCTCCGCCGACAGAACAACTGGTTGTCGTCGTTCCCACAACGTCGTCCGACTAGCGCGAGGACTTCATCAAATATCTCTCAGAGAACCTTGTCCCGACTGACAAGACCGAAGCTGAGTGCCTCATTCGCCGCGTCAACAATTACATCCTGGTCGACGGTATGCTCATGCGCAAAAACTCCAGAAACGAGGTACTCCAAAAATGCGTCTCCAGAAAAGATGGCCTCGAGATACTCTTCGACATCCACGCCGGCGAATGTGTTAACCATGTGGCCGCAAAGACGTTGGTACGTAAGACTTTCCGTGCAGGATTCTACTGGCCATCGGCGGTCGCCGACGCTGAACAGCTCGTCCGCACCTGCGAGGGGTGCCAATTCTTCGCCAAACAAACCCACGTTCCTGCGCAAGAGCTTCAAGCAATACCGGCCTCGTGGCCCTTCGCCTGCTGGGGACTCGACATGATCGGCCCTTTCCGACCTGCTCCGGGAAGCTTCAAGTGGATCTACGTCGCCGTCGACAAATTCTCCAAGTGGATCGAAACAAAGCCAATCACCAAAGCGACAGCCGAGAACGCCGTCTCCTTCATCGACGAGATAATCCATCGCTTCGGTCTCCCGATCTCCATCATCACCGACGTTGGCTCCAACTTCACAGGCTACATCTTCTAGGACTTCTGCGAAGGGCGCGACGTCCTCGTCAAATATGTCTTCGTCGCCCATCCTCGGGCCAACGGCCAGGCTGAACGAGCCAATGGCATGATCCTCGACTCCCTGAAGAAGCGCCTCTACCAGAAGGATGAAAAGCACCGCGGTCGCTGGATGCGCGAGCTCCCCTCAGTGCTCTGGGATCTCCGGACTCAACCCAGCCGCAACACCAACGTTTCTCTGTACTTCATGGTCTTCGGCTGTGAAGCCGTCATCCCCGCCGATATCGTCTTCCGCTCCCCGCGGGTAGAAAACTACAAGGAGGAAGCCTCCGACCAGGCCCGCTACGACGACCTCGACCGACTCGAAGAAGAACGACTGGCATCTTGCCTCCGCACCGCCAAGTATCTCGAAGGAGTTCGCCACTACTACAACCGCAACATAAAAGACCGATCCTTCATCGTTGGCGACCTCGTCCTCAAGCGAAAACTAAAGACCGACGACCTGCACAAACTATCTTCACACTGGGACGACCCCTACACGGTAAAGGAGGTCACTCGACCAGGCGCCTATCGTCTCGCCGACATCGAAGGAATTGACGTGCCTAACTCCTGGAGTATCGAGCACCTCAAAAAATTCTACGCTTAAGGGACGGCTCGCCGACCTCTCCACCCGTCTCCGGACGGCTCACCGACGTCTCCACCCGTCTCCGGACGGCTCGCCGACATCTCCACCCGTCTCCGAACGGCTCGCCGACGTCTCCACCCATCTCCGAACGGCTCGCCGACATCTCCACCCGTCTCTGGACGGCTCGCCGACTTCTCCAACTCATCTCTGGACGACTCGCCAATTTCTCCAAACAGCCTGGCTGATGCTAATGGAGACTCAGAGCAGGGGCTGCTGTAACCACCGGACGCGTGCATGAGCGCCTGCCCTCTGCGCTATGGTGGCCAGCAGTCCTCCCAAGTGATGTCCCGACCTCTCTACGCGTGCATGAGCGCCCACCCTCTGCGCTACGAAGGGAAGGCTAAGCTTGGCCTGAGATCCCCGGAGGCTATACGTCTAGTGCCTGTATGCGCGGGTTATGCGCACGTTCTCCATTTGGTCTTCAAGCAGCCTGACTAATGCCGATGAAAACTCAGAGCTGGGGCTGTTGTCACCATCGGATGCGTGCATGAGCGCTCGCCCTCTGCGCTACGGTGGCCAACTGTTCTTCTCAGGGGCTGTCCTAACCTCTCTACGCGTGCATGAGCGCCCGCCCTCTACGCTATGAAGGAAAGGCTACCTTGGGATGAGAATTCTGAGGTTATAAGCTCAGTGCCTCGCGTTCGCGCCACCCACGCGCTCGACAACGGTCGCCATTCGCCCACGTCATGCCACGATCAAGCCTCTCGGAAAAGACCCTGGCCGTGGTACCTCCCTACGCGTGCATGAGCGCCCGCCCTCTGCGCTATGGGATGCCAGCAGAGGTTCCTTGGGCGACACCCTTGACTCCTACGCGCAAACGAGCTCCGCGCTCTATGCTACGGATCCTGGGATAACCCAAGGCCGAACTGTTCATCACTACGGCTCACGACTATTGGGTCTGCGGAATTCGGGAAACGAACAAAACACGCCGACTCACTTCAAGTTTTGATTCAGTTTGACCAAGAGTCTATTTACAGACTATCTCCTAATATACATATTACTGGTGCCCAGCACTGAACAAGTCTACACCTCCGACGAGGGCTTCAGCGGCAGGCTCGGCTTCTTCCTCCAGATGCTCCATCTCGGCCTCCGACGTGTTCGCCGCAAAGCCAGCGCCTAGCCTCGACATCTCCATCCACGAATAATGCGAACGAAGAATGGCGAGGCCATGAGCCGCCATGCTCTGCGCCGCCGCCTTGGTGTACGCTTGGAAGCGCCCCCACAGGCCACGCGCCTTCTGGACGACATGGTCGCCGATCCGCCGCTCCTTCTCCGCCGGGAAGAAAGGCTCCTCATCGATGCACTGCACCAACGGGGCCACCTCCTCCGCCAACGACGAGAAGCGCTCATGGTAATTTCAATACGTCACTGCAGATCTGCAAATTGCATTTTCACATTTTCCCGGTAAACTGCAAACACCAAAACAAAGGGTAAGACGACAACCACCTCCGACCACGCTTCACCACGGAGACTTACCGGCGTGCATGGCCTGCCACTTCGGCACCTCCTCGTCAGACTTCACCTTCTCCTCGGCCAGGAGACGCTTCTCCTCGCCCGCCTGCATCGCCTCTGCGAAGACAACTCCACGATTCAGGACTCCGACCAGATGGCGTACTAAACAAAAGGGAGTATAGCATCGTCGACTTACGTGCGGCAAACTCGTCGGCCTTATCGACCCGCAGCTGAAGCTGGAAGTTCTCCTGCCCCTGCTGCTGGATGATCTCCTCAAGCTCCCGAGAACGTGCGTGGGCTTCCTCCAGATGCGCCTCCAAGCCAGCAAACTGGCCCTCGACGCGCTTTACCTCCGCCCGAAGCCGCTCGTTCTCTTCTGCCATCGGCGCCACCCGATCAAGGGCGAGCTCACGCTCCTCCCCGACCTTCAATAGGTACTGCAGGGAAATGACGACCAGCATGAACAAAGGCCATCCAGAGAGACAACATGAAGAGGTGAACGTACTCACCTGGATCGTCTCCAGCAGCTTTGATGCGTCTCCGATCACGGCTTCCGTCGCCGCGCTCGCCGCCTCGTCATCAACTTTGACGACCTCGTCACCATCAACGCGGAAACGACGGACAGGATGCTGATGCGGGTCCTCCTTCGGACGCTCGATCTCCTCGATCTCCGGCGAGGCAGGCAGCGCCACCTTCCTCTTCGTCCCCTGGGCGCGACAACCCAAGGACCCGGCCACCGGAGCCGCAGCACTTCCTGCCGCGACGCCTCCTCCAGAACTTCCCCCAGGCGTTGGGGACGCTCGCCGCTCCGCCTCCTGAGGCTCGGGGACTGTTGACGCAAAAAGTGACACCTTGCGCCGAGACACACAGCAAGCCGAACGAGGCTAGCTTCAATCGGGTGCCCGGAGTATGCTGAATCCGGAGACGTGCCAGTCGGTTTGACCTGAAAACCAACAAGGGATAAAATGTGAGAATACCTCTGGAACATGCTGGGTAAAACCAGACAGTTCCATATGTACGGCTTTGAAAGCCAATCGCGACGGCAAACAGCTACAGAAGCTGTCTGTCAGAGCATGTTTGCAAAGCCATTCTGCAAGTATGAGAACAGAGTATGTGAAGCAAATTAACTGCCGAATGCAAAAGGAAGACATGCTTGAACGAATCAAAGATATTATAAACAGGCAACTCGCAAGAATAGATCTGTTCAAATAACACATGCATAGGCTAATCCAACTAATCTGCCGCACGTTTAGTCTTCATAAACCCGTCAAGCATAAACATAAGCGAAGCTAATCCACCGCATGATACCACTTGCTATAAGTCTATACCACTTCTTATAATCAGATCAATCCACCGCATGATACAATCTGATTATAACAAGCTAAAAGCATGCATATATTTGAATAGATCTATAAGAGTTCATTACTCATATAAGCATAACCAAAATCGGCAAACTAGCCGAGTTGGGGTCCATGAGGAAGGAACATACAAGCAAGCATGATCAAACTAATCTAAAACTTGCATCTATCGCACGACACCCAGTTCTATCAAAGCATAAACATGATTGACATGTATGAACCCACAACATGTAACAACCTAGATTGAAAGCTGATCCGGCCATCATGATCTTATGATTAGCAAAGCACAAGCAAACTTGTGAAACAAGGCCGAATAGAGATCAATCTAGATTGGGCAAAAGAGTGTTACAGGAATTAAATAAATAAAGCACATGACACATGATAACTTAATGAATCTACTAGATCTGCCAAATCTAATAGAGCCGATAACTATTTTTACTCATGTCTTAATCCGCCGCACGATACAAGGCACAAACAAAAACTTCTCGTCATAAGCTTAAATCCGCCGCACGATACTAAGCTTAACATACGAGACTACTTGCATCATATCTAAATCCACCGCATGATACTAGACATGATAACAAGGTTGCCGGTACTTACGGAGGTCGACGGATCAATGTTTCCTCTCGAAGAACTCGATGACACGACTTAGGGACTCGAAGATGGCACGGGGCCAGTTTGTATTGATATGGTTGTGAACAATTTTACAATGGTCGAGGGCTTATATTTATACCCTGGACGAAATATGAGTCCTAGACGATTACGATTTACAATGATAAAATATGGAAAGATACGAAATCTATTTCTAATCTTCTCGGTATCTTCCATCGCCATATGTCTTCTCATGCAAGCCGGCTTCATCCGCAACATCCATTTCCCGAATGGAAACATCTCTCTGCAAGATAGCCGACCGCACAGACATTCATCGAAATCTTAAGGACCAAATAGCCGTCTGATTGCTTGCCGAATCCTTTCTTCTCTGCTGGCTGGACCCATCTGTCATATCCTCATGCGTGCGAAATTCTGGTGTTAACACATGCCCCCTAATTTTGGGATAAATATTTATTCCAAAATTCCTTCTCAACGTGGAGCCTCCAGAAGCGTTCGCCTTCACATGCTATAATTGCTATACCTGCCGACTCATCTGCCGATGCGCCCTCTGGGATTCTTTAAAACCTTCTTTCTCTTATCCCACTCTGGAGGATGTCTTCCACAGCGAGTCACCATAGCTCCGAGCTCGGTGCTTCTAGCACCTCTAAAAGGAGGTTGCTCCTTTTTCCTTTTCTTGATTGTTCCAAAAATGAAGTAGTAATTCTTACCTCGTTGTTTCCTTCAGGAGAATCAATGATGACCTCCCCGAGGATCTAACTCGGAAGCTTGCGGATCTTCAATTTGATCTGGAAGGAAAGGATTGGGAGATCACTCGAATCTCTCGAGAGCGTGACGCTGCTCGGGAACGAGTCACTGGTGAGTATTTTCTTCATTTCTTTCCTTATTCTCTTCTTTCACCTTTACTCACTCTTCCTCTTTTCAGCTCTAGCAGCCAAACTCCACGCCCTTGAAGCCGCTATCGCCAAGCTCGCCGTTACGGCCGATGTAGCGGGCACGACGCCCCTGAAGCGTGTGAACGAAGTTAATCGAATCCTCCCCATTATCTCTAGGGCCGGCATGGGGTACGGTGCGGCGCTCGCCTTCTCCGCCGTGAGGATTCATTCTGGCGCCGATTACCGCAGATTTGATGTCTACGAGCAAGAACTGGATGATAGAGTAGAACATTCTGTAGAGGATATGAAGGAAGCCAGGACAGATCTGGCCGACGCCTTTGATCACTTTCTCCCGATTAGGCGTAGGATGGAATGGACGAACTGATCCTCTCTATTATAACCTCGTATTTTCTCTTTGTAAATAAAAATCCTCTGTTCGTCCTCTTGAATCCAACCTGTGACTGATCCTTCGAGATCAACATATGTTTTGTTTCGTGCACCAACTACCGATTTTCTCTTTACCTTAACGGCGATGTGCATCACATCAGCTATTGCTAATAATCAAAATAATCTTCCTCGTCCTGCAAGTAACCGCCGTGATTGATTACCCCAGATCCAAAGTTTTCAGTTTTCCTCTTAATTTTCTGATCCATGGCGACACCAGAGCAGCATTTTTTAACAGATTTCCTGTTTTTTCCAAACTTTCCGCCCTTAGTGTTAATCGGTAACATAAACTAAATAACTAGCCAAAACTGAACAATCCTTTAGTCGAACCCTATCGGCTTTCCGATTCTAGAGTCATGACTTCTTCCAATTGTCAAAAAATCCGGCCTGGCCCAATATCAGCCCATAAATTGTGACAAACCCTATCTTGATGCTTGGTCTTTCAGCATGCAAATTATGATCTTATAAATATACCCCTGTGTAGGCTCCCATTCTGGGTTCCGATTGAATAGTTTGACTCGCAAAATTTCTACTTCTCGGCTTCTTGCTCAAGCCAGAGAGAAAAAACCTCTGCTTATGCTCGAATAAATGACAGACGATGGCAACCACAACAGGCATCTTACTGGAGACGAGGTAGGAGGAAGTCGAACACCATCTTACCAGCATCATAGGCAACAAATTAATCTTTTTCCCCCTTGCAATAGCCCTTCTTGCTTATCTGCCTCTGATTCGCTGCTCGCCCATTTTCCAGGGTGAGGTCCTTTCTTAACCAAAAACGAGTTCCCTTTCCAGAACAGCAGCTCCAATAACTTCTCAATCCTTTCCCTAAGCCATCAGATTTGAATTTGATGATTCGATTTAGCGGACCCATCTGGATGCTCTTCGATACCGCGAGGAAAAGGATAAGGCCTGGAAGGAACTGGAAAATGCATCCAAGAAGCATAGTATCGAGGAATCTGAGTGGGCAGACCAACGGAAGCAACTCTACAACATCATCACAGGTAGATCCTCGGTCCTCTTCTTCTGGTTGAGTTCGCCTTACTTGACGCATCCCTTCTTTTGTTAGCCCTTTCTACAGAGAATGACCGTTTGAAAATAGCAGCGAAAAAAATTGCCCTCAAAGTGAATGCTCATGGGGACTCAGCCGAAGCCCGTCTTGACGCCATGGATGTTTGCTTAGATCAGGCCATCATCCAAGGTGTGCACGCCGGGGTTTCCCTCGGGCTATCAGCAATGAGTTCTTGGACCAAAGAAGATTACTCCTTCCTACCAGTTGGCTTCGCAGGCGGGGATCCGGACGAATCTGAAGATCTTGAGATCTATGATAACCATGCCGCTGCCATTGCCGAGATTACTGACCCGCAATCCATTGTGAACAAATTATTTCAAGGGTAGTTTGTATTAGGATAAATCTGTGAATGAAGCTTGTAACATATGAAACTTGTTCCCCTCTGAATAGTGTCTATCTGTATCTTCGACTATCTCAGTGATTTTTTCCAATTGCAGCATCTCTTCAGAGAAAAACGTTTCCGAACGCATGACGTCATCTCAGCCGATTAGACCTCGTTTTCGATGTGTCATGTCACTCGACATCTTATTTACTGTACTTCACCTTTCTCTTCCCCCAATAAACCTACCGGGTCATAAACACTCTTGCACTAAAGGCGATATAAATAATATCGGCTACGACTTGAATTCTTGGAACATTTTTCTGCTAAAGGCGATGCTTTACATTGGTTGTACATAAGTATTCCTCAAGTTACATGCGTTCGGCTCTTAACAAGTAGTGCCGAAGCTTGATCCACGAGTGACAAAATCTCTTTACAGCCGAATACTCTTCTCCGGGTTTAACATTTTTCGACTAAAGCTAGCTGCTATTTATCCTCTTAAATTTTAAAATAAGGGCCGATCCTATCGCAAGGCTATCGGCCATCACGTACAACTCGAAACAATTACCAAGTTGCAAAAGTGCCTTCATACTTTCCAATACCCTCTGTTGTACGTCACCTTGCGTGAACCCTTGTTCTTCCATTGGCTTCGGCAATGGAGAAATAAGCATAACCCTCTCAAAAGTTCGTTAACTCCAAAACACGCTTGAGACCCAGACTTGCATACATTGGTCCTATCTCGGCTTCATTATCAACACTTTATTCCTCGTCAGCCGACACAAAACTTGGCCTCAATCTTTCTCCATTACCATATTTTGGACTATCTATTCAAAAATTGCTCTGAGAGCCGATTGTCTGAATCGGTTGTTGGTCCTCGTTGAAAACATTTACCGGACCTGCTTCCCAAGCTCTTCCAGAAAAGCACTCAACGCCATCATATTCCCAGTAGATAGGCTCTGTATTAGCAATACTCACTGAATCATCAGCATGAACGATTTCGATGTCATCTCCGATCCACTGGATGAGGAATTGATGCATAGTTGACGACACACAACAGTTTGCATGTATCCAATCTCTTCCTAATAGCAAACTGTATGCCCCCTTGCCATCAATGGCGAAAAAGGTAGTGATCAAGGTCTTAGTCCCGATCGTCAACTCAACATGGACCGCTCCCCGAGTATCAGAAGAATTGCCAGCAAAGTCTCTCAACACCATGTCGGTCTTCAGCAAGTCTTCACTTGCCATCCCAAGTTTTCTGAAGGTCGTATACAGCATGATATTTATGGCAGCCCCTCCATCAATGAACATCTTAGTCAGTGGCTTGCCATTAACATAGCCTCTCATATACAATGGCTTCAGGTGTCGATGCTTAGCTGGTTTATCGAATACTGCACTTTGAGCCAAGACAAGATGAGCCAATAACTCTTGGAATTCATCTTCATCAAAATCTGAATACACTTTGTCTTGGACATCCTGTTCTTCGGGAGCTATAAATTCTGATGGAAGAAAGAAAGCCATGCATGCGTCAGCCAAATGATCACTCCCACCCAGCTTCTCTTTGGGGTGCCAAACTCGCTTTACTTTGGCATTTCCTTGTTCTAACTCTCTATTTCTTAGGCGCTGCACCCTCCTTTTCTGGCTTTTCCTCAATCCTGGTGGACACCACTGTCCTCTCTGCCACACATACTCGCGGTACTCTTCCTCTTCAGTGCGAGCCCAGCTTTGTTCAGCAAAATCTCTTCCCTGCCGATCTTCTGAATTATTTATTTTTACGCGTCGATCGTCCTCAGGGATTCGTGCCCCAAGCCTTTCATGGACAGATCGGCGGTTGACTCGAGACTTCCTATACTCGGAGTACTGATTACTGCACTCAGGGCAGTTGTTCTTAACAGGCAGCTTCAAGCCTTCATTCCAATAATACTGGAAGAACGAGCATTCCCAATGAGATTGTTCCTGCTCCCTCGTATCTTCCCATTTTTCCCAGTACATCTCTTCTTCGTACCTTCATTGTTTCTCCAGGAACTTCCGTTCTTCATAAAGTCTCTGCTTCTGGTATTGTTCCTGCTCCCGATGCCATTTATTCAACAAGATGCGTGTCGTGACCCTGGGTCTGGAAGTTTCATCTGTCTCAGTTCAGCTATTTTGGAACCGAACCCTCTCCTGAAGCTCTCTCTTTGTAATCTGCCGATTAGGGTCAACGGCATCGGCTTCCCTTGCTCTATCAGAGGTTAACACTTTCATTCTGCTTTTATCCATGGGATCAGCTGCGTTGATCATGTTAACAGAGAAGGACACAGTATTCTGTCCAAAAGGGCTACCATCAATTTTCATCTTTCCATCAAACCTCAGATGCCTGTCCTGGATAGCTTTCTGGATTCGCACTCTGAACACTCGGCAATCGTTTATGGAGTGGGATCTAGTATTGTGAAAACCACAATATTTCTTGTCCTTGACCCCTTCAGGATGCAGCATAGGATGACCTTCCGGCAACTTGATGCGTCCTTCCTTTAACAAGTATTCAAACAATTTATCCAACTTGGAAACATCGAAGTCATAAGTACCTTTCTGCTGCCTCAGCCATCGCTGGTTGACTTGAGTTGGTTCTTTATCCCAGACTATCTCGGCTGCAGCTATTTCATCTTCATCATCGTACTCAGCTGCTTCTTCTAAGAAAGCTTGATACATCTTGGCAGCCACATCACCCTTCTGGAACTGATTATTCCTCTTGAACCCCTGGGCTTGATTACTCATCGTCGCCAGCCTTTGTGATAACTGCCCAAGGTCATCAAACTCCATGCCGAATAGCCTCTCTTTGATACTCGGCAACATACCAGCTATGGCTATCTCCGGCAGTTGATCATCCGGCAAATTCAGAGAATAACAAAGATTCTTGGTCTCCCTGAATCGGCGCAGATATTCTTGTGGCGTCTCGCCAGGTTTCATCCTTAGGCTCATGAGATCGACCAACTTTTTCTCGCTGGTACCCGTAAAGAAATACGAATGGAATTTTTGCTCCAGCTCCGCCCATGTATTGATAGAATTTGCTGGCAGAGAAGAAAACCACGAGAAGGCTGGCCATGTTAATGACAACGGGAAATACCGAATCCTCCAAGCCTCATCTGTAGATGCTTCTTCGAGTTGCATCAAGTAGCGGCCGATGTGCTCTATAGTACTGGTGTCATCCTGGCCTGAAAACTTGGTGAAATCAGTAGAAGGTTTCACCCTTGGAGGAAGAGCTACCCGATTGTACCACTCCGGATAGGGGGACTTGTATGTGTAAGTTTGATTCTTAGGTTTCAGGCCGAATTGATTTTGCATCATATCAGCCATCTTATGCATGATGAGGTCAACATTCGGATCAGGAGCTGCTTGTGCCTGCCCCCTAGGATGTAGCCCTGCCGAACTCTTATAGCCTGGATTTGGAAGAGCATTAATTGAGCTATAATCGATGAACTCATGATATCCATCTCCAAACATACTCTTCTGTATCCTGTTCGCTGCGGGAGACACTTTAGAAGTAGATGGCGGGACATTCCCTGTCGTGCCGAATGCGAGTTGGCCATAGGTCTGAGGAGGTTGCTGCGTCTCATGAGGAATCATCCCACCTGTGCTTGGGCCAGCTCTGCTTTCTCCTGCGATCCTTTGACTTTGAGGTACTGGGAATAACAACGGTCCCTGCATCGGACCAACAGTTTCTTCAAAGCATTTATCCACGGCTGGACTGAAAGCATTGACCATGATAGCGCGAAAAGTGTTCAAGAAAGCCGACTGATGATTGGTTACAGCTTTTGATACAACCTTATGCATTATTTCAGTCATCTTCTGAATAGCTTCTTCTTCATTAGGGATATCAGGTTGATGGTGAGGAAGAATCTTTGGGAACTCCTGCTTCTGGAAGACCCTGCCGCTCTTGTACTTGGAGAAAGACGCCAGGCACTTGCGCTATAATTCATCACAGGCCTGTTGTACCAAGCTTTTCGACTCCAGCGGCAAGTCATCCATGATCACATCCAGAACTTGATCATCGCTGATATCAGGCATCTTGAAACGAAGTGGTCTCACCGGGCGTGCCAAAAAGTGTGTTGACGCAAAAAGTGACACCTCGCGCCAGGAGACACAGCAAGCCGAACGAGGCTAGCTTCAATCGGGTGCCCAGAGTGTGCTGAATCCGGAGACGTGTCAGTCGGTTTGACCTGAAAGCCAACAAGGGATAAAACGTGAGAATACCTCTGGAACATGCTGGGTAAAACCAGACAGTTTCATATGTACGGCTTCGAAAGCCAATCGCAACGGCACACAGCTATAGAAGTTGTCTGTCAGAGCATGTTTACAAAGTTATTCGGCAAGTATGAGAATAGAGTGTATGAAGCATATTGACTGCCGAATGCAAAAGAAAGACATGCTTGAACGAATCAAAGATATTATAAACAGGCAACTTGCAAGAATAGATCTGTTCAAATAATACATGCATAGGCCAATCCAACTAATCTGCCGCACGTTTAGTCTTCAAAAACCCGTCAAGCATAAACTTAAGCAAAGCTAATCCACCGCATGATACCACTTGCTATAAGTCTATACCACTTCTTATAATCAGATCAATCCACCGCATGATACAATCTAATTATAACAAGCTAAAACCATGCATATATTTGAATAGATCTATAAGAGCTCATTACTCGTGTAAGCATAACCAAAATCGGCAAACTAGCCGAGTTGGGGTCCATGAGGAAGGAACATACAAGCAAGCATGATCAAACTAATCTAAAACCTGCATCTGCCGCACGACACCCAGTTCTATCAAAGCATAAACATGATTGACATGTATGAACCCACAACATGTAACAACCTAGATTGAAAGCTGATCCGGCCATCATGATCTTATGATTAGCAAAGCACAAGCAAACTTGTGAAACAAGGCCGAATAGAGATCAATCTAGATTGGGCAAAAGAGTGTTACAGGAATTAAATAAATAAAGCACATAACACATGATAACTTAATGAATCTACTAGATCTGCCAAATCTAATAGAGCCGATAACTATTTTTACTCATGTCTTAATCTGCCGCACGATACAAGGCACAAGCAAAAACTTCCCGTCATAAGCTTAAATCCGCCGCACGATACTAAGCTTAACATACGAGACTACTTGCATCATATCTAAATCCACCGCATGATACTAGACATGATAACAAGGTTGCCGGTACTTACGGAGGTCGACGGATCGATGTTTCCTCTCGAAGAACTCAACGACACGACTTAGGGACTCGAAGATGGCACGAGGCTGGTTTGTATTGATATGGTTGTGAACAATTTTACAATGGTCGAGGGCTTATATTTATACCCTGGACGAAATACGAGTCCTAGATGATTACGATTTACAATGATAAAATATGGAAAGATACGAAATATATTTCTAATCTTCTCGGTATCTTCCATCGCCATATGTCTTCTCATGCAAGCCGCCTGCATCCGCAACATCCATTCCCCGAATGGAATCATCTCTCTGCAAGATAGCCGACCGCACAGACATTCATCGAAATCTTAAGGACCAAATAGCCGTCTGATTGCTTGCCGAATCCTTTCTTCTCTACTGGCTGGACCCATCTGTCATATCCTCATGCGTGCGAAATTCTGGTGTTAACAGGGACTCCAGACGCCTCCGGCTGCTCCGCCCCCCGAGGCTCGGGGACTGTGGACGCCTCGACGTCCACCACCGCCTCTGACGTCTCCTCCGGCGCGGCCGACTTCGCTAACCCGCCAATCTCTGCCTCCACCGGAGGACTCGCCTCCCTCCGACCACCGCCTTCGGTGTCCGGCACCTCTTTGGCATCTGTCGACTTGCAAAGGGCATGGACATATCATCAACGCCCAGATCCGACCAGGGTAAGAATTTGTTGACGCCGAAAGTGGTTTCGGATCACACACTAGCTAGGGCTTTGGACGCCCGGGTCGCTACAGACCGAAGAACGCAGCGAGGAGGTCACACTTACGTGGTGAAGGACGGCTAGGTTTACAAGCAAACCGGCAAAGGATAGCTATCGCACATACGTGGCGAAGAACGACTAGTTTTCGGGCAAACTAGCAAAGGAACCGTCGAAGCTCTCGCCCAGGAGGGACCCCGTCAGGGCATGGACGTCGCCGAGTTGCCCTAAGTCTGGCCGACGAGCCTAGGGCGCCATCCTTGGTCATCGGATCAAGGGATGAACAACATGAGGTTAGAGAAGAGGGTAAAAGAGTTGTAGTAGATTTGTTTGACGATTGGATAGACGGGATCTCAATCGGCCATCACCCTTTATATTTATAGGGTGGTTGGTCTTCCCGATAGAACTCTTGACCGAATAAAACTCCAAATAGGACTTGTTTATTCGGTTATGGCATGTACATACAATTTCCATCTTGTACGTATATGCAGGTTTAGTGGAACTGGTCTCTGTCGCCGTCTTGCCGCCTCCGACCAGTTTTACCTGGTCGGAAATCTCTGAAGAGACCTGGTCGCAAGTCTCCCAAGAGGTCTCAGCTATCTTGACAACAGAAACCTGATGGTGGAGTCCATTATACACTTGAGACACTTTTGAGTGTCAACATATACCCCCCTGTTTTTAGATGATCTTTAGCATAACCTAAAAACAAACCGAATAACAACGATGTCCAACTCATCGACTATTCGATAATTAAGGATAAATATTTTGATTAATTTTGCTTTAAGGGCGATACATGTATCGACCATTGTTTGGAAGGCGCTCAGGCTTCTTGCCAAACACTTGGAAAGTATTTTTTCAAATACCTCCCGTTTATTGCTCTTGGGAGACTTTCACCGTCTAACGTCTCTAGCTTATATGCATTTCTGTCGGTGGTACAAAAAAGGGTACCCCCAATCAACGCAAACACCCGAACGCTCTATCTCCGTCTCGCCCGAGCCCTCCTAGCCAGGCCTCGGGCGAACGCTCTATCTCCGTCTCGCCCGAGCCCTCCCAGCCAGGCCTCGGGCGAACGCTCTATTTCCGTCTCGCCCGAGCCCTCCCAGCCAGGCCTCGGGCGAACGCTCTATCTCCGTCTCGCCCGAGCCCTCCCAGCCAGGCCTCGGGCGAACGCTCTTTCTCCGCCTCGCCCGAGCCCTCCGAGCAAGGCCTCGGGCGAGCACGATCGCTCTCCGTCTCGCCCGAGCCCTCCAGGCCTCGGGCGAGCGCGCCCCTACACCTCGAGCCTTAACGCACGGACCTCGAGCTGTACGGACAGCCGTACCAGCCCATACCATGCATTTAATGCCTTCACCTACTCTGGTCATGTCCACTAGTGCACAGCATGTACCACAGTAACTCGGTGTAAAGGTCAAGTCTCGTTTTCACCACAAGCATGGGCAAAAGGGCACCAGTACAGCACTGTTCGGCCATACCATGCACTGTAACACCTCGAGGCCGGCTCCGCGCCCCTTGAGCCCCTGCAAACGCCACCTCGAGGCCGGCTCTGCGCCCCTCGAGCCCCCGTGGCACCACCTCGAGGCCGGCACCGCGCCCCCTCGAGCCCTGACAAGCTCTCTCACTCTTGGAAGACAGGTACTCCAATACCTGGAGGGACCCCGCTACGTTCTGTACAAGCCGGAATGGGCGCTGTACGGCTTCCACTCTGCCACGCCTCCATGACCGCGCCCGGGATGGAGGCCACGCTTCAAGGACGCCTCAACAGCAACGCCCACGTCGGCTACAATGTCTTCGACAAGACAGGATTCCTACCCTACTTCGTATTGGGCGCCGTACGCCCCGACACCCCTGTGTAACCCTGGCCTCCCCTTGCCCTATAAAAGGGGACACCAGGGCCCTCATTCAAGGAGGGGGGAAAAACACGTTAGAGCGCCTTACACCCATACACTTAAGTCCGGACCCTGGTCCACGCTCACGAAGCTTGTATTCGCCCCTGTACAAGCACTTAGGTGCAAGTAATACAAGAACATCCCCCCGCTGGACGTAGGGCCTTCTTTGCCCGAACCAGGATAAATCCTTGTGTCCTCTTGCATCACCATCCAGGAAGAGAAGCACGCGATCATATTACTCGTTGGTGTGATACTCCCGGGTACGAAACACCGACAGTTGGCGCGCCAGGTAGGGGTGCGCGTGTCCGAGTCATTTTCTCGCTATCTCCTGGATGGCTTCTTCTACTCCTTCGTTCTCTGCCGGTGCCGTCGTCTGGTTCGGGAACCTTGAGTCCCTAGCCGCCGGCAACGGCAACAAGCTGACCCCGCTCTCCACGGAGGGCCCGAGCGGAAGGCGCGTCACACCACCCCGCGCGGGGGGCATGACGCGTCGTCTGCACCACCACGCGTCGCCACTTCGCGAGCGGCGCCGTGGTCACCATCGTCGCCAGGCACAGGCGGTGCCGGCGGCGTACGCCCACTTCCCCGCGGCCGGCGCAGAATCCCCGAGGGGAAACCTGCCCGGCACGCGGCCGGCGACCTCCAGGGCGCGGGCGCGCTCCCCCAGCAAGTTCGCGTCCGTCACACGTGCGGACCGGCACGTCTGGTATCCCACCAGGGAGTGCTTCCAGCTCGAGGGGGTGGTGAGCGATGCCGAGGACGACGACGATGACGACGTCAGGCCAACGCTCAACCTCGGAGCGCCCAACGACGTGGCTACGGCGGGCGGTTCACGCGTTCAGGCAAGAAGCAAATCCTCGGCCTCGGTTGCACCGCCTCAACACGACGACAGCAGGGCGGCGCAACTCGCACAGGTGCGGGAGGCAATCACCAAGACCGAGGAGGAACGACAACGCCTGTTGCAGCTCCAGCAAACTCTGATGCAGGAACCACCCTAGCCTCGAGGAGCCGGAGCTCGAGGTCGGGCTCGAGATGCCCACCGACGGACCCTCGAGGACGGGGCGCCAGCACGCCCCGAGGTGTGCTTCCCGCGAGCCGGGCAAAACGTGGTGGCGGCCGCAATGCTGCTCCGCGATCTGCCCGCCGTCTCCAACCCCGACGCCAGACGCATGCTTGGGGAAGTAAAGAGCCTCCTCGAAACGGCCGCTGTGCAGATAGCCGAGAGCTCGGCCTCGCGCCAGCGCAGGGCAACCTCGGAGAAGCCAGCAGACGCACCCCGCAGCAAGCACGAGACGTTGGTCCGCCAGCCGGACGACCCTCAAGCCAGACTAGACCAAAAGCGGGTCGCGGACAGCCGGCAAACCCTCGAGCCCCCGGGCCCCCGGGCCCCAGGGTCTTCAGCCGAGCCATCCGCAGCTCGACCCTCCCCGACCGCTTTCGACCACCGACCAACGTGGTAAAGTATGACGGGGAGGTCGAGCCCAAGCTCTGGCTCTCAGACTTCCGCCTAGGCTGCCAACTGGGCGGAGCGAAGGGCGACGACCGTGTGATCATACGCCAACTCCAACTTTACCTCTCAGGCACCGCCCGCCGGTGGCTCGAGGGGCTCCCGCCGGATCAGATCCATGACTGGGCCGACCTAGTCAGGGTCTTCAACAGGAATTTCAAGGGGACTTGTGCGTGCCCAGGCAACTCCTGGGATCTGCGACGTTGCAGGCAGGCAGCGGACGAACCCCTCCGCGACTTCGCTCGGCGGTTCTCGAAGCAGCGCCTCGAGCTCCCTCACATACCTGATGAGGAGGTCATCTCAGCGTTCCTCGCAGGCACGACGTGCCAAAAGCTGGTCCACGAGTTAGGGCGCTACCGTCCCAGGACGATCGAAGACTTGATGGATCAGGTCACCAGCTTCGCCTCCGGCAACGAGGTAGTGGGGGCCTTCTTTGGCCACTCCGCGGGCCAAGGCGAAGGACAGAAGGCAAGGCGCGACGACGAGGACGACGACGACGAAGAAGTGCGCGTGGGCGCCCGCCGCAGACGAGCTGGCTAAGTTGGCACCCACGCACGACGCCGCCCCTCGAGCCGGACGTGGGAGTTCGACTTCGACGTCACTCCTCGGGCTGGGCTCGGGGGCTCGACGTCCCTTCGACACCGCCCCTCGAGCCGGACTCGGGGGCTCGACCTTCGACGCCCCACCTCGAGCCGGACTCGGGGGGCTCGACGTCCCTTCGACGCCCCTCCTCGAGCCGGACTCGGAGGCTCGACCCTCGACGCCCCTCCTCGAACCAGACTCGGGGGCTCGGCCTTCGACCTTCAGCGCTGCCCCACGAAAACAACCCCAAGCCCGACTCCAGCTCGGAGCGTCGAACAGCTACGCCGCGGTCTGGTACTCCTCCCCAGGATCTTCTGCCGCACGCTCAGCCTTGACGTCCGAGCCAGGAGGAGGAAGGGCCCCTACACCGCCGTCCGCATCAGGAGGCAGCATGTCCTCCTCGACATACCGGCGCCGTCTCCAGATGGCAAAAAAGGTAACCGAATACCTTTAAAGTGCCTATCTAACCGCGTCTCAAGCCGGTTGACAGGTACACCCAGCGATTCCGCATTCGCTCAACTACTGGGGCCCTCCGCGGCCACCGCTCCGACCTCCTGACCGTCGTCTTGGTGCCACGAACTCCACTCCCGACGAAGGCTTCTTCACAAAGGTAAAAACGGGCCCCGGCCCTAAGTCTCGAAGCAGCGAAGGCTGGCCCTCGAAAAGGGTTCGACAGCCGGCTTCGAGCACCCGAGTCAGGGACACCAAGGGGCGCCACTCGCGGCATTACTCGAGGGCCGAGCCCTCGAGGCCCCTCACGTGTATCCAAGGCGGGGAGCTCGACGTGCAGTGAGATCCCCTCGGAGGGAGGCATCGAGCCACCGGGTCCTATCGAATGGACCCGGCACTCCTGCAGACTGAGCACCCATGCTTTATGAGACCGCCTCCGGGCCACAGTCGACCCCTATCGAACGGGGCACGAGCTCTCACTTGGATTCCCCGTTACCAGCTCACCGAGAACCTCGATACTCGCCCACTCGGGGTAGTACGAGGCATCCCCCCTCGCATCCGATCGAAAGGACTCGCGGGATGACAAGCCAGGGCAATCGGCATGCCGGACAGCTCGAGGAGCCGGCCAGTCGGTTCAGCCTGGCACCCGTCGACGAAAGAGGGTCTAAGAACTCGGACAGTTACGACTAATCTCTTTTCTTTGTGTAAACATGAGATTTTTAGGCCTCGGGCGAACGCTCGTCCTCCATCTCGCCCCAGCCCTCAAGGCCAGGCCTCGAACGATCGCTCGTTCTCCGTCTCGCCCGAGCCCTCCGAGCCAAGCCTCGGACGGAGTATCCCACGACAAAGGAAAGGTAACCGCAAACATTTAATGAGACTATCGAACCACATTTCGAGCCTGTTGACAGGTACACACGGCGCCGCGATCTCCGCTCCCTGACGATTTCCGCCTAAAAAGGCGCGCCCACTGGGCAGAAGGTTCCCAAACGACGGAGGATTCTTCGGGAAGCCCACGAGGGAGTTCTAACCACTCCCCCATGGCCTCGGGGGCTACACCCGCGGGTGTCGCTCGCACGACACCCACGGAATCAAATCGACAAAACCCTCGAGACCAGTTAGCTATCCATCGAGATCCCAATCTGGAGCCCCTGCTCGAATGCAAGCACTCAAACAAGGGCTCGGGGGCTACTGTCGGTGGTACAAAAAGGGTACCCCCAATCAACGCAAACACCCGAATGCTCTATCTCCGTCTCGCCCGAGCCCTCCCAGCCAGGCCTCGGGCGAACGCTCTATCTCCGTCTCGCCCGAGCCCTCCCAGCCAGGCCTCGGGCGAACGCTCTATCTCCGTCTCGCCCGAGCCCTCCCAGCCAGGCCTCCGGCGAACGCTCTTTCTCCGCCTCGCCCGAGCCCTCCGAGCAAGGCCTCGGGCGAGCACGATCGCTCTCCGTCTCGCCCGAGCCCTCCAGGCCTCGGGCGAGCGCGCCCCTACACCTCGAGCCTTAACGCACGGACCTCGAGCTGTACAGACAGCCATACCAGCCCATACCACGCATTTAATGCCTTCACCTACTCCGGTCATGTCCACTAGTGCACAGCATGTACCACAGTAACTCGGTGTAAAGGTCAAGTCTCGTTTTCACCACAAGCATGGGCAAAAGGGCACCAATACAGCACTGTTCGGCCATACCATGCACTGTAACACCTCGAGGCCGGCTCCGCGCCCCTTGAGCCCCTGCAAATGCCACCTCGAGGCCGGCTCTGCGCCCCTCGAGCCCCCGTGGCACCACCTCGAGGCCGGCACCGCGCCCCTCGAGCCCTGACAAGCTCTCTCACTCTTAGAAGACAGGTACTCCAAGACCTGGAGGGACCCCGCTATGTTCTGTACAAGCCGGAATGGGCGTTGTACGGCTTCCACTCCGCCACGCCTCCATGACCGCGCCCGGGATGGAGGCCACGCTTCAAGGACGCCTCAACAGCAACGCCCACGTCGGCTACAATGTCTTCGACAAGACAGGATTCCTACCCTACTTCGTATTGGGCGCCGTACGCCCCAACACCCCTGTGTAACCCTGGCCTCCCCTTGCCCTATAAAAGGGGACACCAGGGCCCTCATTCAAGGAGGGGGGAAAACACGTTAGAGCGCCTTACACCCATACACTTAAGTCCGGACCCCGGTCCACGCTCACGAAGCTTGTATTCGCCCCTGTACAAGCACTTAGGTGCAAGTAATACAAGAACATCCCCCCGCTGGACGTAGGGCCTTCTTTGCCCGAACCAGGATAAATCCTTGTGTCCTCTTGCATCACCATCCAGGAAGAGAAGCACGCGATCATATTACTCGTTGGTGCGATACCCCCGGGTACGAAACACCGACAATTTCTAAATATCACTTTGATCACTTTATAAGGACCCTCCCAGCTTGGTGACCACTTGCCAAACTTGTTGCTCCTCGATCCAAGCGGTAATATAATCTTCCATACCAATTCTCCCACTTGAAACGATTTGCTTTTTACCTTTTTGTTGTAAGCTCTGGCAACCCGGGCTTTGTCTTTCTCCATCTCCTTAAGAGCCTTCAATCTTTTATCAGACACTCGATAGGCAACACCGCTTCCTGCCCATATACCAGCTCAAAAGGAGTAACTTTTGTAGCACCATGTCTTGACACACGATGAGCCCATAAAGCTTCAGACAAAACCTCATGCCACC
Source organism: Coix lacryma-jobi var. lacryma-jobi (assembly GCA_009763385.1). Classification (NCBI taxonomy): domain Eukaryota; kingdom Viridiplantae; phylum Streptophyta; class Magnoliopsida; order Poales; family Poaceae; genus Coix; species Coix lacryma-jobi. The sequence goes on from CM019828.1 coordinate 17,591,725, forward strand.
TTCTTGGGTTGTCCTCAATCTTCTTTTTGATAAGCTTGATCAAAGTCTTGTTACTAGACTCAGCCTGACCATTATCTTGAGCATAGTATGAAGATGAGTTGAGCATTTTTATTTTGTATAATTCAGCCAAATCTCGTACCTCTTTAGAAATAAAAGATGTTCCTTAATCTGTAGTTAACGTTTGAGGTATACCGAATCTATGTATAATGTGCTTAGTAATAAACTCAATCACCTCCTTATGTGTCATATTCTTCAAAGGCACCGCTTCAGTCCACTTAGTGAAGTAATCTGTAGCGACTAGAACAAAACGATGCCCCTTTGAAGATAGGGGGTGAATTTGGCCAATGAAGTCTAACCCCCAACCACGAAAAGGCCATGGTCTGGTAATAGGATGAAGCATAGCAGCAGGTGCAAGCTGTATATTTCCAAACTGTTGACACTCTTCACATCCTTTGTAGTAACGAAAACAATCAGCCATCATCGTGGGGCCAATAAAACCCAGCTCTATGTAATAGTCATTTCATCTTTGGTGTCGATTGATGTGTACCACAAATACCTCCATGAACTTCCCCCATAGCTACCTTTGCTTGATCAGATCCCAAACACTTAAGCAACAAGTCTTCGGCAGTCCTTCGATAAAGCTCATCATTGTGCAGTACATATTTAAATACAGTCTGTCGAACACTTTGATCAACCTTAGTACTCAGATCATTAAAATATTTCAACAAGGGAGTTCTATCTTCCAAATCGGTCTTACTTGTGTTAAGAATTAATTCGAGCCGATTTGGGAGTTCTATGGATGAATCAGCTAGGCTAGCCGTATCGGAACCGACCAAGTCGATTTGGCAAATTGATGAGTCGGCTCAAAGTCGACCTGGCCGACTGCGCAGACCGACTGAGTTGGTCCAGATTTAACTTGGTCGACTGGACAAATCGACCGAGTTGGTTTAGATCCAACCTGGTCGGCTGGACAAACCGACTGAGTTGGTTCAGATTCAACCTGGTCGGCCGGACAAGCCGACTGAGTTGGCTCAGATTCAACCTGGTCGACAAGACAAGTCGACTGAGTTGGCTCAGATTCAACCTGGCCGACAAGACAAGCCGACTGAGTTGGTTCAGATTCAACATGGTCGGTCGGATAAGCCGACTGAGTTGATCCTTTGTAATTTGTTCATAAAATTAGATGCATCAGCTTTTCCTTTATGTGAAAATTGTGTCTACTAACGCCATAGCCAGATGCTTATCACGCTAACATGTTGGACTTAAAAATAACATGTCTTGTAATGTGCCGAATTCGAAATTCGGCAAGAGTTTAATGATGGCAAGACACTCATCAAGATAAAAACATGTGAGTGACTTGTTGTACCACTAGTAATGAATCACCACAGGCTTCAACATGTCATACTCCATTGACCGCAATATGGCCAAGCCAAATAAGAAAAGTTCACATTCGGCTAGAATCTTGGCGTAAACATAGTCTTAATCAGTTCAGTGTCTCATATAGCACCGATATGAGAAATAGTGAGCATGCCAACACCTTGACCCTTTCTGTAAGTCGATTAACCATATTGTCATACCCATGAAGTAGAAATACATATATCATGCCCCCCAAGCCTTAAAAGCCATCAAAGTGAATTCTATGGGGTTTTCTAATAGCACGATGGTTGCAAACATTCATCGGCTATATTATTACACTAAGGGCGATAGTAAAGCATCGACCATATGAATTCATCCAGGTGAGTATGCATCGCCGAAATAAAGCATTTCGGCTCCGGATCATTGGTAAGCAAAATAATTTGGTAACTCTCCATAATATAGACATTTATACCAATGATAGAAATAAGGGGCTAAGAGGTAATCATGCATACCTTGGGATGAATTCCGCATAGACATAGGCAGAGAATATAGATGACGCCAAAACCATTGATTTTGATGATTCGGTGCAAATCTCCAGCTTGACAACCGCTTCTTGAATCTTCTTCTCTCCTTTGCCTTCGTTGCACTACTTGCTTGAGCAGCATCTCTCTGAACTTGGATACTTCCTTTAGGAACCCACACCAAGCCTTTTTCTTTCAACTTCTCTGCACTAAGCTTCTGCAACTTCTTTTCTTGCCACTTTGCTAAACCGATTGAGCATACCGGTTTTATTTCTGTTTTGGAATGCGATTAGTATTTGTATGAATTTGTTGACGCCAAAAGTGGTTTCGGATCACACACCAGCTAGGGCTTTGGACGCCCGGGTCGCTACAGACCGAAGAACGCAGCGAGGAGGTCACACTTACGTGGTGAAGGACGGCTAGGTTTACAAGCAAACTGGCAAAGGATACCTATCGCACTTACGTGGCGAAGAACGACTAGTTTTCGGGCAAACTAGCAAAGGAACCGTCGAAGCTCTCGCCCAGGAGGGACCCCGTCAGGGCATGGACGTCGCCGAGTTGCCCTAAGTCCGGCCGACGAGCCTAGGGCACCATCCTTGGTCATCGGATCAAGGGATGAACAACATGAGGTTAGAGAAGAGGGTAAAAGAGTTGTAGTAGATTTGTTTGGCGATTGGATAGATGGGATCTCAATCGACCGTCACCCTTTATATTTATAGGGCGGTTGGTCTTCCCGTAACCGGATAGGACTCTTGACCGAATAAAACTCCAAATAGGACTTGTTTATTCGGTTATGGCATGTACATACAATTTCCATCTTGTACGTATATGCAGTTTTAGTGGAACTGGTCTTTGTCGCCGTCTTGCCGCCTCCGTCCAGTTTTACCTGGTCGGAAATCTCTCAAGAGACCTGGTCGGAAGTCTCCCAAGAGGTCTCAGCTATCTTGATGACAGAAACCTGATGGTGGAGTCCATTATACACTTGAGACACTTTTGAGTGTCAACAGAATCATAAGATGAGCAGGGGACACTTACAGGCCCGATACCTTCTTCTCTCGGGAGAAGCGACGGGAGCGTGGACGTGCGCCACCGCCCGCGGACTCCTCCTGCGGTTTGGGCGCACCGGTTGCCCCGCCAGACGACTCCCAGGCCTCCGACGACCCTGTCGCTTTCGGCTTCGCCTTCGCCTTCGCCGCTCTGCTTCCGCGCCCCGCTGAGGACACTTGCCCGCGACGGGCACTCAGCGGGACATCGTCTTCACTTTCAGACCCGTCGTCCGACCAGTCGAAGACAACGCGGCGACGCTTCGCCGCCTCTTCATCAATGGTGAAGGCGCCGCCTGTCTCTAGCGACACCTTCTTCTTCTTTGCAGGGCGACCGAGCGCTTTCCCTTCGGGTCAGCGCGGGCTCATCGCCCCCCGGACCGGGGCTCAGGGACTCGGCTCCCCTCCTCCCCGCTGCTCTCGATCTCCTCCACGCCGACCTCCGCCGCACCGCGACTATCACCGTCGCCGACGTCTTCCCGCCACGAGTCAACGCCCTTTGGCCACGCCTTCGATGGCGCTTGCGACACAAATGCCTCCCGACCCTGCGCCACAATTTTATGACTTTAAGTATTCAGTTTCGCATTTCAACAAACACACGCAGGGCAAAGACACTAACCTTCGGCGGAGGGTACTCCAGGGAGTATGACTTCCGCAAGTACTCCAATTTCTTCCTCTTCTGCAGGTCGAACAGTGCATCGACCCGTAGGAATACCTCCTCCGATGACAGAGATTCTGGTGCCTCCCGTGTCTGGTCCTCTGCGTCCCCAGCGTACTCGTATGCTGGGTGCGCCCTTTCCTTGCATGGCTGGCAGCGCCTCTTGATGAAGTTCGACGCCACTGCCACCCTGTCGACGCACTGCTTATCGAGCAGCTTCAGGAGCTCCTCCACTTGCTCCATCGCCGTCGTGCCGGGGCGCTCCGACCACGACGGTAACACCTTCGGCTCGAAGGCCGGGTCGCACGGTGGCCTTGGCGCCTCCTGATGGATGTAGAACCACTTGGGCTTGTACTCCATCGCCTTTGAAGGCAGCGGCATTGCGATGTACCCCTCCGCCATTCCGTCCCGCAGCTGGAGATACACCGACCCAACGATGTTCGACGCCCCGGTGCCATTGATCTTCTGGCGGAAGAAGTAGCGGAAGATGTCGAAGTGGGGCTCGATGCCCAGGTACGCCTCGCGGTAGTGGATGAAGACCGCAATGTGCAGCATCATGTTCGGCGTCAGATTGCATAGTGCGACCTGGTAGTAGTCCAGCAGCCCGTGTAGGAAGGGGTGGACCGGGATTCCAAATCCGCACCTGAAGAAAGCTTCGAAGACGATGAGCTCCAAAGTGTTTGGCGTCGGCTAGTCCTCTAGGTACGCCTCCCTCCAGCCGCCGGTGACGATGTCCAGCAGCAGGCCGGCGAAGACGAGTTCCTCCAGATTCTCCCGGTGGCGAACACTCCGCGTCCACCCGCGCGCCCAGCTCGACACCTCGATATGGTCGTCGGACTTCTCCTTCGCGGTCTTCTTCGCCTTCGTCATGCCTCCGCGAGTGCGCCTTCCGCCCGCCATCGACAGCGACGAAGTGCGGATCTAGATTTAGATCTGTTGCTACAGTGGATTGGTGCTCTTGCGAACGAAGGAAGCGGAGGAGACGAGGGCTTCAAGGTGAGAGCACAAGGAACAAGTGAGGAACCACCGCCGTTCGCTTCCCCTTTTTTATAGTGTGGCCCGACCCTTCGGCTCTAGGGTTTCTAGGAACCCGTGCCCATCACGCCCACGACCGCCACGTTGCCTACGGCAACCGCACGCGCGTGCCCGTTCCGCATTCGCCTTAATGGGCTGTTGGGCTATTGGTTTGTCAAAACGGCATGTCCGTTCGTCCTCATCATTTCTTCAATTTCAATTATTTTGCGCCACTAAATGCGATACTAATGCACGGGGATTGATCACCCTTGCTAGTTCTAATGGCCATTTTAGGGGAACAATAAGCTCTACAGTTCCTCGTCGGCGCTACAGTAACCCCCGGGGACTGTGGATCTCCAGCTTCAACCTCGGGAACTCTCCCCTCACATTTACACTAATGCTTTTTCTTTGGCCCTGCTACAAGAACCATGCTGCTTCTTACAACAGGCCCGGGGACTACGTGTACACACGTCATTTTTCCATTCATCAAAATGACTTTGTTCCATGCAGGAAAATTACAAGCTTGGCATCACGTGCCTACAACACCTACTCCCAAGCTCGGGGACTAAGTGGATACACTTCACCTGGCGATGAATGTATTGTTCATCTTTTTCCTTTACAGCTTCATGTGGACTAGCTCGGACCTCAACCGGGACGTCGTCGGCCATTGATGTCTAGCTACGTCGAAAGTGGATACACTTCACCAGATGAAAGATCTTCAAAATTTTTCTTGCAGCACCTTGCATCCTTTTTTGCAGGACGACGCAGAATACTCCACGTGGCTGCACTTCGGCTCAGCTCTGGCTGTTACGTTCGCGACCAGTTTAACCTGGTCGGAAGCCTATTACAAGTGCAACTACGATCAGGCGACCTGGTCGGAAGACGTCTTCACCAACATACGACGAGACCTGACCTGGTCGGGAAACTTCACGACGCCCAGCACAATGGATGCAAAGTGCTCGGGGACTAGCTGTGGGGATATTACACCCGTATACCCCCATGGCACGACTTGGGCTCTTCTACAGATATGGCCCAACTAGAAGGCCTTGCGGCCAGCGACCAGGTCGTCGCAGCCGCCAAGGACTCTCCTGATGACTTGCTCGACAAGGAAGATCCGAATAGATAGACCCGGATTCCTTACCAAAAGGAACCAATTGTAATATGTTAGGATTCGACAAGTTGTAACCCTGCTCCCCGGCTATATAAGGCGAGCAGGGATCCCCTCCAAAGATACGCCATATTCCAATCCGTCAATACAAACCAACCACCAGAACACATGACGTAGGGTATTATGGCGACTTGCCGGCCCGAACCTGTCTAAATCGCCGTCTCTCGTCCCTGTGTTTATGCTTTGCAGACGTCTCATGGTGTGAACTTAAAGATACAAAATCCAACCTGTGGATAGACAAAACTCATCATTAGACAAGTCACTAGTGATGTCGAAGACAGCCAAGCTTTGAGCCATCCCAAGGCCTAAGTTAGGACGCTGATGATGAGCAGGATGCAACTCACCCCGTATGGGACAATCTGTGCCTACGCTCAACATTATTGAAGACATCAACACCAACATCAACAACAAATATCTGGGTGATGATATGCCACTACATTATAACATCTATGTGTCGTCCGAAGAAAGTCTGTTGGTGGTTCACTATGAAGACAAGCAGTGGAAGTTCTCCTCACTTCTAATCAATGCAACACAAGAGCTAGTTTGGGGGATGAGGTGGTACGACTTCAACAACAACAAGGTCTACAAATTCAATACATGAACATGTTTTTGAAGAAATCCGGGCATCCACCTACTTCACAAGCCAGCTTGGGGGATACACAATTTTGTTGTCCAGATCTGCTTCACGATCAAGGGTAGGAAGGAGAAATCCAGCTTCAAGACACTTTGACCTCCTACTCACCACTTTGATTAGTACAAGCCACTAGACGCTGCCCCAACCAAGAAGAATAATATGATCCATCACTCATTCTTGGAAGAACATTTTTGAACACCACCAAAGTTGTCATCTATGTCGGACCTGGAGACATCCACTTTTGGATCTTCGATCAAAAGGATTGCTGCTTCATCAACAACTACACCATTTATGAGCAGCCGAAGGAAACCAAGAGAAGACGTTGACTCAGTCGACAAAGGAAGAACCAACTGCCAGGAATTGAGGGGGACATTATGAAGGAGGAAGCCACTGCACTGCAAGAATTCAGACATGGAGAGATAGTACCTAAACCTACAAATCAAGAGAATAGCCGACAAAGTCTCTGTGGGGATATTACACCCGTATACCCCCCATGGCATGACTTGGGCTTTTCTACAGATATGGCCCAACCAGAAGGCCTTGCGGCCTGCGACCAGGCCATCGCAACCGCCAAGGACTCTCCTGATGACTTGCTCGACAAGGAAGATCCGAATAGATAGACCCGGATTCCTTACCAAAAGGAACCGATTGTAATCTGTTAGGATTCGACAAGTTGTAACCCTGCTCCCCGGCTATATAAGGCGAGCAGGGATCCCCTCCAAAGACACGCCATATTCCAATTCGTCAATACAAACCAACCACCAGAACACAGGACGTAGGGTATTACGGTGACTTGCCGGCCCGAACCTGTCTAAATCGCTGTATCTCGTCCCTGTGTTTACGCTTTGCAGACGTCTCGCATGCCTCCACCGCTCAATCTACTACCTTGGGCATACCCCTCGGTAGACTATCGACCATATTTCATCGACAGTCTCCATCATCTGAACCTGTTGAGAGCAAGACTCATCTGGCCAACTGTGAGATAAGCAAGAGAAGACAAGCCACTCATGAACAACAACCAGCTAGACAAGAGAAGCTTCCACAAGATGGTTTGACACAATCACTCTTTAATGATAAAGTAATATTTCAAGGTAAGTGACCATCACTTTAAAAGCTTCTCTTTGATTCTGGTATGTGCATACATAAAGAACCAAACATGTTTAAGTTGCACCTCACTTGATCCAACCTAATCAACTTAACATGTTCAGTTCTTTACTCTTTATTCCTGGCTTTACTCTCTTGAATCTCACTATCTTAACTAAATGAGATAAAATGTTATGCATCTAACCTTTGGAAGATGATATATCACAATCTTGAAAAGATCGACACATCATGCATAGATTATCTTTCCTTGGGTTATGCAATCTGATCTATTAAATATTTTATGATGCTACTTTTATGCTCATCTTTTGATCCTATCACTCATGTTAAGATTAAATAGAACACATAAACAACAAGTTCATCTTGTTCAATGTGCCTAAGAGTAGAGAGGAATGAACAAAACTTTTGGTTTTGTTGGTGTTTTTCCACCAACAGAGCCCATGCACTTGATCTCTACCTTGTCTTTATGAGCTGGACACACTCTTGAGCAAAACATAGAGGGGTTTGTCAACTCCCAAATTCTACAGAGTGAAGGTCCTGGATCTACAAGAACATGCACACTGAGCAAGATACTACCAGCTTCCACAATCAATGTTTCACTTCAAATTGTTGGGCGAACGAAGAACATGAGTGACACCATATCAAGAGGTGTAGTTATCAAGGTCTACATATCGAGATCAAATGATACACCTTAGGAATGAACAATGGTGAGAAGTCTTGTTCAAAGGACTTAAAACATTGAACCTTCACCGAAAGGTAAATCGGTAGTTATCCATATTTATCTTTATTGCATTAGTTTCTCTTTTTGCATGTTTACTTTTCCATCGTTATTTCTGCATAGCATATTTACTTTTCTGCATTAGCTTGCATAAAAAAGAAGAAAATAAAAATATTTTACTTATTGCACTACATCATAAAACCTAAAGCCCCGTGTGAATAATTCTGTGGTGTGTAAAAACCCACATGAAATATCCACTGTGGTGGCATAAAAATAAAAATAAAAATGCATTTATTTTGTTAAGCTGTCATTGCATCATATAAATATTAAAATAATATATATATATATATATATATTGAGAAAGAGATCTTACTAAAACTCTAGACAACTAAAGCTTGAGTGGCCAACCACTAACGCTGAATCTATTCCACAAGTTTTGTTGTCTATTTGAGTTTCACAAGATTGAGAAACCAAGAAAAGCTGATGAGCAAGTGGATGTTCCATCCACTGTTGGAGCACTATTTCAACAACCATCAACATCAATCAATGCTCTGATAGAGGAAAAACATTTTCACTGCCAGCCCGCTACATTGCAAGATCGAACGACTACGTCAACATTCAGATTGGGGGAAAGCACCCTCGTGTATCCAGGTAAGGGTCTATTTGGATCATGCGGTTTTCAAAAACTGTAGTATTACAAAATAGTTTTATAAGCCAAAGAGACACAAAACCGTGGTTTAGAAAAAAGAGGTCATGAGTGGAGTTTTTAAAACTCCAAAAAGACTACAATTTTGACAAAACCATGGTTTCAGAGACTACAAGACTTGTTGCATCCAAACACCTAGTAGCTTTTAAAAACCAAAGTATTTTGTAAAACCATAGTATTTCTTGAATACTTTGAAAATACTTTGTATCCAAACAGAGCCTTAGTATGTTTATCACTCTTAAGTTTTTATTTTTATAAATAAATTCAAAATACAAAAAAAATATGAGCACATGAAGGCTCACCCTTAAAAAGAAAACGAACAAAAATATTCGGGCACATGAAGGCTTGATGTGATCGAAGGGATTAGCTTAGGGGAGACGTATCCCCGTTATCTTTGCAAATTAGGTATGTCTTTATTTCTATCTTAGTATTTTTAAAATAGTAAGTTAAAGTGTGTTAGATTAAATAAATAAAATAGTGTGTCTAGTTTGTTTTAAGAAGTTGATAATAAAAGAAGAACTCTCTCTCTAATCTATTACATGGAAATGATGAATAGTTGCTCTATCTAATTAATTTCTTTCAAGTACCTAACCTTCAAAGCATGAGTTCTCCTAGTTAATAATGATGCTTAAAAATGAAATTAAATGCATGAGTATCAAATGCTTGATCTAGAGTCTAGGTAGTTGACAGATATGACATGTGATGATCTGAGCTGCTATTATCTTGTTCTAAACAACACTAGAGTTCCAGAGATTTCTCAATATAAATATGACTAATAATTGAATTGAGTTAAATTAAGCTTTGTTGACCCTATGAGAAGTTATCATGCTATTGAATTGAGATCACTTACACATTTCATCTATCTTTCGCATAAATGCTCATGATTATCTGTTGCTATCCTCTCAAAAGTTTGGAAGCACATGGCTATTAAAAAAAGAGAGAAAATCCGAGGAAATAAAAAGGGACAAGTGTCCAGAACCTCGAAAAAGAAAGATCCCGAGGAAATAAAAAGAGACAAGTGTCCGGAACCTCGAAAAAAAGAGAAAATGATGCATATCATAAAAAAATGGGCATGTGCCCGTCAGTAGAATTAGCCTGATAGCCATGTGTTTCTGATAAACAAAAGGGAGTGATATATTTCAAAAGAGCATCCGACTCCATTTTCCATACACATGCACTTCTTGATTCAATGGTATGGTTGACTTTCTCTTTGGATCCATTGTTTAATTTAGCAACATATGTTTTTAAGATTTTTGAAAATTCATAAAAAACTCCGGGATAATGGTGAAGTAAAAGAACTAGAGACATAGTGCTTGATTTGATCGTTCTATTTTTCAATTACTTAGGATTCAAGGTAAAGTACTAAGCCCCGTGATGAATGATATGATATCTTTTTCTAATCTAAATGAGAACTTTTGTTTGAATGCATGAGTACTTGTTAGAAGTGCAGATATTGTAGCAACTCCTGATCCATTGTTGAGTTTGACTTTGCTAAGGGACTAGCAAAGGTTAAGCTTGGGGGAACTTGTTGACGCTCACTAATGCTCATAATTAACCATCAACTGTTGCATGAAATGACACTAAATGAATCACAAAGCACAGTTATAGGGTTTGAAGCTAACAAGTTCCACGAGTTTTGGTGCTCTCACTAGTTTTGTAGGACATCCATGTTTTTACCATATAAAAGTATCTCAAGTGATGAAATAGAGCACACCATTGCGAAGACCTCGTCGAGACGATCGAAACGGATATATGATTTGCTATATTTGGAGTCCCGGAGCGAGAGTCCTCGATGGATACGACTTGGAAGATTCTAGAACATTCCAGAACACTCCAGAAGACACGAGAAGGTGACCCACGGAAGGCGGGGCCCACCCGTGATAGAGGCAGACCGACCGGTCTCCCCCCTGGACCGACCGGTCTGGTATAGGGCCCAAGTTCGCTCCCCTTCGCGTGACGCACTCCAACCGACCTCTTCGACGCGTTTTGGCCTATTAAGGCCCATGTGCATATGGCGAAGGATTTAGTACCACATCGCTTGCCCAAGGTGGAGGGGAGGCCAGAAGCCCCTATATATAATAAACTAGGACCCCAATGAGGCAACACAACATCATTAGGGAGTATTTGTAGAGGCGTCCCTCGAAGGACAACCTCTCCTCTCTATGTAATTAGGCTTAGATTTTCCAATGTAATAGCTTAGCTCTAGTTGGGAGTTAGGGAGAGCGGAGCACAGCGCTCCGGTTTCGGAGGAGTCTTCAGAGTTTTGGTATGTCTTTGTATCTTTTCTTTGTAAGACTTATGCTTTAATATATTTATCTTCTCTATTTACTTTATGCTTTATTATATGATTAGTATAGTTGTTATATCTTGGCATGGGATCTTTGCTCGGATTGAGTGCTCTAGTTATAGGCCATAATTAGAGTAGTAATCGATAGATTAGACATGGTGTTTAGTCTATAGGTTACCTGAGGTTGCGCTCAATCCCACGGAATAGTTGTGGTAGCCCCAGGGGTGACAGCTCTGTTAGGCCTTCGTAGTCCACCACGTTCGGATTGATGTTTCGTAGAGCTTTAGGCAGCCTTCTCTCAACTACCTTTTTCCCACTCTTCTTCGAGAGTTGGAAAGGACCTGCTGCTCCAAAGTGTCAATGTTTATGACTGCTATATCTTTTCATCTTTGTTACCTTAGAACCCAAGTAATAGAGAAGTATATAGGAACCTTGATCTCTCCCGTTGTCCTCCCACTATAGTTATCTAGTTATCTTTGATTTATCTTCTATGTGCTTTCATTCATTATCATTTATCAATTACTCCTGCTCTAGTCAATTTAGTACTCTGAGTTAGTAGATGCATGATAGTAAGTTATCCGATTCTTAACCCTTGCTTCCCAGTGGTAAAATATAAATAACGATCCTGGAATACTTCCGGTAGAATGCTACAATGATGTTCTGTGCGCTTGTGGAATCTTTGATATTCTTTTTGCACTAACGAACGTCAACATCATTTTATTGAACGGACCTTCGACCGGTGTCGTAGGTCCTCTCCTCTTTACTCACTATGTTCGAGAATCATTTCCCAACACAACTGGCATTGCCTTTGTTAAGCTAGTCTCAGTGAAGAGTTTTATTGCATTGTTTTGAAGACTGTCATGTCATACAAAATGAAATAAATTCGAATGAAACACTCACTCTCAATGCAGAGTTTCATTCTATTGTTTTATTGACATTTAATTTCATGACTCATAGAGAGTTGGTAATCATGACAAGACAGTTTCATAATAGATGAAACTCATTTCATCTCTATCTTTTTAAATACGTTGTCATATCATTAAAACTGCATGTGTGATAACCTATTTAATGCAGATGAAATTCTAATAAAACTACCCTTGATACTGGCACTAAGAAAAAAGATATACCTAGGATAGGATTACATCCAGCTGAAGTTCTCGTTAGGGCACTCGTAGTAGTATGAGCTAGTTGCTAGCTCTAAGTCAACCTCTCTAATAGTGTTAACTCTTAGTAATAGCTCATAGTATGATTAAGCCCACATTATATTCACACATGATCTTGTAATGTATGTATTTTGAGCAAGAGCTAACTCTTCTCTTCCTTGTATTAAAATATGACAAAAACTCTAAGGGCTGGCTTATGAGCTAGCCATTGCGGCTGTCCTTACGTGTCGGGCGCAAGAACTCCAACAGCTAGCTCCACTTTCTTATAATTACTAATCAATGTTTAGACATTAATTAAGTCCAGGATCGAGCTCTTTAAATTTATTGACCTATCCCTGATTTCCCTCGTGTCCCCCCGTCTACGGCCACCACGACGAGATGCTGGAGGAATCATGGACAGGGACGAACCTGAAACAGGACAACCTCACAGTTGTTGCTACCTGCTGACAACGGCAACGATCAAGTTCAGTGATGGCCTGCGCGCCATGGACCATTATGCAATCAACTCAAGTCTGCGTGCGTCTCTTCGATCGGAAAAATCCAAAAGACGATCACGACTGTGGGCTACCCGGGCTGAATCAGGAGCTAGGAGCCACTACGGCCCAGGAAGCTGTCCGAAGGATCAAAAAAAAAAAACTTGTGTGATAAAGCCGGTGCGGCTCCAAGGCCCAAGGCCAAAGCCCTAACCTTCTGTACTCAAACGTGCGAAGGCTACAATGGGCTCAATCGTGCTGTGGTGTGTCTGGTTTGTGGCTAAAATTAAAGTTCGTATATGCAAGCCTAGCAAACCATTTTGAAAAAAAATAAAAAATTACGCGACGGTGTCGCATCTATCTACCATTACCCTTATTTCTGTACACCATTTCCTGCCTCCTCGAACGGCCACGTCAACGTTTTGTACCATCCATCCGATCTCCGATGCAAACTATCCATTAGCCTGCCGTCTCTTGAGCCCTCCACCGGCACAACCCCGAAGCCTCCCGAACCTAGCCCACCATGCACAACCATTACCCTTATTTATGTACACCATTTCCTGCCTCCTCGAACGGCCACGTCGACGTTTTGTATCATCCATCCGATCTCCGATGCAAACTATCCATTAGCCTGCCATCTCTTGAGCCCTCCACCGGCACAACCCCGAAGCCTCCCGAACCTGGCCCACCATGCACAACACTGTTCGGACGCAGCTTCGGGGCAGTTCCAGGGCCCCGCCCCAGACACCACCTCCTCAAATGTTCAGTCGCCATGACTGTTGTGTTGCGGAGCCGGAGGTGCTTAGGGGCGCTTCCTCCTCTGCTTGCCCGACCCGCTCCGCCCCATCGTAGCGCTCGCCCGCCGCCGCCGTCGCGGCCTAGCCTCTGCCGGTAATGTGTGTTCCACCCCTTGCTCTTTTCGGCTCTGCTGGCCCGACGTTGTGTCGCATACCCGCGCCTGCTCCAGCACGAGAGCCAGGCGTTTGGGCTCACGACTTTGGTGCTCCTTCGTCCATCACTAAGAAGTTGGGACCCATTCAGAGTCCATATGTTATTAGTAGGTGCTCAACTCTGAAACACCTCACACCTCTTCTTCTACTTTAGTTATCTGCTATCTAAGTGATGCCCCCCCTTGGTGCTTTGCTGAAACTGGGTTACGCCATGACAACAAAATTGTAGCATCTTTGGTATGTCAATTTATAAGGGAATTATCATTGTACCTCTGTGATTACGGCCATGATATTACTGTGCTCTCATAACCCTGTGATAGCGTGCAAAACTCAGTCTCATAAATGTCACTGACCTCCTATTGCAGTGTGCCATATTGTGTCCTTCAAATTACAGCTATTTGCTAAAACAGATTGAATTGAAATGCCTTATGGATCCTTTTCTCAAAATAAATAGCATTTTTTTTGAACGCTGTCCTCCAAACTAATACAATCCTCATATCCATTTGTTAAATAGATTGATTTGAAATGCTTTGTGGATCCTTTTTTGCAGGTCATTAACGATTGCCCCAGTTCCAACTATGCCAAAGATCAGGGTTATCTGTCACAGCTACTGACAAGTTGTTTGCCACAAAATGTACATGTCAATTGTTTGGTTATATCCAGTCATATGAGGGTGACCTATCTAACTCTACAAGTTTTGACCTATCTAACTCTACAAATTTTTCTTTGGTCCATCTCATGGTCATGGAGTGTCTCAGACTCTCAGTTTACATATGCCTCAATGTTCCATTTGAACATCGGCTTTAGTGCTTTTCACATGACTGAACATTGCCAACATTACATACTCAACTTTAGTACAACCATCTCCATGTATTATTAGAATTTACAAACAGATGGAATTTCCATTACTCTCTTACCTCCCTGTTACTTCCATCATTCTATGTACCTATGTCAATGTTGCTCTTCTCTCATTTTTTTAAGATAATGGTGCCTCCTCTCATGGATGTTGTCCCTCTAACGTTCTGTATTTAGCGATGAATGACAACTTAGAAACGGTATTCCAACTGAAACAATCTTTTTGTTGCCAATTAATAAAGTTCCATTTTAATTAGGACCGGCAGCTGGTCAGCTCTTGCTGCTCTCTTTTGGTTGATTGCTACGAATTAGGACCGGCAGCTGGTCAGCTCTTGTTGTCCATCTCTTGGTGCTGTAGCAGTAAGGCAATATGCCTAGTAGTGATCGATCTCATCCATACTGAGTTGGCAGAAGCTGATTTCATGTTGTTCTTTATGAATATTGTTAGCTTTAAACCTTATTGCTTGTTACAATATTCTTTGTTGGTGGCACTTCTAAATTTGTACCTTGGTTTATAATGGTTTTGCAGGATCTCATACACAACCCTATTCAATGTAGTTGCAGCTTTTGTACTATTAGAAATCATTTAGTTATAGCTTATATAATGTTTATTTATTGTTAGATTAGAAATCTTCTATAGGCTGCGGTTTTCCAGTAGATGTTTTGTAGATAATTTGTATTTGGAGTTTGTAAAGAATTTGACTGCTGAAATAGATGTAATATGTGTAATATAGGACTAGGGTAGAGATTTTTTTTTGTTTTTGTAAATTATTATTAGTGACGCGTATTGGCGAAATGTGTCACTGTTAAGGTCCACATCAGTGACGCGTCTTGGTTGGACGCGTCGCTGATAGTGGTTATTAGGGACACGTCTTGGCTGGACGCGTCGCTGATAGGGGTTATCAGTGACGTGTCTTTATTGGATGCGTCGCTGATAAAGGTTATCAGTGACGCGTCTTGGTTGAACGCGTCACTGATAAAGGTTATCAGTGACGCGTCTTTACGCGTCACTAATCTCATACTATCACAGACGCAAGAACAGTGACGCGTGTTTTACGCGTCACTAATAGGCCTCTATACGCGTCACTGATAACATTTTTTGGCATAGTGATTTGTAGATACCAATCTTGCTCCTTTAAATATCAGTTGCACGTTGATGGTGTTATTTCAATCAAAACTGTTGCCAATCAGTTCATAACTGTCCTCATTTGCAACTAGCAACTACACCATACAACTTGCCTTTTTCCGGCCTGCTCTGTTCTGTGGTTCTGCCCGCGGCAATGCGCGGGGTTCCTGCTCTGTTCTGTGGTTCTGCCCACGGTAATGCGCGGGGTTCCTGCTAGCAAGAAACAAGAGAAAATCCCCTATATGTCATCAAATTTTATAAGTGTCCCTTACTTGCCATCATAAATTATACATTCTCTTAAGAGTCATCAATATAGATTTATGATCCCTTATATGCCATTGACCGTTAAACCACAGTTATGTTACTGTTAAGTGATAGGATGAAAAGACAATTATACCCCTGCGACGACAACGTTTGCGACGACGACGTCGAGTCTGCCGAAACCGGACAGATCGACACGAGAGTTGAAGCATGTTGTTTGGTACACGAAGCTCTGGCAGCTGGTGGCTTATGTGACCTGATCAATTTCCTAGCTCCTGTTTAATTAAATTAATTAGGGTTTGTGTTTATTTGGTATGCTGGCCGGATCATGGGAATTGGGACGTAGCTAGCTAGCTAGTAGCGTCATCATATATAGCGACCAGCGACACGCACGTGACGTGCCCGTGTCACAGACGGAGACGGTCGGGACACGTTCGTATCGGAATCGATGAGCCAGCTAGCTTAGCAGGGGCCTTCACCGACATGGAGGGCCGGCTGGAGCTGGAGCACGACGGTTCGGAATCGATCAGCTAACATGCATGCGCTTTCACCCTGCACCGCCGCCGTACGTACCTCGGCGACGGCGTCGGCGGCAACCGGACCACCGTGTCCAGCGATCGACGAGTTGTACGTGTGCCGGACTGTGCACCGTCAGCTTCTTCGCCACTGACAAGTTTGGACGAAATCGAGGCTCCGTGACAGTTATCATATATAACCGCCGTTCGAGAGGTACAACAAAATGACGCAAGTGATCGAGTGCTCTAGTTCTATTTGTCCGTAGGGCTAAAAGCCGTCTCTTAAATTAATCTTCATTTTGCAATAGGGGTATAATTGTCTTTTCATCCTATCACTTAACAGCAACATAACTGTGATTTGACGGACAATGAGATATAAAGGACCATAAATCTATATTGATGGCTCTTAAGGAAATGTATAATTTATGATGGCAAGTAAGGGATACTTATAAGTTTTGATGACATATAGAGGATTTTGTCAAGAAACAAACAGTCGTGAGACACCACCTAATTGCGCTGTAGCAGGTGGGAAAAAAAATCTAACTGCTCATTTTACCAACTAGGACAACCAGGCGCGCTGTCGCCGCGCCGATCTTTAAAAGAGGGGAAAAAATCGTGATTGAAAAGGAGCAAGAAAAAAGAAAAAAAAATAAACAGTAGACATCAAAACCATAAGCAATTGAAAAATAGCATTGGTTCGTTTGGTTGTGTGGGCACCTAGGTGTTTGGTCACGGGAACCGTAAGGTTAGTGGCTGCCACCTTTCCTCTACAGTTCTTTGCGTGTAGTAGTCCACGTGTTTGTGCGCCTGTTTGTCGTGCGGCCGTGTGTGGCCTCGCTGGATGGTCTGGCCGCATGTGCATGCATGCATCTATTTTTTTTTTTTGCCGAAGAAGCCGTGAAAGGCGTGGAAACTTCGGACATGAGATACGTGGACGGGGAGGGAAAAGTTGTGTACGATATGCGCGCACAGCAGGGGAGAAGACGACGAAAATGAACAGGGTGACAGTAACTCCGTTTCCGTACGTCCATAGTTGTATACTTCCTCCGTTCCTTTTTTAACTCGCGTCCGGAAAGCTGTGAGGAAAACACGGATTTCTAGAGACACAGTTATTCAGGGACGGAGCCAGTATATTAGTATAGATTACCATGCTGCAGATGGGGAGTATGGGACCCACGTGGGACATGCGGAGCACGTCGCACGGCGGTCGGTTTTTTATGCGACACCCTCTCATATAATTTGTCTTTCCCAACCATCCTACTTCTTCCGGCCCATGCTATTCGGCCCACCTAAAACCCAGATAAGCACGCTGACAAGATAAAGGAAAATGCCCTTGAACTCAAATACCAGGCATTTACCATCCTTCCAGGCTTCCACTATGACAACCAGGTTTTACCTACTTTTTTTTTAAAAAAAAAACAACCAGACCCAACCTTTGTTACCATGACATGGCACATGGTAACCTATAGAAAAAGCTCTCTCCATTCTAAATTACAAAGACGTTTGATTTTTTTAGATACATTACTTTTACTATATATCAAGACACAATATAGTCCCTCTGTACCAATAAAAAAGTCATTCAAGACAACATTTAACGTAAAAAAGTGATTATTTAGGGTGTATTTTTTTCTGTTTACCTTTATTAAAGAGGGTTGCAGGTTCTCCCATACAACAAATGTTCTCCCATAGCTTTTTGAGTAAAATTCACCGCCGGTCCCTAAACTTGGCTGGTGGTGTCATCTCGGTCCCTGAACTTATAAAGTAATATCTGAAGGTCGCTAAACTTGGTCGCCGGTGTTATCTCAGTCTCTGAACTTATAAGGTGATCACCAATGGTCCCTAAACTTGGTCAGCGGTGTCATTCCAATCCTTAACTTGACTTTGAGTCTCATCCGAGTCAAAACCGGACGATTTAAAAACTTAATAAAAAAATCATAACTTTTTTATACAAACTTGAATGAAGACAAATTTTATATCAAAATTGTAGCTCTCGATGCGATCTACAACTTTGTAGTTGAAACTTTTTTGAACTAAAACTGTTTAGAGTCCCAAAATATTATTTTAAGTTTGTAGATTTTGATTCAAAAAACTTAAAATAATATTTTGAGACTCTAAATAGTTTTAATTCAAAAAAGTTTCAACTACAAAGTTATAGATCGTGTTGAGGGCTACAATTTTTATATAAAGTTTGTCTTCATTCGATTTTGTATAAAAAAGTTATGAATTTTTTTTATATTAAGTTTTTAAATCGTCCGGTTTTGACCCAGATGAGACTCAAAGCCAAGTTTAAGGACTGGAATGACACCGCTGATCAAGTTTAGGGACTAGTGGTGATCACCTTACAAGTTCAGGGACTGAGATGACACCAGCGACCAAGTTTAGGGACCTCAAAATATCACTTTATAAGTTCAGGGACCGGGATGACACCATCGGTCAAGTTTAGGGACCGGCGGTGAATTTTACTCTCTTTTTCTTGGCTCCATGATTCTTTTGGCTTCATTAGTTTGCATGGCATTACCGGTTCATTTGGGCCTGCGCTGGATTTTTTTCCGTTCGCGTGTGTCCTTGTATTTTTCGCCGTTCGTGAGCGATTGTTTTCCTTTTGCGTGCCGCGAATTTTGGATGGCTCGACTCCCTCGACATGGAGTGTTAGCGTGATTTTTGCACGGATCGAAACTTGCATGCCGCAGTCGCGTGGGTGGTGCCGCAGCGAACGCAAGTCCCGCGTCGCCGCGTGTCCTGGAGTCCAGCTCGATTTCCTGGGGCGGCGTCGAGTCCTGCTCGAGCTCCGGGGACGCTGATCATCACACTTGTCCCTCTTTCACAATTCAACTTGATTTTTTTTCCAAATTTAGTCCAAAATCATATAGTATTATGGTCTGATCCTTGTTGAGTCTGATCCTATGGTCTGATCCTTGTTAAGTCTGATCCTTAAATTTTGCTAGGCTATAAATTATAAGGTCTTTACCACCCTATGGAGTCCGGCGGCACTCCACGGCTGCCGAGTGCCGACGTGACGGAGTTCGGCGGCACCTCCGATCCATGGTGTGCGTCCACTCCCAGACCTGGTGCGAGCGAGCAAGGTTACAAAGGGGAGGGGAGCGAGGGGACGACAATAACAACGTGAAGCGACGCGACCTTATTACTTCTCGTGAAGCGACGCGAGAGAACCAAACCGTCGGCTCAGGGGTTTTCACGTCCAAATACAAGTTAACACGCCTAAAATGATTTGATTTGTGTAAACAGTGCAACTTTCTAAAACGACTTTTTTACTGATATAGGGAGGGAGTATACTTAGCAAAAGTCATATATCTAGAAAAAACCAAAATTATCTTATAATTTTTGGAGCAGAGGGAATATATAACTTGTTGGACATACGTGTCAATCTCCATTGTTTTCTACTTCATCCTCTTCTTCATCTGTACGATATCGCCATAGGTGATGGAGATGCTGTGACACCCTAATTTAAGAACAAAATTGAAGCACAATATATGTATGTCAGGATCAATTTTCATACATATATCGACATCAAAGTAAATATCAAAATAATATTTTATTAATTTATCGGACATTATTATAAAAATGACCCTCAGGTCCAAAAGAAGAGTATAGACTCTCAGTCTAACTCTAATGTAGACTCGCGGAAATTGGGCGCCATCTCCACAGGAAGGTCGACCGGGGGCTGCGCCATCCTAGTACAGGTCGTCGGGGTCGTATCCACCGTCTTCTGGGTACTCCTGCTCCGCGTCGTAGACTCCACGTCTGGGTGGGGTAGTAGGGGTTCAAAGAGGAAGGGTGAGTACATCGAAATGTACTCCGCAAGTGTAGAAAATATATGCTTATGAGGCTAATAACAAAGGTAGGCTGACTCTATTTGACTCAAACGCCTAAAGCAACACAACCTATTAAATCATATTTCCTATGCACCTATTTACTAGGTTATAACCACAGTCTCCAAGGGTAACAATAACCACACTCGGAGTCGCACCGAGCAAACCACACTCGGAGTCACACCGAACAACCAACACTTGGGGTCAACCAAGCAACCACACTTGGAGTCACACCAAGCAACCACACCTGAAGTCCATCAGGCAAACCACACCTGAAGTCCAGCAGATGACCCGAACCAGGTCGTTACAAGGAGTCCTATGTGTATTAGTTCCATACGTCAGGACATAGAAAGCTACCTTCCGTAATAACACCAGGTCTGCGCCCGAGCCTGGGAGTCACTCCCGTACCAAGGAGTAACCCGCGTAGAAGAAGCCTCTTGTTGACGTAAAAAGTGACACATTGCGTCAGGACACACAGCAAGCCGAACGAGGCTAGCTTCAATCGGGTGCCCGGAGTGTGCTGAATCCGGAGACGTGCCAGTCGGTTTGACCTGAAAACCAACAAGGGATAAAACGTGAGAATACCTCTGGAACATGCTGGGTAAAACCAGACAGTTCCATATGTACGGCTTCGAAAGCCAATCGCGACGGCACACAGCTACAGAAGCTGTCTGTCAGAGCATGTTTACAAAGCTATTCGACAAGTATGAGAACAGAGTGTATGAAGCATATTAACTGCCGAATGCAAAAGAAAGACATGCTTGAACGAATCAAAGATATTATAAACAAGCAACTTGCAAGAATAGATCTGTTCAAATAATACATGCATAGGCCAATCCAACTAATCTGCCACACGTTTAGTCTTCAAAAACCCGTCAAGCATAAACTTAAGCAAAGCTAATCCACCGCATGATACCACTTGCTATAAGTCTATACCACTTTTTATAATTAGATCAATCCACCGCATGATACAATCTAATTATAACAAGCTAAAAACATGCATATATCTGTACAGATCTATAAGAGCTCATTACTCGTGTAAGCTTGACCAAAATCGACAAACTAGCCGAGTTGGGGTCCATGAGGAAGGAAACATACAAGCAAACATGATCAAACTAATCTAAAACCTGTATCTGCCGCACGACATCCAGTTCTATCAAAGCATAAACATGATCGACATGTATGAACCCACAACATGTAACAACCTAGATTGAAAACTGATCCGGCTATCATGATCTTATGATTAGCGAAGCACAAGTAAACTTGTGAAACAAGGTCGAATAGAGATCAATCTAGATTGGGCAAAAGAGTGTTACAAGAATTAAATAAATAAAACACATAACACATGATAACTTAATGAATCTACTAGATCTGCCAAATCTAATAGAGCCGATAACTATTTTTACTCATGTCTTAATCCGCCGCACGATACAAGGCACAAGCAAAAACTTTCCGTCATAAACTCAAATCCGCCGCACGATACTAAGCTTAACATACGAGACTACTTGCATCATATCTAAATCCATCGCATGATACTAGACATGATAACAAGGTTGCCGGTACTTACGGAGGTCGACGGATCGATGTTTCCTCTCGAAGAACTCGACGACACGACTTGGGGACTCGAAGATGGCACGGGGCCGGTTTGTATTGATGTGGTTGTGAACGCTTTTTACAATGGCCATGAGTTTATATTTATACCCAGGCAGATACAACTCCTAAAGGGACTTGCCTAATAACAAAAGTATATTTAAACAAATACTAGGATACATGGAGCCTATTCTTCCTCACGTGAAATCCTTGCTGATGCGTGTGCGTATCCTTGCTTGCTGTCCACGAACCCGTTCTCCTTCTATACTCTTTAAAGATCTGATGCATGATCAACTTTGCCATATAAACGTTATCAAGCTGGCCTCATATATGGACGTATATGGGTAACATCTAACCGGCCACGTATATGCATATACGTACGTGTGTTCGCTTCTTAATTTCCTTATTGATGTGCACTTGGACGTCAAGTTCAGCTCTCAAATAAAAATAACATTCCTTTTTCCTTATGTATGGACTCCAGACCCAACAATGTAATGCCACGTATATTAACTGAATTTGGAACGTACGTGGCCAATACGCTAACTGACCGTACGTGCATAAGCACCCTCAACATCCGACATGCAAGTATGGTGTTTTTCCTCTTGACCCCTTGACGTTCAAGCATATCAGAACTGGATTAAAATATTTTCCCTCTGCCTTTCACATGAGACTCACCATATATCAATTGAATATACGTAGCCAAATAATATCAATCGGTTGTACGTTTATGAGTCCCCCTCATAGCCGAATATGCAAGCCTGGTGATTGCCCCTTTCATATAATCTTCCTATAATGAACTTTCAGATGTCACGCATCTCCAAACATAATATTTCCTGGCTGGTTCATGATGCATCTTGTGTTACTCACTGCCAAGGATATTTCTGAGCACACTAAATTTTGGTGTCAACACCTCTGTACCCATGTCATATGAGACTAATAACCACATAAGGCTTCTCTAACGAACCGAAACCAACCCACCAACTAATCTCGAAGAAGTCCAAGCCCGCTCGTGACCGTGAGCACGGCTGATATATCAGTTTTAGTACTCTGCATAGTTCGCACATCTTTACCCATGAGTCATGCGTTCCCCATCACGCTAAACACTGCCAAGGCGCACAGCGGGGTCGCACTACAAGGCCTTTACAAAGCCGCCTCCAAGTCCGTTCCACACGTACCTCTAAGGTTTCACCCCGTACAAAGGTCTACGACCCCCAGGGCCCCCTCGTGAGCCACTAAAACAAACCCTGTGTGGACCCTCAACTTGGAGGAAACTAATTAATTAGCCAGTCCCAGAGCTATATAGGCCTCATGGTTTGCGCTGTTTTGTCGGGTTACATGCTCCAAGAACCGGGTCCTAGGGATCCAGGCAGGATAAATCTAGCACGAACCCAGAACCAAAAACCAAAAGCAGCTGCCGAGTCCCACGACACAAAAAAACACCACACGGTCCATCCTGCCGGATTTACCTACTCACCATACTACTCATTACCGGTCCATGTTCCATAGATCATTAATCAAGATTAATTATAGTTGACCACAAACCCATCCCAAGACAGCAGGGCTAAGCATGACTTCTACCCAACACAACCCAAACTAGGTGTGAAGGAAAATATAATCAAGTGCTAGTAAACCCTATAATGGGATTCAATTTAAGACTGCATGCAACTACTGGATCTAACTACTCTAACTCAAAATAAAATAAATACAGGAGCAAGATGTTCAAGGACACTTTCCTTCGGGCTGGGTCGAATCAACTGGATCATAAGGAAAGTCTGGAGCGCTCTCGTACTCCACACTCTCTAGATCAACCATCAAACATGGCCCAAACATAGCATATAAGAAACAGTACATCATCAGTAGTAAAATAGAACGTAAACTGATCTACTGCTTAGAGCTCGATGAGACGAATCTAACGCAAGTTGAACGGGTCGAATCGGAGTTAAGACGCAAAAGTTATAGGTGAACGCATCTTGGCCCCTAGTGGTTTCGGTGATTGGATGAAACACAAGATTACTGTGACTAACGTGTGTTTTGCAGAAATAGGATTGAGTTAGGTCACGGTAATGGCGACGATACGGGCATATGGATTTCATGTCCCCTGGCGATGGATATCGTTTCGGTTTTCAAAGGATGGACGACGAAGACGGTGGTAGACTAGGCTAAGTGTCGTATGGTGTTGGAGGACACTTAGGTAGTCTTAGGTCTTTGTTTTTCCTTTGGCCGTACTATAAAGGGGAGCGTGAATCAGTAGCTTGACCTAGATGAGACTATTAAGGTAGGTGTGGTGCACACTTGTTATTTCATAACCCTAGGTAGCTCTGAGAGATGCCTTAAGTCGAGAGGAACAAAAGTCGTTAAGGCCGCGTCGCGATCCGAGTTCGTTTTGGCCTTAAAATAGGCATCGGATGCTGGCTGAGTAGGCATCGGAGGCTCCGATGCCCACCCCGACTTAGGGTTTGGTCTGGTGTGTGGCATCGGAGGCACCAATTGTGACACCCTAGTGTCAAGCACTGCATTAGGAACCACAATTAGCTACTAAAGAGCATAAGCAGTGCATTGCGTCATTTCATGTGCATATGAGTGCTTTTTGCCTTTTTGTTTATCTGGATTTTGGATTTCTATTGGATTTGATGGTTAAAGTGGATTTCTGTTTTTGCAAATAGTTTTATAAAATCAAGACTATCGAGTGGAGTGATTTTTATATTGGCATCTTGATCTAGTTCAAAATAGTTTTGGCAAATAAAAATGAGGCAAGCAAAAGGGTTTATGTTTCAAAATTGGCTTTATTTATATGGAGGTTGTAAAAATGGTTTTCAGAAAAAGTGTCTTATATAAAAGTTGTAGAGAAAATTATTCTGAGCAACTTTTATTTTTGGGTCAAAACCTAGTTTGAAGTTTTGAAACTGTTTTGAGTGGTCAAAGTTTGAAAAGATTTTGGAAAAAGAAAAAGGAAAACGATTTTTCCCGCGCCCAACTTTTCGGCCCATCCGGCCTTTCGGCCCAGCTCGGCCCGCGCCCGCTCGCCCGCGCGCCGCGCACGTCGCGCGCTGCCGCCGCTGACACGCCGCGCCCTACGCCGGCCGCAAGCGCCGCGTGGCCGGCGATCTCTGCGCCGAATCCGCCCTGGCCCCTCCCCGCTCGATGCTTCTCCACCCGATCACGCCACAATCGCTCTCGCCCGCTCAGCGTTCGCCTCGCTCGCCGCGCACACGCCAGTGCCTGCGCTCGCCTCGCCCGCCGCGCCGCCGTGGCCCCCGCCACAACCGGCCGCTCCTCCGCTCCGTCGAGCAAAAGCCCGAACACGTCCTCCATTCCCTCACTCACCGCACACACTCGCTACTCCCGTTCGCTCCCACTCTCCCTCCTTCTCTCCCTCGCGAACGCTCGCGGCGAACACCGAGCGCCCGCCGTGACCACCACCGCAACCACCCCTTCACTGTAACGGCCTCACCGGAGCATCTCCCTCCGATTCCTTCCGCACACCGCTCCACCTTGCCGTTGCACACGCCGTGCGCACCTCCGCGCCACCGTCCGAGCCCCATCGCCGCCGGAGGACGAGGAGCCCCTGTCGATCCCCGTTCGCCGCCGAGTGGAGCTCAAGCCTGTTCCACATCGACCCGAGCTTCGTCACCCCTCTCCTTCGTCCTCGAGCTTCACCGAGCCAAGGCAAGGTGAGAACACCGACTAGCTTCAACGCTACCGCTCTCTCCCACCTCTTCTTCCCCGGCCGAGCGCCATGGCCGCCGCCGTGGCCTGTGCACGCGGTCAAGCCCCTCCGATGCTCCCCGAGCCAAACCAACCCCCTAGTCTCACTCCCTAGGGTTCGTGTAAGCCTATGCCTTCCCCAATTTCACCGGCGACCGCCGGACACGGCGTAGCCGTGTGTTGCCGCCGCCGCTGTGCGCCACCACTCGCCGCCAGCACGCTACGGTCGTGCGCTGGCCAAACCATCTACACCATCTGATGCGCCTCATAGAGACGAGTCCATCGAGCCTAGCCTCACCGCCGGCGACCTCACCATCGGCGAGCAATCGCCGGTCAACTCCTCTCCCCTGTTTCCTCTCTCTGACGGGTGGGTCCCGTTGACCCAGCGGACCCCGCGCGTCAGCCTCTCTTGGTCTATGGACCGAGTCCACGCAGTTTGAGCCGGGAAGATTCAAATGTTTTCCTTTTTACTTTTATTTTCCAGAAATGCTTGTTATTTTTGTGTAGCTCGTTTTAAAAGTCCAAATGAAGTACTTTCAGTTTTGTTAGCTTGTTTATGAGTAGATCTATCATGGAAAAATATGAAAGTATTTTTGGTGAAAGTTTTTATTACTGTTTTTATTTAATTCAGTTTGTGAGCTTTTGTTTAGATAAATGGTAATATATGTTTTCTTGTTGAGATAATTTCTGGAAAATTTTGTGCAAGTTTATTATCATGTTTTGCACCTGTGAAAAATATATGATGCACTGTTTATGTAGAAAAAGTTTCTGTTATGATTAAAAGTCCTTTTTGGCTGATTTCTTAGAATAAATGTTAAGGTGTTTTATATGTCGAAATAAAATGTGAAAAAATTGTGTAGTCTCTGTATGTCATGTTCAGGCTAATAAAAATGTTAAGCATGAGCTGTTGTATGGAAGAATCTGAAGTTGCTTTACAAATGTACTTTTCTGTGTTTTCCTTTGGAAATTCATGTAAGAAATAATATAATGTTTCTGTTCATGGCACTTTCTCGCACCACGCATTATTTATTTATCATTTTCAACCGCATTGCAATAGGATCGACAGTTCAGGATCAACACCAGGAGCAGGAGGCAAGCGCCGAGCAGGAGATCCCGGAACTGCATCAAGCCGAGGAAGCCGACCCCGCGGCCGACACTAACCTGCCTGAGTGCCCCTCCCACGAGGCCTCAGTCTTCTCTCAAGGCAAGCCCCGGAGCATTCTAAGTCTCCTATTATTTACAATTAAATGGCTTGAGTTCTTTATATTGTGATGCATTAGGTATAGGAGTTGGTTGAATCCCACTTGCTGCATTACCATTCCTTGTTATTGAGTAATACCTGCCTTGTCGTCCTGTTCTTTATTTATACTGTAGAATTGCTTAGTCTGCTTAATAAAGGTAGTGGTTAAGGATGTTTCCGTAATAACCCTGATGGGTATTTACCGGATCACGGTTGGCTATATTTGCTATCATGGAAAAGAACCTGAGTAGTAATGAAATACGGTCAACTGGAAGGCAAGGCACAAGTTTGGAAACTTGGGGCAGTCCGTTCGTTGGATCGTGTAGGTTTGTATCGATGTTGGCCCTTGTTCATTTTTGAATGCGCTCTTTTACTTAGGGATATGTCGGTGCCATAATCATCGACCCCAAAGCCGGTTAGAAGCTGTTCGGGCCGGTCTCAACCCGTGTCGTGCCCTCTAGTATGGAAATGTGATCTGCTGCGTGAGGCCATCGCCAGGTTCCAATTGGGCGGTCCGTGCTGTGAGCCGCGACGATTACCACCACGAACAAGCATCGAGCGGTTGCCCAATGCATGGACCCAACGGGGAAAGTATGGGCTGGTATTAAAGGTCTTTCACCAGCTGGTTTGGAATTTGATTCGAATCGCCGTCTCCCCCGGTTAGTGGGAAACTATGGCGAGCTTCACCACGATACAACTCCATGTGATGTTTTAAAGGTTCAACTAAAATGTGGATAAGTCAACTGGATATGGTTATGTTATTGTTTGTTAGACTCATGTGTGTGCAATAGTTCAGGTGCAAACCTAGAGTAAAGAAATAGGTCTAAAAATGACAGCTCATCAATATCATTAATTCCTCACTTATCTTAATTTGAGCTTTTCGCAACTAAAGATCCCAGATCCACCCAAAAAGGCCTTGCATACCCTTGTTGTCTTTATTTTCAGTTGGACGGGTAAGTCTAGCTGAGTACATTCCCGTACTCAAGGTTTATCCCGTTGTTGCAGATGGCCAGGTCTACTTTGGCTATTGTAAGCACTGCCTCTACCCAGTGGAAGGTGATGAGGAGTAGGCCCCGGGCAGGGTCGTCCAGAAGCTTCCCCTTTTCTTTTGCTGGTCTGAGACTTCTAGTGGCACATTATCTAAAAAGGGAAGAGTGAGTTGTGTTGAGTTGGATTTATCAAACAATATTTTATTTGGACCACATGTGTAGTGGTCGTGTTTCAAACTTATTTAAGCTTCCGCACTTTTAAATTCGGTATTGTAATAACTCCATCTTAAATTCGTACTCTGATGTTTTAAATCCGGTTTCGTTTCCCTGTGATGTATCTTTGCGAATGTAATTCTTGAACAATGCGATCCTGTATGTTGTAAGATGACAGAAATCCTTCGAGATTTCCGGACTACCGGGGTTATATGGGTTCAAGTATGAGTCGATGTCAGACGAATTTGACTAAGACGGTACTTGAGCTCTTATAATCAGGACGGTTCCGCCACAGCTGGTATCAGAGCATGGTTCAAGTGATTACCTCCGTAAAGAGCTATTTTTGAACTAAAATGAGTATTTCAAAACTATTTTCAAAACTATTTTCAATTACTAAGTGTGCCCAGTCTCGTCCTTAAGCCCTATACTAGGATTCAGGTGGCTTAACTGCTAACAGGGTTCATGGATTTGTTCATGCTGGATCTTTATTTGCTGGTCCATTCTCAGGAAAAAGAGAATGCGTCGATCGCGAAAACATGCATAAAATGATTTTGTGAGATATGAGAGCATGACCGTCCAACAGTCGGTCTAGGTGAGAGTTCTTATACCAAGTATGTGCGAGCTCCACGCAGACACATATGAGGGTATCAATGTTTTTGAGGGTGTTTTTTATGTTGGTGCATGGTGTTTAGTGTTGGCTTCTATGTATTTTGCGCATATTAGCCAATACTCAGTTGTTTTACCATTGGGATTGCTTTGGGCTGAAATGAATCTTCTACAGGTACGCTAACTGTACGATCGAGTAGAACGTGTAGATAACGCATGAGAGATCGTTCTTGCCATCGACTAGAACGTTAGGACTTACGAGTCATATTAGTGAGTGAGAACGTAAGTATGATCATGCATCATGTTTATATTCTTGCATTTACATTACCTCCCCTTAATTAAAAGTTGTTTCTTTTATATAAAAATTTGCCAACTTAATATCCGTCTCACGAGAGTTCGCAACCCTTTTTGTCTCTACAGATGGCCTGGACTAAGCTGACTGCTCGCAAAGCCACCGGAGGCAGAGGAGTCCGCGTCACCGCTTGGCCACCAAGCTGACCCGGAAGACGTTCTTGACCTACTTCGGATTGCCGACTATCCTTTGGAGGATTCTGCAGGCCTTGGGCTATGAGGAAGGACAGGAGCCCAGGTACTCATGGCAGAAGGAGATCTACGGGCAGGATTCCTTGGTCATGGTGGAGATCAAGGTCAAAGCCTTGCCTGCCAAGCCTCACTGGACAGGGTGGACAGAGATCACTAGAGGCACATGCGCCAAGGATGGAGCCAACAGGGCAGCATACCTAGTGCTGAAGGACATCATCGCCCGCTTCCCCGCCAACCTAGCTAGTGCTATGGCAGGAGTGTTCCCCCGTGGATCACTTTTTCCATTGAGCTAGAAGCAGACTTCGGAGTCAGTCTTGACAGGGAGCCCAGAGGAGAGGTTC
Source organism: Coix lacryma-jobi var. lacryma-jobi (assembly GCA_009763385.1). Classification (NCBI taxonomy): domain Eukaryota; kingdom Viridiplantae; phylum Streptophyta; class Magnoliopsida; order Poales; family Poaceae; genus Coix; species Coix lacryma-jobi. The sequence goes on from CM019828.1 coordinate 17,621,331, forward strand.
TACTGCGAGACGTCTGCGATGAGCGCCATAGGAGCTTTGTTGGGTGTATATGAGAGTTTGGAGCACACTCTCGAGAGCGTGTCCTTCACCCTCACAGCCACCTACCAGAGCAAGAGGAAGCTACAGGAAGAGTTTGATGCCGAGGTAGCTCGTCTCCAGGAGACGATTCAGCAGGTCACTCTTGAGCGTGACGACGCCCGTACTACAGCAGCAGCACAGGCCACTGCCAGGACCGTTGCAGAGCAGATGTACCTGACTACCGCCCTTCAGAGGGATGAGGCCCGCACCGCGCTCGACCAGCTCAGAGAGGGAGCCCACCTCTTGATACAGCAGATCCATGGACAGCAGGCCTACATCGACCAGCTCCACGAGGCAGTACACCAGATGCATCATGCCGTACAGGAGGCCGCCGCCCCAGCCGCAGCCGAGGCCCCGGATCCCCAGGACGGAGAGGTCCTTGGTCCCGACGCCCCACCGGAGGAGGATCACGCTGACGAGCCGATGGTCGACGTCGACGTAGAGGACACCGCGTCCGCCGCTGGAGACGCCTGAGCGTTAGTTTCGCTTGGAGTCGTTTTCTTTTGTATAGCTTGAGCACGCTCGCTAAGTGATGTAACACTCAAAACATGTGTTGGTTTTATGTTTAAGATGTTTGATGGTATGTATGGCTTTTGGGACAAAGTCCAGACTTCGATCTGGCATCTTTTATGGAGATTCGTCGTTTGCATGTCTAATTTCGAGCAATTATTCTGTGATGTTGTATGGAAATGAGTAATTATACTTGGTCGTGTGCTAAATTTTCGAATTACGTACAGCGCAGTATTTATTCATGGTCAATGTGACATCACCTAATGGTTGCTTATTAATGGGATATGCAGATGCCGGCACACACTCGCATCCAACGCGGACAGGGGGCAGGACAGGAGGAGAACTTGCCACCTCCCCCACCGCCGCCGATGACGCCGGAAGCGTTTTTCGGCCAGTTCTTGGGCAGCCAAAGGAACATGGAGGAGATGTAGAGGCACATGGAGGCCACCCTCCGCAACATCGCTAACAACACTGCGCAGCAGCATCATCAACGCCAAGGCCTAGAGCCCAACCAGTACAGCTCCTACCGTGACTTTTTGGACACCTGTCCCCCGGTGTTTAAGGAAGTCACCGAACCGCTTGAGGCTGATGAATGGCTCAACTCCATCACCCAGAAGTTCCGTCTGCTTCGTCTGACGGAAGAGCTCAAGGCGGAGTACGCCGCCCACATGTTGGAAGGATCCGCAGGTTTGTGGTGGGCCCAGTACCGTGCATCCTTGCCTGCGAATGCACGTGTCACTTGGGATCAGTTCTCGACTGCTATGCGCAACCACTACATCCCTAGTGGTCTGATGGAAATGAAGATTGCAGAGTTCATGAGGCTGTCGCAAGGAACCAGATCTATGTCAGAGTATCTACACAGCTTCAACAACCTAGCTCGCTACGCCCCAGACTTTGTCAACACTAAGGCCAAGAAGATCGCAAGCTTCAAGCGTGGAATGAGTGCCGCCATGCTTTCAAAGATGGGCAACAGTCACCGCACTACCCTCAGTGACTTCGTCAGTGACTGCCTAAATCAAGAGGCCAATGACAGTAGGCTGACGACAGAAAACCGCCATCGTGCGAACGAAGGAGGTTCGTCTCAACAGAGAACCCCTTTCGGAGCACGCGCCCCGTATCGCTCGCCAGTGGCTGGAGCAAGGTTCCGACCCCCACAGAGGAAGATCACCACCAACCGTCCCCGTCCCGGTTTTCAGAAGCCCTACACCGCTCCTCTGATGCAGAACAAGAATAAGGCAGGAAGTGCAGGAGGTTCCAAGACCCCATATGTGATTGGGCCAAGTTACAACTGTGGTCAGACTGGACATCTGTCACGTCAGTGCCCGTGCCCAAAGAAGCAGTACACCCAGCCCCCACCTCGCACAGGCCATGTGCATCACACCACCGTGGAGGAAGTGCCGGAAGGAGAGCCTGTCACTGCTGGTACGTTCCTTGTTAATCAATGCCCCACAGTTGTGCTGTTTGATTCTGGAGCATCGCATTCTTTCGTAAGTGAGAACTTTGTTTTGAGAAGTAATCTTGAGTTGATATAGTTAGATCGGGGATATCAGATAAGTTCCGCCGGAGCTGTTCTCACCGCGCGTAAAATGGCTAAAGGAGTAGAAATGACTTTTGGGGATAAGAAGGCCATAGTGGATCCCATCGTAATCCCTGGTCTGGGTTTGGATGTGATCTTGGGTATGGGTTGGATGAAACTCTGGAAGGTCAATCTTGACATCGCAGAGCGAGTAGTTTCTATGGTTAGCCCTCGCAGTGGGTCTACCTTTCGGTTTAAGTTACCCCGAAACCCCCACGAGATCGGAGTGTTGTTCAATATCACGGCAAAACAGATAGCTGAGATCCCGATAGTGTGTGAGTTTCCAGATGTTTTTCCTGATGAGTTGCCTGGACTACCGCTGGATAGGGATGTGGAGTTTGCTATAGAGTTAATCCCTGGAACGGCACCCATTTCTCGGAGGCCGTATAGGATGCACGCTAAAGAGTTAGCAGAGCTTAAAGTTCAGTTGCAAGAGCTTTTGGATAAGGGTTTGATACGCCCTAGTTCGTCACCTTGGGGATGTCCCGCTATCTTTGTGAAGAAGAAGGATAAAACTTTGAGGATGTGTGTGGATTACAGACCGTTGAATGTAGTAACTATAAAGAACAAGTACCCCTTACCCCGAATCGACATCTTGTTTGATCAGCTATCAAAGGCAAAAGTGTTCTCCAAGATCGACTTGAGGTCGGGATACCATCAGATTAAGATCAGAAGAGAGGATATACCAAAAACAGCTTTCTCTACCAGATACGAACTCTATGAGTATCTCGTTATGTCCTTTGGGTTGACCAATGCACCGGCACATTTCATGTACCTAATGAATTCGGTCTTCATGCCAGAGTTAGATAAGTTCGTTGTAGTGTTCATCGATGATATCTTGGTATACTCTGAGAATGAGAAGGATCATGTTGAGCATCTACAAGTTGTTTTGACCCGGCTTCGAGAGCACAAGTTATATGCTAAGTTCAGCAAATGTGAGTTTTGGTTAAAGAAGGTACCTTTCCTTGGTCACATCCTTTCAGAGGAAGGGATCTCTGTAGACCCTTCTAAGGTGCAAGAGGTTATGGATTGGGAAGCACCCACAAGTGTTTTTGAAGTTCGTAGCTTTTTGGGTTTGGCCGGATACTACCGTCGGTTCATTCCGGATTTTTCGAGAATAGCCAAACCTATGACCCGTTTAACGCAGAAAAACAAGAAGTTCGAATGGACTCCAGAGTGTGAAACAGCTTTTCGCACTCTGCGAACTTTGTTGACTTCGGCGCCAGTTTTGGCACAACCAGACTTGGAGGAACCTTTTGATGTATTTTGTGACGCATCCAAGATTGGACTCGGATGTGTGCTTATGCAGAATGGGAGAGTTATAGCATACGCTTCACGTCAGTTGCGACCACATGAAGAGAATTACCCCACTCATGACTTGGAATTGGCAGCCATCGTGCATGCACTCAAGATTTGGAGGCATTACCTTATGGGAAACCTATGTCATGTGTACACAGATCATAAAAGTTTGAAATATATCTTCACCCAGCCAGAGTTGAACATGAGGCAGAGAAGATGGTTAGAGTTGATTAAGGATTACAACCTTGAAGTGCATTACCACCCCGGAAAAGCGAACGTTGTAGCTGATGCCTTGAGTCGCAAGACTCATTGCAACTCCCTGCAACCACTTTTGGAAGATGGATTCAACCTTATGCACCCTGTTATGCTGAACAATATCACTCTTCAGTGCACTTTGGAAAGTGACATCATCGAAGGACAAAAGACCGATGATGAGATCTGTCAGATCAAGAAGAGGTTGGAAACCAGTAGTTCTTTGAACTTCAGAACAGATGAACAGGGAATTCTGTGGTATAATCAGAGGTTGGTTGTTCCTAAGGATACGGAGCTGATAGAAAGAATTCTGAATGAAGCCCATACTTCAAAGTTATCTATCCATCCAGGAAGCAGTAAGATGTACCAAGATTTGAGAACAAGGTATTGGTGGTCTAGGATGAAGAAAGAAGTCGCAGCTTATGTTGCAAGGTGTGATACCTGCTGCCGGATAAAAGCTATACACCTGAGACCTGCCGGATTGTTACAGCCGTTATCTATTCCAGAATGGAAGTGGGAAGAGATTAGTATGGATTTCATCACAGGTCTTCCCACCACTCAAAAAGGAAATGATTCTATCTGGGTTATCGTGGATCGGTTATCTAAAGTGGCTCACTTCATCCCAGTTAAGACTACACACCGCCCTCATCAGTATGCAGATTTGTACATTCAGAATATCTTGAGGTTACATGGAGTTCCGAAACAGATTGTCTCGGATAGAGGACCCCAGTTCATAGCACGTTTTTGGGAACAGTTGCACAAGGAGCTAGGAACCAAGCTGGTAAGAAGTTCCGCTTATCACCCCCAAACCGCAGGACAAACAGAAAGAGTGAATCAGATTTTGGAAGATATCCTCAGAGCTTGTGTTCTATCCTCAGGAAAATCATGGGAGAAATGGTTACCTCTTGCCGAGTTTTCATATAACAACAGTTATCAGGAAAGTATAAAGATGGCACCATTTGAAGTCTTATACGGACGAAGATGTAGAACCCCGGTAAATTGGGTTGAGTCAGGAGATCGAGGATTTTATGGGTCAGATTATGTAAAGGATGCTGAAGGGATTGTGCAAACAGTACAGCAACACATCAAGGCAGCACAATCCAGACAAAAGAGCTATGCCGACACACGAAGGAGACCCTTGGATTTTCAAGTCAGAGACTATGTTTATCTTAAGGTCTCACCCATGAGAAAGGTCCAACGTTTTGGAATTAAGAAAAAGCTAGCACCCTGATATGTGGGACCGTATCAGATCGTAGCTAAAAAGGGAGAAGTGGCATATGAAGTGCAGTTACCCCCAGAGATGAGCGCAGTCTTTCCAGTGTTCCATGTGTCCCAGTTGAAGAAGTGTCTTCGAGTTTTAGAACAAGAAGAAGTTCAGGCCCCAGATGTCGCAATCATATCAGATCTAGAATACTATGAACAACCTCGGAAGATAATGGACACCAAGACCCGAGAAACTCGCAACCGAACAGTAAAGACTTACAAGATTCTCTGGAGCAATCACGGACCCAACGATGCGACATGGGAAACCGAGGAGTACTTACGAGTAAAATATCCCGCTTTTTATAAAGATTGGTACGTAACTCAAATCTCGGGACGAGATTTCTTTAAGGGGGAAGGGTTGTGACACCCTAGTGTCAAGCACTGCATTAGGAACCACAATTAGCTACTAAAGAGCATAAGCAATGCATTGCCTCATTTCATGTGCATATGAGTGCTTTTTGCCTTTTTGTTTATCTGGATTTTGGATTTCTATTGGATTTGATGGTTAAAGTGGATTTCTGTTTTTGCAAATAGTTTTATAAAATCAAGACTATTGAGTGGAGTGCTTTTTATATTGGCATTTTGATCTAGTTCAAAATAGTTTTGGCAAATAAAAATGAGGCAAGCAAAAGGGTTTATGTTTCAAAATTGGCTTTATTTATATGGAGGTTGTAAAAATGGTTTTCAGAAAAAGTGTCTTATATGAAAGTTGTAGAGAAAATTATTTTGAGCAACTTTTATTTTTGGATCAAAACCTAGTTTAAAGTTTTTGAAACTGTTTTTGAGTGGTCAAAGTTTGAAAATATTTTGGAAAAAGAAAAAGGAAAATGATTTTTCCCGCGCCCACCTTTCCGGCCCATCCGGCCTTTCGGCCCAGCTCGGCCTGCGCCCGCTCGCCCGCGCGCCGCGCACGCCGTGCGCTGCCGCCGCTGACACGCCGCGTCGTACGCTGGCCGCAAGCGCCGCGTGGCCGGCGATCTCTGCGCCGAATCCGCCCTGGCCACTCCCCGCTCGATGCTTCTCCACCCGATCACGCCACAATCGCCCTCGCCCGCTCAGCGTTCGCCTCGCTTGCCGCGCACACGCCAGCGCCTGCGCTCGCCTCGCCCGTCGTGCCGCCGTGGCCCCCGCCACGACCGGCCGCTCCTCCCCTCCATCGGGCAAAAGCCCGAACACGTCCTCCATTCCCTCACTCACCGCACACACTCGCTACTCACGTTCGCTCCCGCTCTCCCTCCTCTCTCTCGCGAACGCTCGCGGCGAACACCGAGCGCCCGCCGCGACCACCACCGCAACCACCCCTTCACTGTTCCGGCCTCACCGGAGCATCTCCCTCCGATTCCTTCCGCACACCGCTCCGCCTCGCCGTTGCACACGCGGTGCGCACCTCCGCGCCACCGTCCGAGCCCCATCGCTGCCGGAGGACGAGGAGCCCCTGTCGGTCCCCGTTCGCCGCCGAGTGGAGCTCAAGCCTGTTCCACATCGACCCGCGCTTCGTCACCCCTCTCCTTTGTCCTCGAGCTTCACCGAGCCAAGGCAAGGTGAGAACACCGACTACCTTCAACGCTACCGCTCTCTCCCACCTCTTCTTCCCCCGCCGAGCGCCATGGCCGCCGCCGTGGCATGTGCACGCGGTCAAGCCCCTCCGATGCTCCCCGAGCCAAACCAACCCCCTAGTCTCACTCCCTAGGGTTCGTGTAAGCCTATGCCTTCCCCAATTTCACCGACGACCGCCGGACACGGCGTAGCCGTGTGTTGCCGCCGCCGCCGTGCGCCACCACTCGCCGCCGGCACGCTACGGTCGTGCGCTGGCCAAACCATCTACACCATCTGATGCGCCTCGTCGAGACGAGTCCATCGAGCCTAGCCTCACCGCCGGCGACCTCACCGTCGGCGAGCAATCGCCGGTCAACTCCTCTCCCCTGTTTCCTCTCTCTGACGGGTGGGTCCCGTTGACCCAGCGGACCCCGCGCATCAGCCTCTCTTGGTCTATGGACGGAGTCCACGCAGTTTGAGCCGGTAAGATTCAAATGTTTTCCTTTTTTACTTATATTTTCCAGAAATGCTTGTTATTTTTGTGTAGCTCGTTTTAAAAGTCCAAATGAAGTACTTTCAGTTTTGTTAGCTTGTTTATGAGTAGATCTATCATGGAAAAATATGAAAGTATTTTTGGTGAAAGTTTTTATTATTGTTTGCATTTAATTCAGTTTGTGAGCTTTTGTTTAGATAAATGGTAATATATGTTTTCTGGTTGAGATAATTCCTGGAAAATTTTGTGCAAGTTTATTATCATGTTTTGCACCTGTGAAAAATATATGATGCACTGTTTATGTAGAAAAAGTTTCTGTTATGATTAAAAGTCCTTTTTGGCTGATTTCTTAGAATAAATGTTAAGGTGTTTTATATGTCGAAATAAAATGTGGGAAATATGGAGTATAATGTTTCTTAGATATAATGTTTCTGTTCATGGAACTTTCTTGATAAGTATAAAATATGGAGTAGAATCTGGGAAAAATATGAAAGTGAGTTTAGCACCCTTTTCCAGTAGGGTTGTAGTTCAATAGGTTTAATTTGGAATAAATTTGTTTATTTTGTGTAGGCTTGTATATTTATGCTCTGTCAGTAAATTTTCTGCAGTAAAATGTTCATGAGTAGAAGAAACCAGGAAAATTATGAAATCTGTTGTTTGACACCTGTTGTGTGAAAAGTTAGTTCAAAGCACCTTTTGTGCAATTTATTTGTTCTTTTTATATCTATTGTTCTTTATTTTATTTCTGGCTGAAAATTGTTCAGTGAAGTCCAGCAGATGTTATTTGCCTTCTGGAATTTTTGTGGATTTTTCTGAATTCATAAAAATGCACTTGCAGTTCAAACTTGAGTTTCTTTTGAATTATTAAATGAGAAATAGGTGAATAAATGGATTTTATTTTATGAGATAAATAAGTATTACCTCAATGTCAAAAGTGGTTCAACAAGTTGGTTTTGTTGGTTTGCAAGAAATGTTCTTTTCTTACCACCCCATCTCGCACCACGCATTATTTATTTATCATTTTCAACCGCATTGCAATAGGATCGACAGTTCAGGATCAAGACCAGGAGCAGGAGGCAAGCGCCGAGCAGGAGATCCCGGAACTGCATCAAGCCGAGGAAGCCGACCCTGCGGCCGACACTAACCTGCCTGAGTGCCCCTCCCACGAGGCCTCAGTCTTCTCTCAAGGCAAGCCCGAAGCATTCTAAGTCTCCTATTATTTACAATTAAATGGCTTGAGTTCTTTATATTGTGATGCATTAGGTACAGGAGTTGGTTGAATCTCACTTGCTGCATTACCATTCCTTGTTATTGAGTAATACCTGCCTTGTCGTCCTGTTCTTTATTTATACTGTAGAATTGCTTAGTCTGCTTAATAAAGGTAGTGGTTAAGGATGTTTCCGTAATACCCTGATGGGTATTTACCGGATCACGGTTGGCTATATTTGCTATCGTGGAAAAGAACCTGAGTAGTAATGAAATACGGTCAACTAGAAGGCAAGGCACAAGTTTGGAAACTTGGGGCAGTCCGTCCGTTGGATCGTGTAGGTTTGTATCGATGTTGGCCCTCGTTTATTTTTGAACGCGCCCTTTTACTTAGGGACATGTCGGTGCCGTAATCATCGACCCCAAAGGCGGTTAGAAGCTGTTCGGGCCGGTCTCAACCCGTGTCGTGCCCTCTAGTATGGAAATGCGATCTGCCGCATGAGGCCATCGCCAGGTTCCAATTGGGCGGTCCGTGTTGTGAGCCGCGACGATTACCACCACGAACAAGCATTGAGCGGTTGCCCAATGCATGGACCCGACGGGGAAAGTGTGGGCTGGTATTAAAGGTCTTTCACCAGCTGGTTTGGAATTTGATTCGAATCGCCGTCTCCCCCGGTTGGTGGGAAACTATGGCGAGCTTCACCACGATACAACTCCATGTGATGTTTTAAAGGTTCAACTAAAATGTGGATAAGTCAACTGGATATGGTTATGTTATTGTTTGTTAGACTCAAGTGTGTGCAATAGTTCAGGTGCAAACCTAGAGTAAAGAAATAGGTCTAAAAATGACAGCTCATCAATATCATTAATTCCTCACTTATCTTAATTTGAGCTTTTCGCAACTAAAGATCCCAGATCCACCCAAAAAGGCCTTGCATACCCTTGGTGTCTTTATTTTCAGTTGGACGGGTAAGTCTAGCTGAGTACATTCCCGTACTCAGGGTTTATCCCGTTGTTGCAGATGGCCAGGTCTACTTTGGCTATTGTAAGCATTGCCTCTACCCAGTGGAAGGTGATGAGGAGTAGGCCCCGGGTAGGGTCGTCCAGAAGCTTCCCCTTTTCTTTTGCTGGTGTGAGACTTCTAGTGGCACATTATCTAAAAAGGGAAGAGTGAGTTGTGTTGAGTTGGATTTATCAAACAATGTTTTATTTGGACCACATGTGTAGTGGTCGTGTTTCAAACTTATTTAAGCTTCCGCACTTTTAAATTCGGTATTGTAATAACTCCGTCTTAAATTCGTACTCTGATGTTTTAAATCCGGTTTTGTTTCCCTGTGATGTATCTTTGCGAATGTAATTCTTGAACAATGCGATCCTGTATGTTGTAAGATGATAGAAATCCTTCGAGATTTCCGGACTACCGGGGTTATATGGGTTCAAGTATGAGTCGATGTCAGACGGATTTGACTAAGACGGTACTTGAGCTCTTATAATCAGGACGGTTCCGCCACACCGATGGTGTCACATCGGATGCTCCGGTGTCACTGTTCACTTGAGAGTGAACTTTGGGAGGCATCGGACGCTGAGGGCCAGCGTCCGATGGCCGTCCAGAGAGGTTCCAGAGAGGTACAAACGGCATCGGACGCGTCCGATGCTCCTTTAACAGGTCAGAGGGTACAGTCGACCGTTGGTCGAGGTCATCGGAGCCTCCGATGCCATGCATCGAAGCGTCCGATGCCTCCGCAGAAACCCTATCTTGAGCTGTTTTTGGATGGCCGGTTGGGGGAGTATATATACTTCCTTCCCTCCATCCATTTGAGTGTTCTTGCCACTTCCATCTGTTGAGAAACACATTGTGAGTGTGAGTGAGTGCAAGAGCCCTAGTGAGGTTGAATGATTTGCTAATTGTGAGAATTAGACACCTCTCTAGTGAGAATTGAGTAGCAAGTGTGCATCCATCCATCTCTTTGGCCTTGTGTTGGTCAAGTGAGAGTTCTAGCTTGTTACTCTTGGTGATCGGCATCACCTAGACGGCTTGGTGGTGATCGTGAAGCTTGGATAGCATCCGGTGGCATTGTGGATGACCCAAGCAAGCTTGTGACCGGTAGTGAGCGATTCACCGGGCCGGAGTGGCGAAGAATCAGCTCGTAGTGAGCACTTGATCCTTGCGCGGATCAAGGGGGAGCGATACCCTTGCGCGGGTGCTCCAACGAGGACCTCGATACCTCGGCAAAAAGATCGTCGAGTCATCTCTACTCTTTTACCTACGCATTTACTTTCAAGCAATTCATTTCCGCTTTACTACTTGTTGTTCATTCCATATTGAATTGCTTTGCTAGAGTAGGAGGGCATAGACTTATCTTTGTGTGGTAGAATGAAGAGAAACACACTTCTAGGCACTAGGGGGTTAATTGGGGCTTGATAGGTTTTATTCTTGCAAGAAGTTTTAGAAAAGCCCAATTCACCCCCCCTCTTGGGCATCTTGATCCTTTCAATTGGTATCAGAGCCTCGTGCTCTCGATTTAGGCTTAACCGCCTAGAGTTAAGATGTCCGGAGGTGATGGACCACCTCCCATGTTCGAGGGAGACGACTTTCCATATTGGAAAATCCGTATGGAGTGTACCTAGAAGCGGTTGATGTGAAATGCCGCGATGCCGCCATAAACGGGTTTCCCAAACCCAAGGAGGGCACTAGCCTCACGCCACATGAGGAAGAAAATGAGAAGTGGAATGCAAAGGCCAAAAACATTCTTTTTAGAGGCATTTGCAAGGATGTGTTTAACCGCGTCCGAAACCACAAGAATGCCCATGATCTATGGGATAACATTTGTGCTCTCCATGAGGGGACCAAGAGTGAGCGTGAGGAGAGATATCATTTAGTTATGCAAAAGCTTCATTCATTTGATATGCATGCTAATGAAAGTGCAAATGAAATGTACTCACGCTTGAATGTTCTTGTAGAAGAACTCAATGGACTTGGCCTCACACAAATGCAACCATCCGATGTTGTGAGGAAGATTCTTTGTGTCCTTCCAATTGAGAAGTATGGACACATTGTGACGGTGCTACATCAAGGTGATCTTTCCACCGCTACACCAACTCAAATCTTGGGAAAGATCAATGCGCATGAGATGTACATGCACATCACACCAAGTGGTGGCTCCTCCACCGACAAGAAGAAGGACTTGGCCTTCAAAGCTAGCCATGACAAGAAAGGCAAGTCCAAGGCTATTGAGGTGCATCATGAGAGCTCAAGTGATGAAGAGGATGATTCCAACATCGCTCTCATGGTGAGAAGACCACCAAGATGTTGAAGAAGCTTCACAAGAATGGAGTCAACTTTGACTCAAGAAAGAAGAAGTTCTTCACAAGTAGCAAGAGGAGGCCAATCTCCGAAATGGATTGCTACAATTGCGGTGAGCTTGGCCATCTTGCTCATCAATGCACCAAGCCCAAGAAAGAGAGCTACAAGAACAAGAACAAGGGCAAGAAGTATGACTCATCAAGTGAAGATGAGAAGAAGGATGAAAAGCCCTACTACAAGAAGGATGGCAAGAAGAAGAAGCAATACCACAAGAAAGGTGGGAAGGCTTACATTGTTGGTGATTGGCTCACCGACATTGACTCCTCCGGTGGCTCATCAAATGAAGATAGTGATGATGAGAAGGAGAAGGTGGCCGCTCTAGTCATTGGCTCCTCTACACCCGCACCACCACCATCACCATCATCATCTACACACCTATGCCTTATGGCCAAGGGTGACCGGAAGGTACAAAGCGATGATGACTCTAGTGATAGTGATAGTGATGGTGAATTTGAGTCACCTTCTTATGATGAGCTTGTTAAATTGCTAAACAACTACTCTAAAATCATAATGAAGACTAGAGCTAAAAATGAAAAACTTGTTGATGAAAATGAATCTCTTGTTGAGAATATGATCATGCTATATGCTAGTGATGAGCTAAAAGATGAACTTGCAACTATGTCATCCACTATCAAGGAGCTCAAGTCCTCTAACAAGAGCTCAAGGCTAAAAATGAAAAACTTGATAAGATGCATAGTGACTTTACCACTAGTCATGCTTTGCTTAAGGAACAATACACTCAAGTGAAAGTAGACTATGATACTCTCACCATTGCTTATGATATGCTTTCACATGAGACACATGATGCTCCTAACCTTGTTGTTAAGTGTGACATAGCAAAACATCTGTGAGGACTTGGTTAGTGAGCATGATGAGCAAAGAGCTAGTGGCAAAGGCAAGAGTGTGGTTGTGGCCGATCACTATGATGATTATGTCAAGATCAAGAATGAGAATGCAAAGCTCAAGATTGATCTAGAGAAGCTTGCAACCACAAAGCAAGTCATCATTGAGACCCAAGATGATGAGTATAGCATGTCACTTGAGCTAGACATGCTAAAAGAAAGAACAAGAGATTGAAGATGGAGAGAGATTACAAGATGACACCATCTCAATTAGAGCTCCAACAAGAAAATGACAAGCTCAAGAGAAGAGAAGGAGCACCTCACCACCGGATTGAAGAAATTCACCAAGGGCAATGTCTTCAAAGTGAGCTACTCATGAACACCGTGATGAAGACAAATAGAAATGGTATTGGCTTCCTGAAGAAAGATGAAGCAACGCAAGAGCATCACAAAGCCAAAGAAGAAGAAGATTGGAAGATGCTATGAGTGTGGAAAGGAAGGTCACTTTGCTCATGATTGTGAAGAGCCAAAGCCCACACCCTTGCCCAAGCATGCTAGGCCCTTTGCTTTCAATGCTCACTACATGCTTAGACAAGACTCTAGTGGCAAGATGAAAGTTATGTTCATGGGGCCCCCTAACAAGAATAGCCAAAGCAAATTTGGGTTGCAAAGTCACTAGTAGAGAAGGTTAAGGGACCTCAACAAGTTTGGGTCCCAAAAGCTCAAGCTTGATTTCTTATGTGTGTAGGTGAACTACAAGACTGGTGGATCTCATTGGGTGATTGATAGTGGTTGCACACAACATATGACCGGTGATCCCGGATGTTCACCTCACTTGAAGAAAATGTCAATGACCAAGAAAAGATAACATTTGGTGACAACTCAAAGGCAATGTCAAGGGATTGGGCAAAGTGGCTATATCAAATGATCATACCATCTCCAATGTGCTTCTAGTTGCATCATTGAGCTTCAACTTGCTATCCGTTGGGCAACTATGTGATCTTGGCTTTCAATGTTTGTTCACCGACAAGGAAGTGGTTGTGACCAAGAAAGATGATACACAAGTGATATTCAAGGGCTTTAGATACAACAATCTCTATCTAGTGGATTTCACCTCCGAAGATGCCAACTTGAAGACATGTTTATTCACCAAGCAATCACTTGGTTGGCTATGGCATAGAAGATTGGCACATGTTGAATGAACACTCTCAACAATATGAAGAAGGATTTGGTCAGGGCTTGAAGGATGTCAAGTTTGAGAAGGACAAAATTGTGTAGTGCATGTCAAGCCGGCAAGCAAGTTGCAAACACTCATCCAACCAAAGCCTTTGTATCAACATCAAGAGAGTTAGAGCTACTTCAAATGGATCTATTTGGGATCAAGAAGATAAGAAGTGACAATGGAAGAGAGTTTGACAACACCCACATTGAGCAATTTTGTGATGAAGTTGGGATCAAGCATGAAGTTTTCGCAACCTACACACCACAATGGGGTAGTTGAGAGGAAGAACCGGACTCTAATCACCCTAGCAAGGACAATGCTAGATGAGTACACTACACCGGAGAGATTTTGGGCGGAAGCAATCAACACCGCTTGCTATGCATCAAATCGATTGTTCCCCCATCGTCTACTTGGCAAGACCCCCTATGAGCTACTCAACAACAAGAAGCCGGATGTATCTTTCTTTAGAGTGTTTGGGTGCAAATGCTACATCTACAAGAAGCGCCAACACCTAGGGAAGTTTCAACGTCGATGTGATATTGGTTTTCTTGTTGGTTACTCATTGAAGTCCAAAGCATATAGAGTATTCAACCATGCCACCGGGATGGTAGAAGAAACATATGATGTGGAATTCGATGAATCTAATGGCTCTCAAGGAGAGCATGAAAATCTTGATGATGTAGGTGATGAACCATTGAGGGAAGCAATGAAGAACATGCCGGTTGGAGCCATCAAGCCTAAAGATGATGATGATGATGTGCAAGTCATTGACAAGCCATCCTCATCCAATGTACCACTTGTTGATGACAAAGATGGGAAGGATCCATTTGAAGATACTCATGTCTCCCATGATCAAATGGTGGTACAAGCTCAAGATGTTGATGCTCCACAAGCGGCCCCTCAAGTGGTTGATCAAAGGACTACTCCTCTACTACAAGCTCATCCTCAAGATCTCATCATAGGGAGTCCAACAAGGGGTGTAATGACTCGATCTCAAAAACTTGCTTTATTTATTGAACATCACTCCTTTGTGTCTCTTGTTGAGCCTACCATTGTAGATGAAGCTCTAGGTGATCCGGATTGGGTGAATGCTATGCATGAAGAATTAAACAACTTCACCCGCAACCAATTTGGACACTTGAAGAGCGACCCAAAGGCGCAAGAGTCATTGGAACAAAATGGGTGTTTAGAAACAAACAAGATGATCAGGGCAAGGTTGTTAGAAACAAGGCAAGGCTAGTTGCAAAGGGGTTCTCTCAAGTTGAAGGTTTGGATTTTTGGAGAACCTTTGCACCGGTTGCAAGACTCGAAGCCATTCGTATCCTCCTTGCATATGCATCACATCATGACATTAAATTATTTCAAATGGATTGAAAAGTGCATTTTTGTAAATGGCTTCATAAATGAACTAGTCTATGTTGATCAACCTCCCGGGTTTGAAGACCCTAGATATCCTAATCATGTTTATAGGTTGTCCAAGGCGCTATATGGGCTCAAGCAAGCCCCAAGAGCTTGGTACGAGCGCCTCCGGGACTTCCTCATTGAGAAGGGCTTCACCATTGGGATGGTTGACACCACACTATTCACCAAGAAGCTTGATGGAGAAATCTTCATTTGTCAGTCTACGTTGATGATATCATCTTCGGGTCAACAATGAAGCCCTATTGCAAGGAATTTCGTGACTTGATGTTGAAGGAGTTCGAAATGTCCATGATTGGAGAGCTCACATTCTTCCTAGGCTTCCAAGTCAAGCAATTGAAGGAGGGACTTTATATCTCTCAGAGAGAAGTATACAAAAGACCTCTCCTCAAGCGCTTCAACATGGATGATTGCAAGCCTATCAAGACTCCAATGCCAACAAATGGACATCTCGACCTAGATGTTGGGAGGTAACCCCGTTGACCAAACTCTCTACCGCTCTATGATTGGTAGCTTGTTATATTTGACGCGCATCTAGGGCCGACATCATGTGTTAGTTTGTGCATGTGTGCTCGCTTTCAAGCCGATCATAGGGAATCACATCTCTTAGCGGTGAAGAAATCCTTAGGTACCTAAAGCACACCCCAAGCTTTGGCCTTTGGTATGCCAAGGAGCTAACTTCCAACTCCTTGGGTATTCTGATTTGGATTACGCGGGTTTGCAAAGTATAAAAAAGCACATCCGGAGGGTGCCATTTGCTTGGGAGATCACTAGTTTCATGGAGTTCTAAGAAGCAAAATAGTGTGGCCTTGTCTACCCCGCCGAGGCGGAATCATACATAGCCGCGGGTGCTTGTTGTGCACAAATCCTTTACATGAAACAACCCTTTTAGACTATGGTGTAGTTCTAGAAAGGGTACCTTTGTTGTGTGACAATGAGATCGCGGTTAAGCTTGCTAACAACCCGGTTCAACACTCTCGCACAAAGCACATAGATATTCGCCATCACTTTCTTAGAGACCATGTTTCAAAGAAAGACATATCCTTAGAGGGAGTTAGAACTGAAGATCAATTGGCGGATATCTTCACAAAACCCCTAGATGAAAACACTCTTTGTAGATTGCGAAGTGAGCTTAATGTGCTTGATCTAAGTAACTTTGTCAAAGGTAAAAGGGAGTTGTCTTTGCATTGCATTGTATAATATGCCATGTTTAAATTATGCTATGCACATAGGCTTGTCAGACTGGTTAAGATAACCGCCCTAAAAAGCGTGTGAAGAAGCTTACCCATGAGCAAACTTGACAAGCAACCTAGATTCAAATTCCGTAATGCATTGCATATGCATGGTTGTTGCCTTGTCGTTTCTTTTCGGTTTTGTTTTGAGCAACCGCTGTGTTCGTCCACCGCTAGGGGGAGCATTTGAGGCTCCTAATGGTTTAGTCCTCTAGTTTTGGTGGCCACATGTTGTCTCCTCAGGGTTTATCACCTATTTTATCTAAAAATGATACATAGCCTATTGCAAAAATATTTAAAATTGAGGGTTTATGTGAGGATGCTCATACTAGGTTCCAACTGGTGTTTATTTGCCTCTTATTTTAGTTCGAACTTAGTTGGGAGAGGGAGTCGCAACATAAATCTTCAAAACGGCCCAAAATGGGGCATCAGAAGCTGCATCGGACGCTCCCCCAGCGTCCGATGCCCTGCACTGTAGATAGCTCCGGCCGGAACAGTGTCAGGTGAGCCTCCGATGTGTCACCATCGGAGCCTCCGATGGACCATCGGAGGCTACCCAGCATCCGATGCCATGGAATGGAAGCATCCGATGTGATTTTGGCAGTTTTGGAGCTCTCTGGACAGGCATCGGAGCGTCCGATGTGAAACCATCGGCGCGTCCGATGCTCCTTTAAGCGGCGCGTTGAGTTCTTTCTTGACTATCTGGCCCACTTGTCAATACCGTTCTTCATCCTCGCGCCCGCACCCGTTCGCTTGAGCTCACGCCGCACTGTGCCTCAAACCCTAATCTCCACTACGCGCGCTCTCCCTGTCGGTCGCCCTACCCCCTGCAGCCAGCCGCCGTGCTCCTCCGCGCTCGCGGCCGATCTCATCGGGCCCTGTGCTCGCTCCAGCACGCGCATTCACCGGCGCTTCGCACCCCCTCGTCGGAGTTCGAGTTCACCTCATCGGCGACCGGTCCCTGCTCGTCAGAGCTCGACGTCCTCGTCCCCGAGCCTCCTCACTCCGGCAACCTCCCCCCCCAAATGCCCCGTTTCCCCTCGCAGTGAGCACCACGCCCTTTACATTTCCTGCCTGCAAGGTGCTCGACACAATGCCCCAATCGCCGTTCCTCCAGTTTTTAACCCCCGTTTCGATCCCATCCTTTTGCAGACCACTTGGTGTGTCGTGTGGACCCCGGAACGTCAGTGCTTACCTCTTGCTTGGGTCGTTTCGTCCGATCGTCAGGTAGCGAAGCCCTTTCCTCTCTTATCCCCATATGCTTTGCTTCCGTAGGTCTCGCTTATCTCTAGCATATACGATTCTTATATATCTCCTATCTCTCTCGCAGCGAGTCAGTGTCAGTGTCAGTTGACAGCTTGGTCAGTTCGTAGTGACAGCTAACCCGGGGCCAAGCCCTTGAGAACGGACTGAGGCCAAGCCTCGCGAGTGACAGCGCCAGAGGATCAGTGACAGTTGGGGTTTCTTTGTCAGGGTTTTTCAGTGTCAGCAGATCTTTTAGTGGCCGTTGGGTCTTTCAGCGTCAGTTTCTCGTTCTTGTCAGCCATGCCGCGCTGCAAGAACGTCAGTGGCAGTCTAGGGGACTCTCCTCCACGTCCCCCCTTCCGGTCAGAGGCCCGGGAAGGGGAAACTGATTACACGCAGGAAGCGCACCAGAGAACAACGAGAGGCAAACCAGACTAGAGAGGTTACAGCCGCCGCAGAGCGTGCTGAGCGTGGTGGCAGTGCTGGCGGACTCAGGATCGAGGATCAGTTGTCCCTAGAGCAGCGCAGAGCTATTGAGGAGGTTGAGCGGTTCCACCACTCACCGACTGACATGCTTATGGTTGTCGGTCGTCGGACCACGTTCACCTCTCCAGGAGTCGAGCCCCAGAGCCCCGGACAGGGCCAGGCAGAGGCCGAGGCAGCTAAGGCAGAGGCAGAGGCAGAGGCACCAGAGGCCGAGGCAGAGGAGGAGGTCCCCGAGGAGGTACCCCGGCATCGGTCCACTCGTTGCAGGACAGCGGTGCCACCCTGGCCCGATGTCCCTCTGCGGGGAGCACGTGCTCTGTCGAGGCGTGCGCCCCCGCCGATTCCACGACTAGACCTCTGGGGGGCTACCTGTTCTCAGATCCAGACGCTCAGGCTCATTCCAGTCGAGCAGTGGTTCCCGAGGGAGAGACAGCAGCAGGCAGGCCCAGCGTTTAATACAGTGCTGCAGGAGGACTTTTACCAGGGTTACAGGAACGTCGGCATCTCCTTGCGACCCCAGCGTGTTTGTCCACTAGAGGCCGTAGTCACGGCAGTTGGAGAGCAGATCCGCCCTATTCTCACTTACGTACCTGGTCTGGCGGACCTTTTGGGGCGGTCTGGCTCATATGTTGAGGATTGGGTATTTCAGTTTTATGCTTCGCTATGGGTGCACCCGGACAGAGAGACCATCGAGTTCGCACTTGAGGGGGAGCACTACAGACTGTTTTTGTCAGAGATCCGGGGTTGGTTTGGATTGACATGCTCACAGACCCGGATCCACGACTTGTGCTATGACAGGACGGAGCCACCCCGCCGCCCTCACGGTGGTGCACAGCCTTCGACGGACTTGGTTCGCCCGTGCTTCACTGAGCCTTTTGGAGAGGGTTCAAGTCGCACCCCTAGGGACCTTACCCCTACGGCTCGGATCCTCAACGCGATTCTCAGGCGGACCTTGCTTCTCAGGGTGGGCCTCGGAGAGGGACTCTCTAGGCTGCAGCTGTGGTTACTAGCTTATATGGTCCGGCAGCAGGAGTTCGACGTTTGGGACGTCATCTTGTGTGAGATAGAGGACACCGTCGCAGAGGGCATCAAGGCCCGCAGGCAGCTCCCTTATGTGCATTGGATCTCATATATTCTTTGGAAGGTAGCTGCCACCACTGGTGCTCGTCTCAGTCAGTCTCTCACTGGGTCCGCGACCGTGTTCCCCGAGTACAACATGAGTCAGCTGTTGGGACACGGCCGGAATCGTAGGTAGCAGCAGCAGCAGCAGCAGGAGGATGCTCCGTCTAGTTCACGCCAGCGACCTGAGGTCCCAGAGTCAGCCCAGGAGCAGGACGAGGCCATCCAGGCACTCGCTGAGCAGGAGCTTGCCGATCTAGAGGGTGGTGACCCGTACGTAGCCACGGACCCCTCTGACAGCTCTGATGAGGATTACCAGCTACTGCCCCGTTTTCAGCCGCGTGCACACGACTCTTAGGCCGGGACCAGTGGTACTGCTTCCTCCGACCCCGCTCTTATTGCTATTCTCGCACGGATGGAGGAGCAGCAGAGGACAGTTACTCAGGATGTCCAGCGGCTCGCTCAGGACAGCAGAGGTTGGCCAGGCACAGGCCTAGTGCAGCAGCAGGCACAGGAGAGGTCTGATGCTCTTCAGCGACAGATGATGGCACTGCAGCAGCAGACTCTCAGCTTCATGGAGAGGCTTGCGAGTGGACCTCCCCAGTGGCAGTGGAAGTAGCCTCCTCCCCAGCAGCAGATCCAGTGGCAGCCACCAGTCCCCTCGCAGCAGTTCGGACGGCCACCACAGTTTCCGCAGCCACTCACGGGCCCCAACTCCTCTCAGTTCACGAGCTTTACCACTCCTCCAGGCGGGGCCCCGCTTTTCAGTCCGCTGCGGACCGGTTTCATTCCTAGGCCGATAGAGTCTCTCTACGCTACGACGACCTCTGTGACTCGAGACTTGTCAGCTACCTTCAGTGAGCTCACTGGATTCCCCACTCCAGATCTTCCGGATCCAGTGCAGACGACGATGGCTCCAGTGACTTCTACCACTGAGACCCTCCCGAGCTCCGTCGTGTCTTCCAAGCAGACAGATCTTGTGCAGTCCGAGACGACCACGCTAGTTCAGCCTGAGCTGTCAGCTATTCCAGAGCTTCCGCACTCCGATACTCAGGTTGACACTACTACTGAGACTGCGCCCGAGACAGAGCAGGCAGAGCAGTCAGTGCCAGAGCCGACCCAGACAGCTACGCAGCAGCTTCCAGCTTCAGAGGGTCAGCGGCTACAGGCACCTCTTCTTCTGACTCCGAGGAGTACCTTCAGCAGTTTGAGTTCTCTCAGCGTACTCCAGAGACTGCTCCTGACTTGTTTGCACTGCCTCCGCCCTCCGACGCTTAGTTTGGCGCTTGATGCCAAAGGGGGAGAGTGGATGAGTATAGCAATAGGGGGAGCGATGTGAGAGGGTTTCGATGTCTTTTGTTGTGTTACTTTCACATACGCTCTTTACTTATCGTATCTTTGGTGCATGTTTATGTGATATACTTTTGCTATGGACCTTTATGACATGTATGTGCTCACTATGATATATGATATGTCATGTCATTTCGCCTTACTCGATTACTTGTGCTCAATTCTCACTTGTTTATGTATATGAGCTTTTTACTCTTGCACTTGTTATTCACTCTAACTTGTTGAGTGCAGGATGGCATGATATGTATGAGCTTGCCCCTAATGATTTTCTCTTACTTATTGCAAGTTCATACATGTCATGATTTAAAACCTCTTTCTCTATACTCGATCTGTGTTGTCATCAATCACAAAAGGGGGAGATTGAACGCATCTTGGCCCTAGTGGTTTGGTGGTTGGATGAAACACAAGATTACGTGACTAACGTGTGTTTGCAGAAACGGGATTGAGTTAGGTCACGGTAATGGAGACGATACAAGCATATGTGTCGGTGTTTCGTACCCGGGGTATCACACCAACGAGTAATATGATCGCGTGCTTCTCTTCCTGGATGGTGATGCAAGGGACACAGGATTTATCCTGGTTCGGGCAAAGAAGGCCCTACGTCCAACGGGGGAGATGTTCTTGCGTTACTTGCACCTAAGTGCTTGTACAGGGGAGAATACAAGCTTAGTGATCGTGGACCGGGTCCGGACTCGTGTTGTGCGTGGACTCGTGTGTTGCGTTCGTTCCCCGAATGAGGGCCCTAGCGTCCCCTTTTATAGAGCAAGGGGAGGCTAGGGTTACAAAAAGTATTACAGGTGTCGGGGCGCATGGTGCCCCATACGGAGAAGGGTAGGAACCCTGTCTTGTCGGGGCCACTGGAGCCGATGTGATCGTCGCTGTTGAGGCGTCCTTGAGTCGTGGCTTCCATCCCGGGCGCGGACGTGGGGGCGCGACAAGGCGGGAGCCGTACAGCACCCATCCCGGAATGTACAGTACGCGGTGAGGTCCCTCCGGGTCTTGGGGTACCTGTCCTCCAACAGCACGAAAGTAGTTAGGGCTCGAAGGGCGCGGAGCCGGCTTCGAGGTGGTGCCACGGGGGCTCAAGGGCGCGGAGCCGGCCTCGAGGTGTTACAGTGCAGGGCTCGAGGGGCGCGTAGCCGGCCTCGAGGGGTTACAGTGCCTGGCTCAAGGGGCGCGTAGCCGGCCTCGAGGGGTTACAGTGCCTGGCTCGAGGGGCGCGTAGCCGGCCTCGAAGGGTTACAGTGTGGCTCGAGGGGCGCCTAGTCGGCCTCGAGGGGTTAGAGTGCCTGGCGTGGCCGAACAGTGCTGCACTGGTGCCCTTTTGCCCATGTGTGGCGAAAACGTGACTTGACCTTTACACCGGTTTACTGTGGTACTTGCCGTGCACTAGTGGACATGACCAGAGTAGGTGAAGGCATAAATGCGTGGTATGGGCTGGTACAGCTGTCTGTACAGCTCGAGGCCGTGCGTTAAGGCTCGAGGTGTGGGAGACAGAGCGTTCGCCCGAGGCCTGGCTGGGAGGGCTCGGGCGAGACGGAGACAGAGCGTTTGCCCGAGGCCTGGCTGGGGGGCTCGGGCGAGACGGAGACAGAGCGTTCGCCCGAGGCCTGGCTGGGAGGGCTCGGGCGAGACGGAGACAGAGCGTTCGCCCGAGGCCTGGCTGGGAGGGCTCAGGCGAGACGGAGACAGAGCGTTCGCCCGAGGCCTGGCTGGGAGGGTTCGGGCGAGACGGAGACAGGCGTTTGCGGGTTTGCGTTATTGGGGGTACCCCTTTTTTGTACCACCGACAGTAGCCCCGAGCCCTTGTTGAGTGCTTGCACTCGAGCAGGGGCTCCAGGTTGGGATCTCGATGGGTAGCTGACTGTCTTCGAGGGTCTTGTCGATTTGACTCCGTGGGGTCGTGCGAGCGACACCCGCGGGTGTAGCCCCTGAGGCCATGGGGAGTGGTTAGAACTCCTCGTGGCTTCTCGAAGAATCCTCCGTCGGTCGGGAGCCTTCCTTTGCCGTGGGAGACTTCGTCGAGGCTTGGCTCGGAGGGCCGGACGAGGCGGAGAACGAGCGTTTGTCCTGGGCCTGGTCTCGAGGACTCAGGCGAGATGGGGGTCGAGCTTTCACCCGCGGCCTGAAAATCTCAGGCTCACACAAAGAAAAGAGATTAGTCGCAACTGTCCGAGTTTATAGACCCTCTTTCGTCGAGGGGTGCAGGGTGAACCGACTGGCCGGCTCCTCGAGCTGTCCGGCATGCCGATTGCCCCTGGCTTGTCATCCGCGAGTCCTTTCGATCGGATGCGAGGGGGGATGCCTCGTACTACCCGAGTGGGCGAGTATCGAGGTTCCCGGTGAGCTGGTAACGGGGAATCCAAGTGAGAGCTCGTGCCCCGTTCGTTAGGGGTCGACTGTGGCCCGGAGGCGGTCTCATAAAGCATGGGTGCTCAGTCTGCAGGAGTGCCGGGCCATTCGATAGGACCCGGTGGCTCGATGCCTCCCTCCGAGGGGATCTCACTGCACGTCGAGCTCCCCTGCCTTGGATACACGTGAGGGGCCTCGAGGGTCGCCCCTCGAGTAATGCCGCGAGTGGCGCCCCTTGGTGTCCCTGATCGGGCGCTCGAAGCCGGCTGTCGAACCCTTTTCGAGGGCCAGCCTTCGCTGCTTCGAGACTTAGGGCCGGGGCCGTTTTTACCTTTATGAAGAAGCCTCCGTCGTCTGGAGTCCTTCTGCCCGTTGGGCGCGCCTTTTTAGGCGGAAACTGTCGGGGAGAGCGACGGGCGCGAAGCCGGAGCGACGGTCGTGGCGGGCCCGGGTAGTGGAGCGAATGGAGAGGTAACGCGTGTAACCTGCACCCGGCTCGAGACGCGGTTAGGTAGGCGCATTGAATGCATTCTGTTACCTTTTTACGTCGTGGGAGATCCCGCCCGTTTGGATTTCTCCCTATAAATATCGAAAGAGGGGAAAAGAACCCTTTACTTTGCCTTTGCCTTCGCCGCCGCCTGTAGCCTTTACGCGCCCTCTCCTTCGAGCTAGCCGTCGCGCCGTCCGCTGCTCGGATCCGCGCCGCGCCACCGTCATGGCCGCCCAGACACAGATGCTGCCGGCCGAGGACTGGAGCCCGTCGAAGGTGACGCAGAGCGAGATGGACTCGCTGGTGGCCCAGGGGCTTCTGCGCCCCAACCGGAGGAGGGGCCCGCATGGTGGGTTATCCCGTCGGCGGAGCACCGGGAGCCGCACCCGCCGGAGGGGTACGTGGTGAGCTTCACCGCTACCACCGCATGGGGCTCGGCGTCCCTCCGAGCCGCTTCCTGCGAGGGTTGGCCCACCATTTCGAGGTGGAGCTGCAACACTTCTCCCCCAACTCCATCTCGCACGCCGCCATTTCGCCGCGGTGTGCGAGGGGTACCTGAGGATGGAGCCGCACTGGGAGATGTTCGTCCATCTCTCCGGGGCGAGCTCTTTATCAAGTCCCTGAAGCCCAGCGGGAGGCGGCCCGTGCGCATGGGCTCCCTTGCCATCACCGCGAGGGCGGGGACCTCGTCGGCCAACGTCCCCCGCGAGTACCTGCGATACAAGCTATCCACCAACCAGGCGGGTGGGACGACCATTGGTTCTATCTGCGGAACGAAGGTGGCCTCCTCCCGCAGTACACCGGAAGGGTCCTCACTCGACGCCCGGAGAAGTGGACCTGGGGCGTCGCGGCGGACAGGCAACGCCACCTGGCCCCGTGATGGAGATGATGAAGACGCTGGTGGATGAGAAGAAGCTGACCGTGCAAGCGGTCATTTGGGCGTTCCACCAGCGAAGAGTCCTTCCGCTGGCGGACCGCCCCCTTCTTATGCACGAGATGGCCCGCAGGCTCAGCTCGAGGCGCTCAACCGCTCGAGGATGGCCGAAGAGAGGCTGTCCCGGAACGAGGGCGTCTCCCGGGTGTCGATCACGATCCAGGGGTCGTTCGTCCCTGAACTCTCCACCTGGTGCGATGGCACCCGACGAGGGGTGTCTCGACCTGGTAAGCCTCCCTCGAGTTGAGCTATCTCGGCCTCCTCCTCCTTTTCCTCCTTCGACCCGTTTGCATCCGTCTTGTGGTTTGTCTCATCACGCTTCTCCTTTCTTCAGGGGGCATTTACTTGTCGCGCGTCGAGGCCCCGGTGAGGGAGGACGCCGCGGATGCTCAGGTGAGGCGCCTCTCTGCTCAAAAGGACAAGGAGAGCAAGGATGCAAAAAAGAAGAAACAGAAAGATAGAAACTTGCGTCGCTTAGCTCGGGAGCAGAGACTGGCGAAGGCTCGTCGTAACCGTCAGCCTGGGGACGGGTCCCCGAGCTGAGCTCCTCGAGCTCGGAGGAGGAGAGTAGTGACGAGGAGGAGGACGACGACGAGGGGATGGATGCGCGCTTGATGCGCGCGGGGCTCGTTGATGACAGGGCTGACCGCTCCTCTGTGCAGGAGGGTACATTGGAGGTCCGCCGTCAAAAGGGGTGCGCGGGGCGCAGCCGCGGAAGGCGGCGCCGACCCTGCCTCGTCGGGGGCCCGAGGTCCGTCGAGCTCCGCGCCGGACGTGCCCCCAGTCGCAAGGAAGCCCCGGACCCGGAGCGCCTCCGCCACTGCGCCAACGGAGGCCGCCCCCGCATCAGCCCAGACGGTGGGTCTCGAGAGGGGTCGGGCCTCGAGAGGCGGCCGACAGGTCGAGAAGGGTTCCGGGCCCGACCCGCGAGCTGTCAAGGGCGCCGTCGAGCCCGCGGAGAGTGGGCGCCAAGGAGAGGCGTCGAGCCCGCGCCATCATGAGCGTCGGGGAGGGAGCCCCCGAGCGCCTCGTGACCAGGGGCGCGAGCGTCCTCGGAGTCCATCGCCGCACCGCCGCGGGACGCGGAAGCGGACGCGGGAGGGCGCGACCACCAGCGCGGGCGCCGGAGCAGGTCCCGGAGCCCGCGCCGGGGCGAGCGCCACGACGTCAGCACGAGAGGCGGTACGATCGCCCTCCCGCGATGTGGGGCTAAGGAGGCTCTCCCTCGAGGTCGAGCCATGGGAGCGTCGGGAGCCCTCCCCCCATCCCAGCCCTGAGGAGACGGCCAGGGCGCAGGGCTCGAGCGCGGGTGGGCTCGAGCTCGCCGAGTGGGTCCGGTGACTCCGGGAAGAAGCCCAGCCGCCGCTTCGGGTGAGTAGTTTCCTTGGGTCTCGTCGTTAGTGAGGCTTCACCTATTTGCTTTTAATGACGCGTGTCATCTCCATCTTCTCAGGGGAAGCGCTCCTACCAGGAGGTGGATCTCGCTTCGTCCAAGGGGCCAGGGCCTCGCCCCGTCGAGGCACAGGCACCTCGAGGTACGGCACTTCCCTGCAGAGAGGCCGCTTGGCTGGAGAAGGCCCGAGCTGCCATGGCTCGAGGGGGCCGGATGATCGTCGCAAAATTTTGGTGAGGGCCGTCGCCATCGACCATAGGGGTCGAGGTACTTTTCCTGGTTCTGACGTTTTCCGCCATCTCGTGTACTGCAGGTGGGCCTCAGCTCATTGGCATCGAGCCCGCCCACCGCCGTATCCGCCGAAGCGCTGCCTCCTCCCCCCTCCTCCTCCCGCTATGGTGCCACCTGGGAGCGCCATCCTTCCCTCATCATGACGGTTGCTCCGGGGGAAGCGCCTGGGGCGAGCTCGGCCCCGCCGGCGTCTGGAGCTGAGGAGACCCCGCCCCTTGTGGCTCCAACCAGCACGGGCCGGCTGCGGAGGGGAAGGGGGAGAGACGTCGGCGAGAAGGAGCCGACGGTGGAGACCTCCTGAACGAGCTGGAGCAGGGGGCCGCTCCTCGCCGCGGGCTCGATGACGGTGGAGGCGCCCGTTGTGCCGGCTAGCGCCGACAAGGCGCCGGTGCCCCCGGCCAGGGAAGAGGGCCCAGGTCGAGCCTTCCGTCGACCGATCCGCAACAGGAGGCGCCGCGGAGGGACGGAGGGAGCCGGGGCCCGTGCCGTCGAGCGGCGGGTCGCTGTCGGGGCAGCTCGAGGCGGAGGAGGATCTGCCCGACATCGAGCTCGACCGACCGATATGGCCGTTTCCGTCCCACTGAGCCCGCCCCTTGCCGTGGTTCCCGTCGAGCAGCCGGCCCAGCGGGGGGCACCGCGCGAGGTGCGGTCCATCTTCCGGGAGGTGGCCGCCCTTATGGCGGAGGCAAGCGGTCCTGCTCCGAGGAGGCGGGCCGATCCGCACAGTGTCATCCGCCCTTGAGCGGGCCGAGGCGGAGCTTCGAGATCTCGCGCGGAGCTAGCCGGAACGCCCAGATGGCGAGCCGGCTTAACGAGGCGGAGGCGGAGGTCCGGGTGGCTCGAGGTGAGGTCGCCCGATCCAGGGAGGAGGCCGCCGCCACTCTCGAACGTCAAGGAAGGAGGTCGCGGACGCTCGAAGCGAGGCCACCTCTGCCCGGCTAAGCCGAGGCGGCGAAGCATGAGGCTGCTGACGCCCGTTGCGAGGCCGCCGCCGCCCCGGACCGCAGCGGAGGCGGCAAGAAGGGGCGAAGACGCCGTGAGTGGCGCCGCCACCCCACAGCCCGAGCGCCGAGGGGCGGCGCGGCAGGAGGTGATCCGCAAGGATCTGGCCCTGGTGGAGGCGGGCCGACTGATCGAGGACCTTAGGTCCGAGAAGCTCCTTACCTGGCCGAGAAGCGCAGGCTGGAGCCGCGTGCTGAGGGCCTGCCAGCGACCTCGCCGCACTGTGGCAACACTGCGACGGTGAGGCTTACATCTTTGTTTTTGTTTGGGTCTTGAGGTTTTTTGTTATTGCCGCCGTCTCACTCTTCCTTGTTTATTGCGCAGTGGGTCGAGAAGACGGTCGAGGAGCTCCGTGAGACGAACCAGGCTCTCTTGGACCAGCTCCAAGATGAGACGATGGTGGCGGAGCGGGCTCGCTCTTCTCTCGACCGGCTCGACCCCATGTGGGGTGCTCCTCCTGTTGCCGCGGCGGAGGTTGCGATGGCTCGGGCGATGCCTTGGTCGACGCCTTGTGCTTCTTCGACGCGCCGCGCGGACCCCCGACCGCGTCCGGCAAGCTCTCCATCACGGTGTCAAGCAGACACTCGCGGTTGTTCACTCCGTTTTCCGCTTCCCGGTCCATTTGTCGCGAATGGCTTCATCGAGATCGAGGGGAAGGATGAGGAATGGAACAACCGCCGAGTTGACAAAATTTTTGAGAAGATGGAGAGGCCGGGGACGTCGCTGCGAAGATCTTCGAGGAGGACGCTGCCTCCTGATCCTGACGCCAGCACGTGTCGGGAGCCCTCCTCCCTCGAGCTCGGGCGTCGAGGTCGAGCCTGCCCTCGCGGACCTTGGGAGGAGTACCGCACCGACGAGGATTGAGGCCTGCGTGCCAAATTTGGGCGTCGAGGCCCTTGTAAGAATTTTGTGAGATAAATGAGGATACGTCGAGATCCGAATGTATATGTGATTTGTTTATGGAAAGAGTTGTTTTCTTTCAAATGCGTTTGACCGCTTCTCTTTGTCGCAAGCTCGAGTTTTCTGCTAACTTAGTTTGTGTTCCTTTGATACGTCGCGAGCCCCTCGAGGGGAGGCGTAGGTAGGGCACCATAGCCCAGGGGCGTAGGCGGCCGTCCGTCGACGCTCCCCGACCCTGGAGGCTCGAGGTACTTTTAAGATTTAGACGTCGCTAGTTTACTCGAGGCGCGAGTTGAGACGAGGGTCAAATTTTTGAAAAGAAAACACACATTTTTTCCGGGGTCTGGGGGGCTTTTACCCCCTTGTCAGCCCCCGAGGGAGGCTCGACCCTGAGCTAGGCAGGGTCGAGGCTACCTTAAGATGTGAAGCAACATGAATGATAATGCACGAGTTTGTTCATCATGTTGACATGTTTGTACAAAGTGATATAAATGAACGAGGCCTCGAGGCCTTTAAGGTAGAAGTGACGTAGCTGAGATATGTTCCACGCGTTCGCCAGGATCCTGCCTTGGTCGTCGTAGAGCTTGTATGTGCCTGGCTTGCACTTCGGCCACGGTGTATGGGCCTTCCCACGGAGGGGTGAGCTTATGGCGCCCTCGATTATCTTGCAGCAAGCCGGGTGCCCCCCACCGTCAGGTCCCTTTTGCGCACGTGCTTGTCGTGGTAGCATCGAAGTGTTTGCTGGTAGCGTGCAGATTTGATGAGCGCCACGTCTCGAGCCTCCTCGAGCTGGTCCTTGGCGTTGGCGAGCCTTTCGTCACTGGTTTGCTCGTTGTAGGCTCGAAGTCGAGGTGAGCCGTACTCGAGGTCTGTAGGTAAGACGGCCTCGGCGCGTAGGTTAGGAAAAATGGAGTGAACCCAGTAGCTCGACTCGGCGTAGTCTTGAGGCCCCACAGCACCGAGGGAGTTCTGTAGCCCCCCCTTTCCGAATTCTTGAGGGTCTTGAACAGCCTTGGCTTTAGCCCATGAGTATCATGCCGTTGGCGCGCTCGACCTGCCCGTTGCATTGGGGTATGCGACCGAGGCCCAGGTTTGCGAATGTTGTTGTCGTCGCAGAAGTTGGTGAACTTTTTGCCCGTGAATTGGGTGCCATTGTCGGTGATGATGACATTTGGCACCCCGAATCGGTACATGATGTGGCGATGAACTCGACAGCCTTCTCGGAGGTGGGGTCTCCTATCGGCTTAGCCTCGATCCACTTGGTGAACTTGTCGATGGCCACGAGCATGTGTGTGTACCCTCCACTTGTCCTTTTGGGGACCCACGAGTCGAGCCCCCAAACGGCAAATGGCCAAGTGATTGGGATCATCTGCAGGGCGTGTGCGGGCTGGTGCGTTTGCTTGCGTAGATTGACACCCATGGCATGCTTGGACCAAACGCTTGGCATCCCCAATGGCGGTCGGCCAATAGAAGCCTTGTCGGAAGGCGTTGCCAACCAGGGCCCTCGGCGCTGCGTGGTGGCCGCAAGCCCCCGAGTGCAATATCGTCGAGTAGCTTGCGCCCTTCCTCGAGTGGGATGCAGCGTTGGAGGATCCCGTCGGACTTCGTCGGTATAGCTCCCGTTCGTCGCCGTAGACGACGTAGGTCTTGGCCCTACGAGCGATGCGTCGGGCCTCCGTCTTGTCTTCTGGTAGCTCGCCTCGCGTCAGGTAGTCGAGGTAGGGCGTCCGCCAGTCGAGGGGCCGTGTGACAAAGAGGCGTGTGCGTCGACCTGCATCACCTCTTCGACGTCGAGGGTCCTCCTCTCTCGAGGGGTGGCGTTGATGGTCGAGCCCCCGTTCTTGCTCGAGGGCGGCGTCGAGGGCCGGCCCCCGAGTCGATTTCGATGGATGGCTCGAAGATGTCCCTCGAGAAGACGTCTGGCGGTACCGTGCGCGCGCGTGGATGCCAACTTTGCCAGCTCG
This sequence comes from Coix lacryma-jobi var. lacryma-jobi, assembly GCA_009763385.1. NCBI lineage: Eukaryota > Viridiplantae > Streptophyta > Magnoliopsida > Poales > Poaceae > Coix > Coix lacryma-jobi. Next base: position 17,651,149 of record CM019828.1, read on the forward strand.
CTGCGGCCTCGTTGTACTTCCGAGCTATGTGGTTGAGCTCAAGGCCGTAAAACTTGTCTTCTAGCTTGCGCACCTCCCCGCAGTACGCCTCCATCTTGGGATCGATGCAGCTTGAAGCCTTCATAACCTGGTTGACGACGAGCTGCGAGTCTCCTCGGCGTCGAGGCGTCGGACTCCGAGCTCGAGGGCGATACGCAGCCCATTGACCAGGGCCTCGTACTCGGCGACGTTGTTGGAGGCGGGGAAGTGCAGGCGTAGCAGGTAGCGCATGTGTACTCCGAGGGGTGAGATGAAGAGCAGGCCTGCTCCCGCCCCCGTCTTCGTGAGGGATCCATCGAAGTACATGGTCCAGAGTTCGGCCTGAATCTGTGCCGGCGGAGCTGAGTGTCGGTCCATTCAGCAACGAAGTCCGCCAACGCCTGCGACTTGATGGGCCTTTCGAGGGGCATAGTGATGGACTCCCCCATTAGTTCGGCGGACCACTTGGCGATGCGCCCCTTGGCCTCCCGATTGTTGACGATCTCTCCGAGGGGAAGGACGACACCACCGTCACGGGATGAGCGAGGAAGTAGTGTTGGAGCTTGCGCCTTGTCGTGACGATGATGCCGTAGAGCAGCTTTTGGATGTGCGGGTAACGGACCTTGGCCTCGGAGAGTACCTAACTGGTGAAGTATACCGGTCGCTGGAACGGCAATGTATGACCCTCCTCGTGCCTCTCGACGACTATGACCGCGCTAACCACCTGGGTGGTTGCGGCCACGTAGAGGAGGAGGGGCTCGGGGGGAACCGTCACTTTCGGCTGGTCGCGGGGACGAGACGAGGTTGGGGCAGAAGTCAGCAGCCCCTTCAACTTGGTTAAGGGCCTCCTCGGCTTCGGTGGTCCACGCAAAGTGTTCCGTCTTTTTGAGTAGGCGGGTTTAGAGGTTAGTGCTTTTTCTCCTATCCTCGAGATTGAATCGCTGGAGGCGGCTAGGCAGCCTTTACTTTCTGTACGCTCTGAGGTCACGAATCGGGGCCCATCCTCGTGACTGCTGAGATTTTTTCAGGGTTTGCCTCGATCCTCGTTGTGAGACCGATGTAGACATGTAGCCAAGTAGCATGCCTCGAGGCACACCAAAGACACACTTCTCAGGGTTGAGCTTCACATCTTGGCCCGGAGGCACCCGAACGTGGTCTCGAGGTTGCTGATGAGTTCCCTACTTTTTTAGTTTTAACCACGATGTCATCGACGTAGGCCTCGACGGTCTTGCTATGTGCTCGCCAAAGATGTGCTGCATACATCGTTGGTACGTTGCCCGGCGTTTCGAAGGCCGAAGGGCATTGTAACATAGCAGTACATACCAAATGGCGTGATAAAAGAGAGGTCGCGAGCTCATCGGATTTTCTCATCCTAATTGGTGGTAGCCGGAATACGCATCAAGGAACGAAAGCACTTCGCACCCCGCAGTGGAATCGACAATCTGGTCAATTCTAGGTAAAGGAAATGGAACTTTTGGACATGCTTTATTCAGACCAGTGTAATCTACACACATCCGCATTTTTCCATTCTTTTTCCTAACTAGTACAGGGTTAGCTAGCCATTCTGGGTAAAATACCTCCTTGATGAATCCGGCCGCCAAAAGCTTGTGCACCTCCTCGCCGATGATCCTGCGCTTTTCCTCGTCGAAGCGGCGCAGGCGTTGCTTCACCGGTCTGGACCCGGCCTGGATCTCCAAGGCGTGCTCGGCGACTTCCCTCGGTATGCCTGGCATGTCCGAGGGGTTCCACGCAAACATGTCGATGTTCGCGCGGAGAAAGTCGACGAGCACTGCTTCCTATTTGGCTCGAGGCTGGTACTGATGGTCAGCGTCTTGCCATTGGCCGAGGTCGGGTCGACTGGTATTAGCTTGGTATGCTCGGCCGGCTCGAAGGTGCCGGGTGACGCTTTGCTTCTGGGGCCCCCTCGGTGGCCAGAGCTGCCAAGGCCTCGAGCGAGTCGAGGTGGACGTTGGCCTCCCCCCGCTCGACGCACTCCACGTCGCAGTGGTATGCGTGCTCGTAGGTGGTGTCAACGGTGATGACCCCTTTTGGCCCCGGCATCTTGAGCTTCAAGTACGTGTAGTTAGAATCGCCATGAAACTTGGCGTAGCCTGGCCGGCCGATGATGGCGTGGTAGGTCTCTTGGAAGCCGACCACTCGAAGGTGAGCGTTTCCTGTCGGAAGTTTGCCGGCGTGCCGAAGCAACTGGCAGGTCGATGCGCCCGAGGGGGTGGGCCTTCTTTCCTGGCACTACTCCGTGGAACCCCCCGACACTGGGTCGGAGCTGTCCTTCTGAAATCCCCAGGAGGTCGAGGGTCTCGAGGTATATGATGTTGAGGCTCGAGCCCCATCCATCAACACCTTGGAGAACCGAACGTCGACTATGACGGGGTCGACGACGAGGGGTAAGCCCCCGGGTTTATGACCTGGTCCGGATGGTCGTCACGGTCGAACGTGATTGGCGCATCGGACCAGTCAAGATACCGGGGGGGCGTCGTGGCCAAGCGAAAAGATTTCCCGGCGCTCCTTCTTTCTTTCTCGAGCTGAGAGCCCGACGGTCGGCCCCCCGTAGATCATGTAGCAGTCGCCACCGGGGGGAAGTCGCCATCTGCGTTTCTGTTGCCGCGTCGATCGGTATCCTTTCCCTTAGGCGCGTCTTCCTTCTTATCGCCAAGCTTGGAGTAGTAGCCCTTCAACAGTCGGCAATCTTTCAACTTGTGGTTTACGGGGCCCCTGTGATAGGTACAGGGATCCTCGAGCATCTGGTCGAAAAACAGCCCCATCGGGGGGCCCTCGAGGCTTCTTAGGCTCGAGGGCGCCTGCGAGCACCTCTTTGTCGTCGTCGTCATCGGCGCCACGCTTCGCCTTCTGGCCTTTGCGTTTGTTTTTCTTCCTTTTGTTGCCGTCATTGTTGTCGTTTTTGGCGTCGTTGCCCTTGCTGGAGCCCTCCGGCGCGATCACCGCCTTCCTGTCCGTGGCGCGGCCAAAGAAGGCCCTACTGCTTCGTCGCCCGAAGCAAAGCTTGTGACGCGATCCATCAGGTCCTCGACCGTCCTGGGACGGGTAGCGTCCTAGCTCATGAACAAGCTCTTGGCATGTTGTGCCTGCGAGGAATGCTGAGATGACGTCTTCGTCAGGCACGTGGGGAGCTCGAGGCGCTGCTTCGAGAACAGCGTCAAGCGAAGTCGCGGAGGGGGCTCGTCCGTCGCCTGCCTGCAACGCCGTAGGTCCCAGGGGTTGCCTGGGCGTACGCAGGTCCCCTTAAAATTCCCGTCGAAGACCCTGACTAGGTCGGCCCAGTCATGGATCCGATCCGGCGGGAGCCCCTCGAGCCACCGTCGGGCGGTGTCCGAGAGGTAGAGTGGGAGCTGACGGATGATCACGCGGTCGTCGTTCTTCGCTCCGCCCAGTTGGCAGCCAAGGCGGAAGTCCGAGAGCCAGAGCTTGGGCTCGACCTCCCCGTCATACTTCACGATGTTGGTCGGCGGTCGGAAGCGGTCGGGGAGGGTTGAGCTGCGGATGGCCCGGCTGAAGACTCGGGGTCCCGGGGGCTCGAGGACCTGCCGGTCCTCGTCGCTGTCGTAGCGCCCCCCCCCCCGATGGGCGCTATAGCCACGCTCTTGGCCCCCTTGTCCTTGCGCCGTCGGTTGATGTCGTTGCGGGCGTCGTTGGGGTCTCGAGGCGGCCGGTTGTCGACGATCCGTTCGCGGACTGGCCTAGCTCGAGAGGCGTCCGGCTGGTGGACGGATGCCTCGGCGAGCGTCGTGGGGGGTGTCCGCCGGTTTCCCCGAGGCTGCTCCGCGTCGGCGTGACGCCGAGCTCTCGGCCTGCTGTGTACGCGGCTGTCTCGAGGAGGTTTTTCATTTCTCCGAGCATGCGCCGGGCGTCGGGATTGGAGACGGCGGGCAGGTCACGGAGCATCATGGCCGCCGCCACCACGTTCTGCCCAGCTCGTGGGAAACATACCTCAGGGCGTGCTGGTGCCCCGTCCTCGAGGATCCGACGGTGGACCTCTCGAGCCCGGCCCCGAGCTCCGGCTCCTCGGGGTTGAGGTGGTTCCTGCATCAGGGTTTGCCGGAGCTGCAGCAGGTGTCGCCGTTCCTCCTCGGCTTTAGTGATTGCCTCTTGCACTTGTGCGAGTTGCGCCGCCCGGCCATCGTCGTGCTTAGGCGGCACAGCCGGTGCTCGAGGTTCGTCCCTCCCCAGGACGCGTGATCCGCCTGCCGCGGCCACGTCGCTAGGTCCTTCTAGTCGAGGGGCCGGCCTGTCGTCGTCGCCTTCGTCCTCGGTATCGCATACGACTCCCTCGAGTTGGAAGCACTCCCTGGTGGGATCCCAGAGGTCAGGGTCGTGTCGTATTATGTCGGAGTGGAGGAGCCGCTGACGGCAACACGCCTTGGCCGATGCTGGGACCGCAGCTCGCGGTACCATTCTCCGACGGTAGCTCGCCGAGGTGGCTCGAGGGGTCGTAAGAAGTCGCGGTCGATGCAGCGGGGTGGACGATTTCCAGGCTGGCCATGGCTTGCAGCAGCGCGCCCGAACGCTGCTCCCGGTTCGCCACCGTCTGGCCCTGATGGCGCCCGTCGAGGCGATGGGCGTGGACAGCCGCAGAGTTGTCGAGGCCGACGGGAACCGTTGGCGCCGAGCGCGGCGCGACCCGTGCGGGAGGAGGTTGAGCGGCGTCAACGGCGCTCGGCTCGGAGGCCTCTGGCCTTGCTCCTGGTCCGCACGCATGACGAATGCGAAGTTGCTAGACGGGCGTGAGTGCGCCCTGGAGGTTTCCGGCCGTGCGCCGGGCAGGTTTCCCCTTGGGGCCCCTGTACCGGCTACGGGGGCGTAGGTGTTTGCCGCGGGCACCGCCTGCGCCCGACGACGACGGTGACGATGGCGCCGCTCGCGATGTGGCGACGTGTGGTGGTGCGGGCGACGCGTCGCGCCCCCGCGCTGGGGGGTGGCGTGAACGCACTCCGCCCAGGCCCTCCGTGGAGAGCAGAGTCAGCTCGTTGCCGTTGCCTGTGGCTAGGAACTCGAGGCTCCCGAACCAGACGACGGCACCAGCCGAGAACGGAAGAGGGGATGAAGCCATCCAGGAGTCAACGAGAAATCGACTCGGGCACGCGAAGAGCCCCTACCTGGCGCGCCAACTGTCGGTGTTTCGTACCCGGGGGTATCACACCAACGAGTAATATGATCGCGTGCTTCTCTTCCTGGATGGTGATGCAAGGGGACACAAGGATTTATCCTGGTTCGGGCAAAGAAGGCCCTACGTCCAGCGGGGGAGATGTTCTTGCGTTACTTGCACCTAAGTGCTTGTACAGGGGAGAATACAAGCTTAGTGATCGTGGACGGGGTCCGGACTCGTGTTTGTGCGTGGACTCGTGTGTTGCGTTCGTCCCCCGAATGAGGGCCCTAGCGTCCCTTTTATAGAGCAAGGGGAGGCTAGGGTTACAAAAAGTATTACAGGTGTCGGGGCGCATGGTGTCCCATACGGAGAAGGGTAGGAACCCTGTCTTGTCGGGGCCACTGGAGCCGACGTGACCGTCGCTGTTGAGGCGTCCTTGAGTCGTGGCTTCCATCCGGGGCGCGGACGTGGGGGGCGCGACAAGGCGGGAGCCGTACAGCACCCATCCCGGAATGTACAGTACGCGGTGAGGTCCCTCCGGGTCTTGGGGTACCTGTCCTCCAACAGCACGAAAGTAGTTAGGGCTCGAAGGGCGCCGAGCCGGCTTCGAGGTGGTGCCACGGGGGCTCAAGGGGCGCGGAGCCGGCCTCGAGGTGTTACAGTGCAGGGCTCGAGGGGCGCGTAGCCGGCCTCGAGGGGGTTACAGTGCCTGGCTCAAGGGGCGCGTAGCCGGCCTCGAGGGGTTACAGTGCCTGGCTCGAGGGGCGCGTAGCCGGCCTCGAAGGGGTTACAGTGCCTGGCTCGAGGGGCGCCTAGCCGGCCTCGAGGGGTTAGAGTGCCTGGCGTGGCCGAACAGTGCTGCACTGGTGCCCTTTTGCCCATGCTTGTGGCGAAAACGTGACTTGACCTTTACACCGGGTTACTGTGGTACTTGCCGTGCACTAGTGGACATGACCGGAGTAGGTGAAGGCATTAAATGCGTGGTATGGGCTGGTACAGCTGTCTGTACAGCTCGAGGCCCGTGCGTTAAGGCTCGAGGGTGGGAGACAGAGCGTTTGCCCGAGGCCTGGCTGGGAGGGCTCGGGCGAGACGGAGACAGAGCGTTTGCCCGAGGCCTGGCTGGGAGGGCTCGGGCGAGACGGAGACAGAGCGTTCGCCCGAGGCCTGGCGGGAGGGCTCGGCGAGACGGAGACGAGAGAGCGTTCGCCCGAGGCCTGGCTGGGAGGGTTCGGGCGAGACGGAGACAGAGCGTTTGCGTGTTTGCGTTAATTGGGGTACCCCTTTTTTGTACCACCGACAATATGGAATTCATGCCCCTGGCGATGGATATCATTTCGGTTTTCAAAAGATGGACGACGAAGACGGTGGTAGACTAGGCTAAGTGTCATATGGTGTTGGAGGACACTTAGGTAGTCTTAGGTCTTTGTTTTTCCTTTGGTCGTACTATAAAGGGGAGCGTGAATCAGTAGCTTGACCTAGATGAGACTATTGAGGTAGGTGTGGTGCACACTTGTTATTTCATAACCCTAGGTAGCTCTGAGAGATGCCTTAAGTCAAGAGGAACAAAAGTCGTTAAGGCCGTGTCGCGATCCGAGTTCATTTTGGCCTTGAAATAGTGTCAGGGGTCCACAAAAGGGGTACCCCCAATCAACGCAAAACAAATAGGTTAAACCTAGAACACCAATTAATAAACCCAGCTAAGCTAACCTCCCAAGAAACCAACCCCTCGGGGCCTGCAACGCTGGCACACCACCAGGGAGCTTAGACTTGTCGAGACCTTACCGGCCACCTCCAGGTAGCCCACCCCTTGAACCCGCAACAGCTGTGCATCGCTCCTCGGGACCTCGCGCGGGGACCTCGAGCCCCTCCAGCACGATAGCCTATCCCTCGGAGCTCGTCTCGATCTAGGCCTCGAGCTGGAGTTCAACCTCCACTCACCCGAGCCCTCAGCACACGGGCTCGAGCGAGTGCGCCACTACCCTTCGAAGCCCTCCATGAGGAGGAAGCTTCCTGCTTCCTAACCCATACCGCGCATTAATGCGTCCACCTACTGCAGTCACGTCCTCTGAGACGCAGCATGCGCCATAGTGAACCGGGTCTGAGGCAAACCTCCTTTTCACCATAAGCATGGGTGAAAAGGCACCAGTACAGCACTGTCGACCATACCCTGCACTGTGGCACGTCCGGTAAACATCTCGAGACCCGGATTTCCGTGTACGACCAGGTTCCCCGGAACTCGCCCATACCTGCGGAGCTCGAGCCTCCCGCAGGCGCCACCTCGAGGCCGGTTCTGCTCCCCTCGAGCCCTAATTGATGTCATATGATTGGAGGACAGGTACCCCTAAGACCCGGCGAGACTATGCACGTATCGTACGTACCGGGATGGGCGGTGCATGGCCTCCACGTCGCCCGGCCTCCACGTCCGCAACCCGGGATGGAGGCCACGCTTCAAGGATGCCCCAACCAGCAACCCCCACGTCGGCTACAATGTCTTCGACAAGACAGGGTCTTACCCTTCCCCGTATTGGGCACCGTACGCCCCGACACCTGTAATACCCTTGTGTAACCTGGCCTCCCCTTGCTCTATAAAAGGGGACACCAGGGCCTCAGTCCACGGTACAGACACAAATCCGAGCGGACAAACACACGAGTACACACACATACACGAGTCCAGACTCCGGTCCACGCTCACTGAGCTTGTATTCGCCCCTGTACAAGCCACTTAGGTGCAAGTAATACAAGAAATCTCCTCCCCGCTGGACGTAGGGCCTTCTTTGCCTGAACCAGGAGAATAAATCCTTGTGTCATCTTGCATCACCATCCAGGAAGAGAGCACGCGATCATATTACTCGTTGGTGTCATACCCCCGGGTTCGAAACACCGACAGTTGGCGCGCTAGGTAGGGGCCTTCGCGTGTCGAGTCGATTTCTCGTTGTTTTCTGGATGGCTTCATCCCTCCTTCGTTCTCGGCTGGTGCCATCGTTTGGTTCGGGAGCCTCGAGTTCCTGGCCACTGGCAGCAACGGCAAGAGCTGACCCTGCTCTCCACGGGGGGCCGAGGGGGGGGGGCGTGTCACGCCACCCTGCGCTAGGGCGTGGCGCGTCGCCCGCACCACCATGCGTCACCACCTCGTGAGCGGCGCCATCGTCACCATCGTCGCCGGGCAAAGGCGGGTGCCCGCGGCGAAAACACCCACTTTCCCGTAGCCGGCGCAGGGTCTCCGAGGGGAAACAGCCCGCACGCGGCCGGAGATTTGTAGGGGCGTCGCGCGGCTCCCACAGCGAGTTTGCATTCGTCACGCGCACGGACCGGGAGCCTGGCCAGAGGCCCCCGAGCATGCTCCGTCGACGCCACTGGCCTCCCCCCGCACGGGGCATACCGCGCTCGACGCCAGCGGTTCCCGTCTGCCTCAACAAACTCAGCGGCGTTTACGCCCATCACCTCGACGAGCGCCGTCAGGACCGGCAGCACAGAGCGGGAGGAGCGTTCGGCGTACTCCTGCGAGCCACCACCGACCTGGAGATCGTCTACCCCGTGCACATCGACGCGGCCTCTCACGAGCCGTCGAGCCACCTAGTCGAGCCACCTTCGGGGAGTGGTACCGCGAGCTGCAGTCCCGGCATCGAGCCAGGGGCGGCGCGACATCATGCAGCTCCGACTCCGATGAGTACAACTACCACGACCCTGACCTCTGGGACCCTACCAGGGGTTTCCAGCTCGAGGGGTCGTGGACGATGCCGAGGAGGACCGGCGACGACGAACTAGGCCGACGCTCAAACTCGAAGAGCCCGGAGACGTGGCTGCGGCAGGCGGATCGCGCGTCCACGGGAAGGAACGACCCACCGGCTCCGGCTGCACCATCTCAGCACAGCGATGACCGAGCGGCGCAGCTCGCGCAGCTGGGGAGGCCATCGCCAAGGCTGAGGAGGACCGACAACGCCTGCTGCAGCTCGAGAAAACCTAGCACAAGAAACCAGACGCCTCGAGGCGCCGGTGTTCGTGGCCGAGCTCGAGAGGTCAACAAGGCAGATCCTCGAGGATGGGGGCGCCAGCACGCCCCGAGGTGCGTTCCCGCGAGCCAGGCAGAACGTGGTGGCGGCGGCGATGCTGCTCCGTGATCTACACCGCAGTCTCCAACCCTGACGCCAGGCGCATGCTTGGGGAAAATGAAGAACCTCCTCGAGACAGCGCTGTGCAGCAGGCCGAGAGCTCAGCCTCGCGGCGGCGCGGGGCGGGCTCAGGGGAAAACCGGAAGACACGCCCCGCAACAGAGCGCGAGGCATCCGTCCACCAGTCGGACGCCTCTCGAGCTAGGCCAGTCCGCGAACGGATCACCGACAACGGCCACCTCGAGACCCCAATGACGCCCAACGACATCAACCGACGGCGCAAGGACAAGGGGGCCCAAGAGCGTGGCTATAGCGCCCATCGATGGGGGCGCTACGACAGTGACGAGGACGGCAAGTCCTCGAGCCCCGGGCCCCAGAGTCTTCAGCCGGGCCATCCGCAGCTCAAACCCTCCCCGGACCGCTTCCGACCACCGACCAACATCGTGAAGTATGACGGGGAGGTCGAGCCCAAGCTCGGCTCTCAGACTTCCGCCTAGGCTGCCAACTGGGCGGAGCGAAGAACGAGACCATGTGATCATATGCCAACTCCCACTTACCTCTCTGACACCGCCCGCCGTGGCTCAAGGGGCTCCCGCCAGACGGATCGATGACTGGACCGACCTAGTCAGGGGTCTTCGACGGGAATTTCAAGAGGACTTGCGTGCGCCCAGGCAACCCCTGGGACCTACGCGTTGCGGCAGTCACGGACGAAAACCCCTCCATGACTTTGCTCGACGGTTCTCGAAGCAGCGCCTCGAGCTCCCCCACGTGCCTGATGAGGACGTCATCTCAGCGTTCCTCGCGGACACGACATGCCAAGAGCTAGTTCATGAGCTAGGACGCTACCGTCCCAGGACGGTCGAGGACCTGATGGATCGTGTCACAAGCTTTGCCTCAGGCGACGAGGCAGTGGGGGCCTTCTTTGGCCGTTCCACGAACAAAGGTAAGGCGGTGACCGCGCCGGAGGGCTCGAACAAGGGCAACGACGCCAAGAATGACAACAATAACAGCAACAAAAAGAAGAAGAACAAACGCAAAGGTCAAAAGGCGAAGCGCGACGCCAATGACGACGACGACGAAGAGGTGCTCGCAGGCGCCCTCGAGCCTAAGAAGCCCCAAGGCCCCCCTGACGGGGCTGTGTTTTGACCAGATGCTCGAGGACCCCTGCACTTATCACAGGGGCCCCGTAAATCACAAGTTAAAGAGGACTGCCGACTGTTGAAAGGCTACTTCTCCAAGCTCGGCGATAAGAAAGAAGACGCGCCTAAGGGCAAGGATAACAATCGGCGCGGCGGTGGGGACGCGGACGACAACTTCCCCCCAGTGCGCGACTGCTACATGATCTACGGGGGGGCGACCGTCGGGCTCTCAGCTCGAGAAAAGAAAGAGGAGCGCCGGGAGATCTTTGCACTCGCCCACGACGCCCCCCGGTATCTTGACTGGTCTGATGCACCAATCACGTTCGACCGTGACGACCATCCGGACCGTGTCATAACCCGGTGGCGTACCCCCTCGTCGTCGACCCCATCATCGTCGACGTACGGTTCTCCAAGGTGTTGATGGATGGGGGCTCGAGCCTCAACATCATATACCTCGAGACCCTCGACCTCCTGGGATTTCAGAGGGTCAGCTCCGACCCCAGCGTCGGGGGGTTCCACGGAGTCGTACCAGGGAGAAAGGCCCACCCCCTCGGGGCGCATCGACCTGCTGGATTGCTTTGGCACGCCGGCTAACTTCCGCCGGGAGACGCTCACCTTCGAGGTGGTTGGATTCCAAGGACCTACCACGCCATCATCGGCCGGCCAGGCTACGCCAAGTTCATGGTGGGTTCCAACTACACGTACTTGAAGCTCAAAATGCCGGGGCCAAAAGGGGTCATCACCGTCGACACATCCTACGAGCACGCGTACCACTACGACGGTGGAGTGCGTCGAGCGTGGGGAAGCAAACGTCCAGCTCGACTCGCTCGAGGCCCTAACCGCCCAGGCCGCCGAGGAGGCCCCTAAAGCGAAGCGCCACGCTGGCACCACCTCGAGCCGGCGGAGCACACCAAGCTGATACCCGTCGACCCGACCTCGACCGATGGCAAGACGCTGGCCGTCAGTGCCAGCCTCGAGCCTAAATAGGAAGCAGTGCTCGTCGACTTTCTCCGCGCGCCATCGACATGTTTGCGTGGGCCCCTCGGACATGCTGGGCAACCGAGGGAAGTCGCCGACACGCCTTGGAAATCCAGGCCGGGTCCAGACCGGTGAAGCAACGCCTGCGCCGCTTCGACGAGAGAAAACGCAGGATCATCGGCGAGGAGGTGCACAAGCTTTTGGCGGCCGGATTCATCAAGGAGGCCCTAATCTTCGTTGGTATGATACTCCTCCCCGAGGTCTTCCACGGCGGGCTCAGCCTCGACACCCGAGCTAGAGGGAGGAGGGTCCTCGACAACCGCTGCTGCGTCAGGAGGCAGCACGTCCTCCTCGAGATCTTTCGCGAGCGACATCCCCGGCCTCTCCATCTTCTCCAAGATTTTGTCGACACGGCGGTTGTTCCACTCCTTGTCCTTCCCCTCGATCTCGATGAAACCATTAGCAACAATGTGGACCGGGAAGCGGAACCAGAGCGGACGACCGCGAGCGTCTGCTTGACGCCATGGTGGAGAGCTTGCCGGACACGGTCCCGCGCCGCTACGTCGAGGAAGCACAAGGCGTCGACCAAGGCGTCGCCTCGGGCCACTGCACCTTCTGTCGCAGCCACCGGAGGAACACCCCACATGGAGCCGAGCCGGTCGAGGGAAGCACGAGCCCGCTCCGCCCCCATCGTCTCATCTTGGAGTTGGTCCAAGAGAGCCTGGTTCGTCCCGCGGAGATCCTCGACCGTCTTCTCGACCCCTGCGCAACGAACGAGGAAGAGTGAGACTGCGGCGTAACAAGAAACTTCGAGGCCCAAGCAAAGACAAGGTGTAAGCCTCACCATCGCAATGTTGCCCCAGTTCGGCAAGGTCGCTGGTAAGGCCCTCAGCGCGCTGCTCGAGCCTACGCTTCTCGGCCAGCATGAGGAGCTTCTCGGACCTAAGCTCCTTGACCAGCTTGCCCGCCTCCACGAGGGCCAGATCCTTTTGGATCACCTCCTCCCGCCGCCCCCCCCTCGGCAGCTCGGGCGGTGGCGACACCGCTCTCGGCGTCTTCGGCCTCCTTCTTCTTCGCCGCCTCCGCTGCGGACCGAGCGTCGGCGACATCGCGTTGAGCATCCTCATCGCCTCTTTTCTCGCCGCCTCCTCTGCGGTTCGGGCGGTGGCACAGCAGCCTCGCCTCGGGCGTCAGCCGTCCCCTTCTTCGCCGCTCACTCAGCTTCAGCCCGGGCGGATTTGCCCCGCTTCGGGCGTCCCGGCGGCCTCCTTCCTCGACCCGCCTCGAGAGCGGCAGCAGCTTCCTCCTTGGATCGAGCGACCTCACCGCGAGCCGCCCGGACCTCCGCCTCCGCCTCGTTGAGCCGGCTCGCCATTTGGGCGTTCCGGCTCAGCTCAGCGCGGAGATCTTGAAGCTCCGCCTCAGCCCTCGCGAGGGCGGCCGACACCTATGCGGACCGGCCCGCCTCCTCAGAGCAGGACCACTCCGCCTCCGCCATGAGCTCGGCCACCTCCCGGAAGATGGACCGCACCACACGCGGGGCCCCCCGCTGGGCCGGTTGCTCGACGGGGACCATGGCAAGGGACAGGCTCGGCGCGTCGGGAAACGACCATACTGGTCGGTCAAGCTCGATGTCGGGCAGATCCTCCTCCACCCTGAGCTGCCCCAGCTGCGGCCCGCCGCCCACGGCACGCCCCCCGGCTCCCTCCGTCCTCCCCGCGCGGCACCTCCTGTCGCTCCGCCGCCTCCCGAGGCGGCGTCACAACCTCGCGTGGGGACGAAGACTCGAGCGGCGGTGAGTCGATCGAAAGAAGGCTCGCCCCGGGCCCTCTTCCCTGGCCCGGTCCTCCGGCGTCTTGTCAGCGCTAGCTGGCGCCTCGGGCGCCTCCACCATCGTCAAGCCCGCGGCGAGGAGCGGCCCCTGCTCCAGCTCGTTCAGGAGGTCCTCCACCGTCGGCTCCTTCTCTCGCCAACACACCTCTCCCCCCTTTCCCTCCTCCTCAGCCCGGCTCGTGTCGGTCGGGGCCTCGAGGGGCGCAGTCTCCTCGGCCCCAGACACCGCGGGGCCGTGCTCGCCCCAGGCGCTTCCCCCGGAACAGCCGTCGTGGTGGGGGAAGGGTGGCACTCCCAACTGGCGCCATCGCGGGAGGAGGAGGGGGGGGAGGAGGCAGCGCCTTAGTGGGCGTGGTAGTGGCGGGTTCGATGTCGTAAGCTACGGCCCCTGCAATACGAGATGACAGTGATATCAGAACCGGGAAGGATGCCTCAACCCCTGTGGTCGATGGCGACGGCCTAACCAAAATTCACGACGATCATCTGGCCTCCTCGAGCCATGGCAGCTCGAGCCTTCTCCAGCCAAGCGGCTTCTCTAGCGGAGGAAGGTGCCATACCTCGAGGTGCTTGTGCCTCGACGGAGCTCGAGGTCTTGGCCCGCTTGGACGCAGCGAGGTCCACCTCCTGCCAGCGACGTTTTCCCCTGAAAAACCAGAGGCGGCACGCGTTACAAAAGAAAAGGGGTAAAACCTCACTACTACCAACGAATTAAAAATGCTACTTACCCAAATGGCGATGGGGCTTCTTCCCCGAGTCGCCGGATTCACTCGGGGGCTTTGAGCCCGACCTGTGGCTCGAACCCTGCCCCTGAGCCGTCTCTGAGTGGCTCGGATGGGGGGAGGGCTCCCGGTGCCTCCCGCGGCCCGACCCGACGGGGAGTCCTCCCTCTCCCCTTGCCGCGGGGGGGGGCGACCGCGTCTCCTTCGAGCGTTCATCTTGGCGCCTTTCCTGGCGCGGGCTCCGGGACCTACTCCGGCGCCCGCGCTGACGGTCACGCCCCCTCGCGTCCGCCTCCCTCTCCCGGCGGTGGGGGCGGCGACTGGCTTCGGGGCCGCTCGCGGCTCTGCCCCGAGACGAGACGACCGGAGCTCCCCCCCCCCCCCCCACGGTCATGATGGCGGGGGCTCGACGCCCTCTCGTGCTGCCCGCTCTTCCGCGGGCTCGACGGCGCCTTTGACGGCTCGCGGCGGTCGGCGCCCGAAATCCTTCTCGACCTGTCGGCCGCTTCTCGAGGCCCGACCCTTCTCGAGACCCCCGCCGCCTGGGTCGATGCGGCCATGGTCTCCTTCTGCGCCGCGGTGATAGCGCTCCTGGTCCGTGGCTTCTTCGTGACAGCCGGCACGACCGGCGCGGAGCTCGAGATGCCCTGAGCCTCCGACGAGGCTGGGCCTGATGCGGCCTTCCGCGGCTGCGTCCCACGCGATCCCTTCGCTGGGGGACCTCCAAGACATCCTCCTGCACAGAGGAGTGGTCAGCCCGGACGTCGACGACCCCCGCGCGCCTCAAACGCGCATCCATCCCCTCGTCGTCACCTCGTCATCATCATCGTCCTCTTCCTCCGAGCTCGAGGAGCTGAGCTCGGGGGACTCATCTCCAGGTCGCCGGTTGCGACGAGCCTTCGCCAGCCTCTACTCCCGAGCCGACCGGCGCAAGTTTTTGTTTTTCTCTTTCTTCTTTCTGGCATCCTTTCTCTCTTGTCTTTTTGAGCAGAGAGGCGCCTCACCTGTGTTCCCGCGGCGTCCTCCCCTCACCGGGGGCCTCGACGCGCGACAAGTAAACGCCCCCTGCGAGGAAGAAGAAGCTCGATGAGAAAACTACTACGAGGAGAGCGAACAAGGTTCGAAGAAAGGGAGAGGAGGAGGGGGCTCGAGACACGCCTAACTCGAGGGTGGCTCACCAGGTCAAGGCACCCCTCGTCGGGTGCCATGATGATCAGGTCGGCCTCCTCTAGGCAGAACGTCCCCTGAACGGTGAGCGTCACCCGGAGGTAGCCTCGTTCCGAGGCAGCCTCTCCTCGGCCATCCTCGATTCGTTCAGCGCCTCGAGCGAGGCGTTTGGCCCCATCTCAAACATGAGAAGGGGGCGGTCTGCCAGAGGGAGGACCCTCCGCTGATGGAACGCCCAGATAACCGCCTGAACGGTCAGCTTCTTCTTCTCCTCACCAGCTCCGCATCGTGTTCATCAGCGGCAAACAGGTGGCGCTGCCTATCCGCCACGACGCCCCAGTTCCACTTCTCCGGCGATGGGTGATGACCCTGCCGGTGTACTGCGGAAGAAGCCCGTCCACATTCCGCAGGTAGAACCAGTGGTCGTCCCACCCCGCCTGGTTGGTGGACAGCTTGTAGCGGAGGTAGTCGCGGGGAACGTTGGCCGACGAAGGCCCGGTCCTTGCGGTGATGGTGAGGGAGCCCACGCGCGCGAGCCTCCTCCCGCTCGGCTTCGCAGCCTTGTTGAAGAGCTCGCCGCAGAAGAGGTGGACGAACATCTCCCAGTGTAGCTCAATCTTCAAGTACCCCTCACACACTGCGGCATAGATGGCGGCGTGCGAGATGGAATTGGGAGAGAAGTGCTGCAGCTCCACCTCGAAGTGGTGGGCCAGCCCCCGCATGAAGCGGCTCGGCGGGACGCCGAGCCCATACGGTGGTAGCGCGTGAAGCTCACCACGTACCCCTCCGGCGGGTGCGGCTCCCGGTGGTCCGCCGACGGAAGAATCCACCAAACGGGGCCCCCCTGCGGGTTGGGGAGGAGAAGCCCCCGCTCCACCAACATTTCCAGCTCCTGCTGCGTCACCTTCGTCGGACTCCAATCTTCAGGCGGCAACACTTGGGCAGCCATGGCGGCGACGGCGCGGATCTGAGCGGCGGACGGACGGTTGGGAAGATTCCCAATTGCTAGCTCGAGGGAGAGGACGCGTGGAGGCTACGGCGGCGGTGAAGGCAAAGGCAAAGTAAAGGGTTCCTTTTCCCCCTCTTTCGATATTTATAAGGGAAAACCCCAACGGGCGGGGTCTCCCACGACGTAAAAAGGTAACCGCATGCATTTAATGCGCCCACCTAACCACGTCTCGAGCCGGTTGACAGGTACACGCGGCAACATCCCATTCGCTCAACTACCGGGGCCCTCCGCGGCCGCCGCTCCAACTTCGCGACCGCAGCCCTAGCGCCACGATCTCCACTCCCTGACGGTTTCCGCCTAAAAAGGCGCGCCCAACGGGCAGAAGGATTCCAAGCGACGAAGGCTTCTTCAGGAAGGTAAAAACGGGCCCCGGCCCTAAGCCTCGAAGTAGCTAAGGCTGGCCCTCGAAGAGGGTTCGACAGCCGGCTTCGAGCACCCGAGTCAGGGACACCAAGGGGCGCCACTCGCAGCATCACTCGAGGGCCAAGCCCTCGAGGCCCCTCACGTGTATCCAAGGCGGGGCGCGCGACGTGCAGTGAGATCCCCTCGGAGGGAGGCATCGAGCCACCGGGTTCTATCGAATGGACCCAGCACTCCTGCAGACTGAGCACCCATGCTTTATGAGATCGCCTCCGGGCTACAGTCGACCCCTATCGAATGGGGCACGAGGTCTCACTTGGATTCCCCGTACCAGCTCACCGGGAACCTCGATACTCGCCCGCTCGGTAGTACGAGGCATCCCCCCTCGCATCCGATCGAAAGGACTCGCGGATGAGACAAGCCAGGGCAACCGGCGTGCCGGACAGCTCGAAGAGCCGGCGGCCGGTTCAGCCTGGCACCCCTCGACGAAAGAGGGTCTAAAAAACTCGGGGGCTCGACACTCCCGAACCTAAAAAACGTAATTAACGCTCACACTCAAAGCCCACGAGGGAGTCCTAACCACTCCCCCATGGCCTCGGGGGCTACACCCGCGGGTGTCGCTCGCACGACACCCACGGAATCAAAGCGACCAAACCCTCGAGAACCGGCTAGCTAATCCTCGAGGTCCCAGTCGGGAGCCCCTGCTCGAGTGCAAGCACTCAAACAAGGGCTCGGGGGCTACTGTCGAGGGTCCACAAAAGGGGTACCCCCAATCAACTCAAAACAAATAGGTTAAACCTAGAACACCAATTAATAAACCCAGCTAAGCTAACCTCCCAAGAAACCAACCCCTCGGGCCTGCAACGCTGGCACACCACCAGGGAGCTTAGACTTGTCGAGACCTTACCGGCCACCTTCTGGTAGCCCACCCCTCGAACCCGCAACAGCTGTGCATCGCTCCTCGGGACCTCGCGCGGGGACCTCGAGCCCCTCCAGCACAATAGCCTATCCCTCGGGGCTCGTCTCGATCTAGGCCTCGAGCTGGAGTTCAACCTCCACTCACCCGAGCCCTCAGCACACGGGCTCGAGCGAGTGCGCCACTACCCTTCGAAGCCCTCCACGAGGAGGAAGCTTCCTGCTTCCTAACCCCATACCGCGCATTTAATGCGTCCACCTACTCCAGTCACGTCCTCTGAGACGCAGCATGCGCCACAGTGAACCGGAGTCTGAGGCAAACCTCCTTTTCACCATAAGCATGGGTGATAAGGCACCAGTACAACACTGTTCGACCATACCCTGCACTGTGGCACGTCCCGGTCACATCTCGAGACCCTGATTTCCGCTGTACGACCAGGTTCCCCGGAACTCGCCCATACCTGCGGAGCTCGAGCCTCCCGCAGGCGCCACGTCGAGGCCGGTTCTGCTCCCCTCGAGCCCTAATTGCTGTCATATGATTGGAGGACAGGTACCCCTAAGACCCGGCGAGACTATGCACGTATCGTACGTACCGGGATGGGCGGTGCACGGCCTCCACGTCGCCGCGCCTCCACGTCCGCACCCGGGATGGAGGCCACGCTTAAAGGACGCCCCAACAGCAACCCCCACGTCGGCTACAATGTCTTCGACAAGACAGGGTTCTTACCCTTCCCCGTATTGGGCACCGTACGCCCCGACACCTGTAATACCCTTGTGTAACCCTGGCCTCCCCTTGCTCTATAAAAGGGGACACCAGGGCCCTCAGTCCACGGTTACAGACACAACTCCGAGAGACAACACACGAGTACACACACATACACGAGTCCAGACTCCGGTCCACGCTCACTGAGCTTGTATTCGCCCCTGTACAAGCACTTAGGTGCAAGTAATACAAGAATCTCCTCCCCCGCTGGACGTAGGGCCTTCTTTGCCCGAACCAGGATAAATCCTTGTGTCATCTTGCATCACCATCCAGGAAGAGAGCACGCAATCATATTACTCATTGGTGTCATACCCCCGGGTTCGAAACACCGACAAATAGGCATCGGACGCTGGCTGAGTAGGCATCGGAGGCTCCGATGCCCACCCCGACTTAGGGTTTGGTCTGGTGCGTGGCATCGGAGGCGCCGATGGTGTCACATCGGATGCTCCGATGTCACTGTTCACTTGAGAGTGAACTTTGGGAGGCATCGGACGCTGAGGGCCAGCGTCCGATGGCCGTCCAGAGAGGTTCCAGAGAGGTACAAACGGCATCGGACGCGTCCGATGCAGGGGCATCGGACGCTGCCCAGCGTCCGATGCTCCTTTAACAGGTCTGACAAGAGGGTACAATCGACCGTTGGTCGAGGTCATCGGAGCCTCCGATGCCCCCGCAGAAACCCTGTCTTGAGCTGTTTTTGGATGGCCGGTTGGGGGAGTATATATACTTCCTTCCCTCCATCCATTTGAGTGTTCTTGCCACTTCCATCTATTGAGAAACACATTGTGAGTGTGAGTGAGTGCAAGAGCCCTAGTGAGGTTGAGTGATTTGCTAATTGTGAGAATTAGACACCTCCTAGTGAGAATTGAGTAGCAAGTGTGCATCCATCCATCTCTTTGGCCTTGTGTTGGTCAAGTGAGAGTTCTAGCTTGTTACTCTTGGTGATCGGCATCACCTAGATGGCTTGGTGGTGATCGTGAAGCTTGGAGAGCATCCGGTGGCATTGTGGATGACCCAAGCAAGCTTGTGACCGGTAGTGAGCGATTCACCGGGCCGGAGTGGCGAAGAATCAGCTCGTAGTGAGCACTTGATCCTTGCGCGGATCAAGGGGGAGCGATACCCTTGCGCGGTTGCTCCAACGAGGACTAGGGGGGTGTGCCGACACCTCGATACCTCGGCAAAAAGATCATCGAGTCATCTCTACTCTTTTACCTACGCATTTACTTTCAAGCAATTCATTTCCGCTTTACTACTTGTTGTTCATTCCATATTGAATTGCTTTGCTAGAGTAGGAGTGGCATAGACTTGATCATTTGTGCGGTAGAATAAAGAGAAACACACTTCTAGGCACTAGGGGGTTAATTGGGGCTTTATAGGTTTTATTCTTGCAAGAAGTTTTAGAAAGCTCAATTCACCCCCCCCTCTTGGGCATCTTGATCCTTTCTATAGGCATTTGAAGTTGGATGGCATTTCTGTAAACAGAATAAACTCATTTTCGTAATTTAAATAAATAAAACTGAAAAAGGAAATGGCAGATGGACCGGGCGTCATTTTCCCAAAAGGTCAGGGGCCAGATGCGATATTTCCATGACTCAGTGAACAGTGCTCATAGGACGGAGGGTTGTTTCCAAGGAAGATGGAGGGTCTCTTTGCGAAAGTGCCGCAGACGTGACGCAGTTGCCTGCGTGTCGGTGACGTGGCGCCACGTGGAGCTGACGGGCGTGACGCGGCGCGACCTGATTGGTCCGGTGTACCACTATGGCCGTGGACGCGAGGAGGGGGCACCGGTGGACTGAGTCCACAGCTCGGTGATCCGGGTCTATACCCCTTCGCCCGGTCCGATCTAATCCTGACCGCTCCTGACAGATCGGACGGCCAGCAAGGGAGGGTGGGAGGTGGGCGGCGCTGGTGGCACAGGACGCGGCGACGCGCCATTGCTGGCACCAGGAAGCTCTCCAGCGCTTCTCAGATGTGGGCTAGAGGGCACGGGGATCAACGCAGAGATATGAAGGAGGGAGAGGAGCACACCGCGAACACGCCGGTGGGGTTTTCGCCGCTGGAGACGGACCGGGGATGGGCAGATTGCGGCGGCGCCATGGGTACGGCTCACCGGAGTACACTGGGAACCATCTAGATGGCGGTAGAGACATCAGAGATGGGATGGATCATATGGGGAGCTTACTGCGGTTCGAGTGGAGGCGTTCTCGTCACCGATGAAGGTCCAGAGGTAGCTGGCGACGGCGAGGTTGTGCCAACAGCGGCGGACGCAGTGCTTGGCTCCGGTGGGTGCAGGCGCCAGGGACGGAGGTAGAGTACGGGAAGGCGAGGGGGAGTGGCGGCGGCTCACGCAGATGTCGATTCGGCCGTCTATTTGACGAGACAGAGGAGGAAGGGGAGAGAGAGATGCGAGCGAGGAGATCGGGCGGCGCGCGGAGGGTTCGGCTGGGAGGTTGAGGACGAGCGCTGACGGGTGGGGAAGGCTCTGACCGGCGGGCCCGCGCGTCAATGGGAGCTGCGCGACCGCTGCGGCGCTGCGGTGGTTGGCGCACACGCGGGCTCGCGAGCAGGCTTGGCCAAGCGAGGGAGACGGGCCGTGCGGGGGAGAGTGGTGCGGGCTCGGGGAGCAGGCCGGCCGGCGTTGGCCCAAGGAGGGAGCGCGAGCGTTGCCCAGGGGAGGGGAGAGGTGAGCGGGCCGCTGGGATGAGCGCGGGCCGGAGGGGTGAGAAACCCAGTGCGAGGAGTGTGGGCTGGTTCGGTTAGAAGGAGAGGGGAGAGGTGATGGTGGTCTGGGCCGACTGGGCCGGCTCGTGGCCCATGCGGAAGACGAGGGGGAATGAGGGAGAGGCCAGGCGGGCCGGACAAGAGTGGAGAGGGGGAGTAGGCCGGTACAGGCCGGGTGGGCTGAAGGGGAAGGCGAAATGAGAGAGAGAGGGTGAGGCCCCATCCCCAATGCCAATTCCTTTCTTTTCCTTTTCTTTTTCAGGGTTTTGCAGACTCTTTTAAATTCAGATTTCAAACTTTTTTGAAACAAAAACCTCTTTGAAATATTTTGTAAATCATTTTACCTAAATTTCGCAAATAAAACTTGAGTTTGAATTTGTAAAATTTTCATAAACCTTTTTATTTATTTTCTAAATAGAATAAATTCGATTCGTCCTATTCGGGTTTAATAAATTCTTTTTCACCCAATAAAAATTGTGCAACGGCATGAATGCAACAAACATCTGGGTAGAATTTTTCCTCCATCTAGGGTTTTGGCCATTTTTCTAATTAAATTCTAATTTATTTTAATTAATTAAACACCCGGGGTGTTACAGATGCCCGCGGTTGCATTACCCAATTGCTAGAGCAACGTTTGTAGCTTTTCTCATGTCGTCAGGCAGTGGCGGATGCATAATAGCATCAAAGGAGGGACTGATGTCTTCTTCTTCCTCTATTTCTTTTTTTCTCCACCTATTTTTCTTCTTCATCCTCTCTATTTTTCATTAATATACTAGCGGTAGGGGAGGCTGGAGCCCACCCAGCCCCCCTTTAAGATCCGCCACTCTCACCAGGTTAAAATACTCAGGGCTAAGGGTGTCCCAAATGATCTATCTCAGAGCTAGCTAATGTTGGAATCTTGCAGACATGTAAGAGAGAGAGGGCTAAAACATCTCAGTCCTGGCGAACAGTTCCTCGCTAGACGATTCACATGCCCCAAGGGCTCCTCACACAACATCTCCCTTGCGTCTCCCCCTTCGGAGGCTTGCCCATATATATAGTCTTTGTCTGTGCCAAAGATGTCCTCTTTTCTGAAGGCTATAGTGTGCTAGTGTTTGTGTCAGTAGTCATTAGATTGTTCATCCAGTAACATAATTTTGTCTCTTTGTTTTCTATTGAACCGTCGTCCTCCTAGCACCCTATCGACCTATATATCATCACATTAGATCATCCTCGCCTAGCACCTCTCATTCACACTTGCACGATTAAATGTTCTAGTTTGGTTTTTGGCTAATTGATAAAACTTATTGGACTAATCTTAATTATGTGCTAAGTGTATAGTTTTGAGAGAATTTTGTGTCAAGCCAAGTGGAGAGGTCAGCTAATGTTCCTAGGTGGTCGACGGTGGTCGGACACACTTAGGAGAGCTTGACCATATGAAAATCAAAGAGGCCGGTGTGTGATCGCCTATGCCTAGAAGTGGTCGACCATCCACACTTGGTGAAATAGAGAAAAGAAAAGAAGAAAGAGAAAAACAAGTGAACAAAGAGGCCCAAAGGCAAAGGTATAAACCATTAGGGCTCTTTGTATTGCTGATCAAGGCACTTAGTGAGTGCGATCATATTTAGGATAGATAGTCATCCTATCAACAGGGATATATCACGGCTAATGCGGTGTTCAAAAGCCATTAGGTGTTCTTTAACTCATCAATACATTAGAGCCTAGTGAATGAACTAACAAATCCTTAAAAAATGCTTTGAAAAAATGCTAACACATGTGCACAAGTGGAGAAACACTTTGATGTTGGCACATAGAAGCAAGACTTAAAGAAAGGAGACGAATTCTAGGGTCACAGAGGTGATCACACGCTCGTACCTAACCCTAGGCTAACGACAGCTCTGGTGATCGTGCGGACACCGTTGAAGATGTGACCGAACTCAATGGTCGCGTGTCTGGTCACAGTGATGTGGCACGAGCAGGCAAGGAGCTGACCGGACGCTGGGGTGCACCTGATCACTATAGATCAGATGCGTCCAATCGATTCTAGAGGCTCTCGGGAGCTCTTTGTTTCACATCGGATGTAGGGCAACAACACGTACGATCGAAGGACGTTGGTGTGTTCGGTTCTTCGGCTAGAGGGCCGGTGTGGCCTGGCAATCGATAGAACTCTGGCACGGACCCGTCCGGTCAGTAGGACAACACGTCCGGTGCAACTTTAAGCAGCGCGAGAAGTGAAGTAGTTGTTTGGGTTGAGTGGCTAATGATTAATCGACTGGACACGTGGCATACATCACGTGACGGATGCTAGAGCAGCGAGTCTGGTTGGCCCGACATGCGCGTCCGGTTGTGTATGTTTCAGCTCAACAGTTAGCCCCTCTTGTGGGGGGCTATTTAAGTGGAGTGGCTGGCTTTGGAGAGTCTCTCTTAGACATTTGTTTCTTATACATCCTTGTGAGCTGAGCACACTCTCTCTCACTCATTTTTTTGACTTGATTTGTTCATCCTAAGTGAGATTGATGATCTAGTGCATTGCTTTTGAGATTGCAATCTAGTGACACTAGTTCTTCCTGTTGGCTACAATTTTCTTATTATTCTTGGCACTTGTAGATGCCTAGACGACTTTGAGGAGCTTGGTGGCTTTGACAAGAGTTCGTGATTGTTCTTGGTCACCACCGGTCGCGGATTGTGAGGGTTTCTCGGGCTTATTCCACGCTGGAGCGGCAAAAGCACCTCTAGTGGATTGCTGGTATTATTGAGCTACCTCTCTCGTAGTAAATTTTTGTGGTGCTCAGTGTGGTGCTAAAAATTATTGGATATGCGGCTTGCAACACTAAGTAGTGCTAAACGCTTCGCTTCGTGTGTTGCTAATAATTTTGTTTAAGTGCCTTGTAGATTTCTAATAGACTATTCACCCCTCTAGTCACGAGAACCTTTTAGCAATCTATTGTCACCACGAGACCATGGTCGGTCCATAGAGAGCCATATAGATCTTGGAGATGCTGTCCTAACAGTGTGTAGTGTCCAACAACAAGAAACCTCATATGCGGACATGATACGAAGGACCACTTGAAGGGAAGAGTCAGGATTGACCGCTGGTACGGTGGTCCAGTGCAGCATTCCATTCCAACATTTTTTTTTTTTTGACAAGATTCCATTCCAACATTGAACATTGCACCAGGGAATGGAGCACGAACAGCTGTTCAAGTAGACAACTTACCAAATGTGCCTTGCATGCTCCATGGATCGGCCACTACTACACGCCGGCTCGTACACAAATTAAGTCAGGATAAACACGCCGTGCATGCATGTGCATCGATCTCTACAAGGACTTTTTTTTTTTTTGAAAGGATCGTCTCTACAAGGACTTCTTCGTGCAACACGGGCGCCTCCATCTCCGTATACCCTTGCGCCTGCGACCACACAAATACGCATGCATGCAATGCAAGGCTACGCGTAGACGACGACGACGGGAACGTTTACTTCGTTTGGTACAGCTGTATTTTAAAAGAAAAAATTTACACATATAGATGGTATGATGATACACAGCCTTGTAAATATCTTGTCTAAACTTGATTTCGTTTGTGAGTTATAAAACTAACAAATTTCAAGGCAGAAAGTTTTTCACATGATTTGTTAGAAATTTGTTATTTTTATATCTCACAAATGAATTCGATTTTGGACAAAATATTTTATAAGGTTGTGTATCATCATATCATCTACATGTGTGATTTTTTTTTTGTGAATTTAAACAACTTTTTTGTTGTGGTTTGTACATGTTTTTACGAAGGTTGTGGTTTGCACTAGATACGTTCCCTTTTTTAAAATAGCTCCACAAGCAACTTACTAGGTGAAGCTGAACTGTTTTGAAAAAAGTGTCTGGCAAAACAGCTTCATCAACAACTTCATGCATGGTTGAGAGAGAGAAATGAAAGTGTAAGCTGTAAAAAACTACTTTTTTCAGCTTCATCTCAGCTTATGATTTCATGAGAGGGGGAATAAAATAGCTTCATGGGTGAACCTATTTTGGAAAAAGATGTTTAGCCAAAAAAAAATAGCTCACAACAGCTTGAGTTGTTGTGAGCTGTACCAAACAGGCCCTTCCAGTGTGTACGTACATACCTTGTTCGACCTCGTCCGTGGCAACAGTTTATTCTTCTTTTTTCTATTTTGACGCGTTCACCGGCCTACTGACAGACACAGTTCGGCCATGTTGGCTAGAACTTATTTCGTCTAATTTCGACTGTTTTAATAGTATTCTGTGGGAGAGAATAAGTTGTAGTATCATGAATAAATTCAAGTGAGCAGGGCCTTCAACTCCTGCCGGCTAGGTCCCGGCGGACCTGGGCCCGTGTCTCTATGGTGCATATACTAGATTTTTGGTCACCTTCAAGACTAGGTCTATGGGACAAAAATTGCAAAAACAGATCTATTAGAGCATCTTCAAGAGATTAGCTAAAAAGACTAGTAAAATCTACCGATTTATTAGCTACTTTCTAAAATAGATTTGACAAGAAAACACTAGAGTACTCTAACAAACTTTATAAAACCAAGATGTTAGATGGCTAGCGAGGTAGGCTATCCAAAAGTAAAAAGTGAATGAGGTGGGATGGAGAGCTACTTAATTTGGAGTTATTTACAGAATGTATTGGAGACATTTTTCCTTTAATAACAGCTAAATTTACTTTTAGAAAAAAAATAATTTGACTAATCTCTTGCAAATGCTCTTAGAACTTAGAACCTACCAATGTTTGTCTTTTTTTTCTGAAACCAGATTTATCTCAAAAGAAGTTTTGGACTCACTAACAAGACGGTACATATATATAACCATTACAAAAAAAATTTAGATAAAGGATATGAATCCGGCCTCTACATCTAAGGATGTACACGGCCACTTATTACAGAGTTTCAAAGAGCATAAATAGAGCAAAAGGTCTTAAACAATGATCAGGACATTAAAGCAAACGATATAATTGCTTCCACCCTCTATTTGAAATCTCTAAAGCGATCATCTCAAGCTCTTGCTTCTTGCTAGCAGAACGAGGGTGTCCTTGACCTGCTCATCACGCTGCAGTGGGCTCCAGAAGCGTACCCAATACGCTCCCTTGAAAATAACCTGCAGAAAGGAGAAAGGAGTTAGTTTTGATTCTATTAAAAATAACATCGTTTCGGCATCTCCATATAGCCCAGCAAAAAGCAGCGACTCCCACCCAGATCAAGTCTTTGGTTTTCTTTTGCTGATTTGAAAGCCAGGAACCGAACATATGGTTGATGCGGTTGTTCTTATAACCATTACAAATGAAATAGAGAAAAGCATGATGCGGTTGTTCTTATATATTCGCTTGCACTAAAGCAAGATGAGCATCTCCAAGAGTTCTCAAGATTTTTTTCAAGACCATAGAGTATTCCAATTCGTAAAAAGTATTAGAAGCAATAAATAAGATCATCCCTAACATTTTTCAATAATTTACTCCTAAAGACGACAATTTTATATTAGAATTTATATACTATTTCTAAATTGTTCTAACTACTGTTATATATTTTTTTTCTCTTGTACGTTTGCATCAGAAACCTTTTCATACCCTTTATTCTTTGGCAAAATGTGCTGGGACACACAAAAAGTGGCGCGCATTTGCTGGAACACACTTTTTCATGTAACGCTCACCACTAAAACAGTTGACATTTATTCTTTCTCATGTTCTTTCACATATTGGCCCGACCGATACGCCATGTTAGATGCGCCCATGTTAAACGTAAATATCTACCTATTCGGTAATTTTTTCTAAGTGCTAATTGATTGGGAGGTAGGATTGGGAATTCTTGGAGATGAGTTTTTCTAGTCTTGCCAAAAAAAAAATCCTAGATAGGAGGCTTCATTGGGAACTCTTGGAAATGCTCTAACTCAATAAACTCCATCCTCCTCCATATAAAATGAAGTGATGAGTAGTTCATAAAAACATCTTGCACGTCTAATTAATGATAACTGATGCAATTGACTAGATGATTTTCCTTTCCTTAAGCATTACTTGAGCTTTTTTTCCACCAAAAGTCCAATCAAATTGGAGCATCCCTTCTCGGCTTAAACCATAGAAGCAACAATAAATATCCTGACACCTTTCAACAAGGTAATGACGCCATAGGGCACCAACGACACCAACGGCCACCAGAGGAAGGGTTTTCACCCATAGCCTCGTACAAGCAGTTCAAGGGAGTGCAGAACACTCAACCCATATATGGATGCATCAAACTAAAAATTAATCTCTTTTTTGACCCATCCTCACTGTCTCTTACTTATTTCCATGACAAGAAGCCCAAGATGAAATATCGACACGCTTCTTTCAGACTTTTGTTTCACTCACATGCAGAGCTTGGTGTCCTTAACATTTATTATAAGCAAATAAAGGATTGGCATGTCTGGTCAAATGCAATAACTTAAGTTTTTTTTTTCAAATGTATATATTTTAATGTTTCCCGATGTTTTATATGCTGTATAGTTCTGTTTATTGTTCTATGTGCTTTTCTGAATAGCCATGTTAACCAAATATTCAAGCACGTACTATAGTGAAATGATTGAGTACATGATCCATAAGTGTGACTGTGTGAGGACCCATCCAAGTTGATTATGCTGAAACGAGTGTACGTTGCCCACTTAACCAACTCAGTTTAGTTAATTAATCAGCTCTGGTAAAGTGGTAATCGTCCCTTGAGATGTTTCACTTGCACTCTATTAGCCGAGAACATAGGATCCAGTTGTAGTAAATACACATACAATGTATGATTGCCAAAATTTAAGAACATCTCAAA
Source organism: Coix lacryma-jobi var. lacryma-jobi (assembly GCA_009763385.1). Classification (NCBI taxonomy): domain Eukaryota; kingdom Viridiplantae; phylum Streptophyta; class Magnoliopsida; order Poales; family Poaceae; genus Coix; species Coix lacryma-jobi. Next base: position 17,678,779 of record CM019828.1, read on the forward strand.
TTAAGCACATACGTAGACGACACTGGTTGAGTATATTGGATTCGTGAGACTGGACCGTGTGGCAAATATCCATAGCATATATGCATGTGAGAGGCACACGGTGGATACATTTTGCATCTATTTTTTTTTCCCAACTGAAAGGCCGGGGGCCGGCTACAGCTGACCTCTCATCCTCGGTCCTCCGGCCTCCGCGCGTTATTTCTCCGTCCAACATATTGTACCCGTGGTCCCGTGCCGTGGATGATATATCACACAAGTTGCATGTGTGCATTTGACAAGTTACCGATTGCCGTGCGTGCTTCAATGGATCGACCACAATCAATCTTTTTTTTAGACGAAAGGACCACAATCAATCAATCAATCAATCAATGCAGTTGTTGCTATTTGCTGTACAGTACTACTCCGTAGATGGTACTAGTATGCATGCATGTGCATGCGCACGCCTCTACGACGACTCTCTGTGCAACGGTGTCGTACGTACCCAGAGAAGCATATATGCAGAGACGTACAATGGACGCGGATACCGGATAGCAGCAATGCGTAGACTCCAGACTCCATCGAGTCATCAGCAACGTACTCGTCCTCGGGTTGCGGCAGCAGGTTTGTTTGACGCGAACGCGAGATGATCACCACACACAGGCGCTCTCCTGAGTCCTGATTCCTGGAGAAAAGAGTAGTTCACTTCAGCTAGCTAGCTCCCCCTGCCCTCGCTCGTGTGTATATATACCCTACAATGCCGACCTCCCTACCCATCCCAAGTTCGATCCCAACCCCTGAACGACCACAGAAACAAGCACGCACAAATTAAGGACAGCGCGCTAGCATGGGTCCAGCTCGCCAAGCTGCCGGCGTCGGCGGGGCGCTCCTCGCCGCGGCGGTGCTCCTGCTCTCCGCCGCCGTCCCCGGCGCCAGAGCGCAGCGTATGCATGCCGTGTCTAGCTTGCAATGCGTCCATCATGCGTGCACACGCTCTGTGCAGCTGTGTCCATGTACGTACGTACCTACAGTATATCTGACTGGAGGGAGCTGAGCATGCATTTCGTTGGTTGCAGTTGCAGAACATGAGAAGGCGGAGTTCACCTACATCGAGGGCGCGGATAACGGTCCGGAGAACTGGGGCAACATCAAGCCGGAGTGGGCCACCTGCAGCACGGGGCAGATGCAGTCCCCCATCGGCCTCTCCGACGAGCTCGCCACGCTGGTGCAATCCCTGGGCTACCTCAACACCACCTACCGCCCTGCCCTGGCCACCATCGTCAACAGCGGCCACGACGTCGTGGTACGTACGTGATGACTTGCATAGCCTTGCCTGCTGCTGATACCGGGACACCGGCCGGCCGCCGGCTGCTGCTGATTGGCTGCATGCAGGTGAGTTTCACGGGCGACGCCGGGGGCGTGGTGATCAACGGCACGACGTACGGCCTCAAGCAGCTGCACTGGCACACGCCGAGCGAGCACACCGTCGACGGCCGCAGGTACGACCTGGAGCTGCACCTGGTGCACACAAGCTCGGCGGGCAAGACGGCGGTGATCGGCGTCCTCTACGAGATCGGCGCCCACAAGGACCCGTTCCTGCACAGGCTAGAGCCCTTCATCGAGCTCATCAAGAACACGCGGGACCTGACGATGCCCGTCGGCGTGGTGGACCCCAACGGCGCGCGCGGCGGCGGCAGCGTCTACTACCGCTACATGGGCTCCCTCACCACGCCGCCCTGCACCGAGGGGGTCGTCTGGACCCTCGTGAAGAAGGTAATATGCTCTGGCCTCGAGCCCTCGATCTGCAGGCTAGCTGTTGCTGTTCACTGGCGTTTTCCTCGCGAGCGCTAAGCTTTCAAGTGCATGCATGATTAATTTGTCCAGACTAGCCCCGTGACCAAGTACCAGGTGAAGCTTCTCAGGGATGCACTGCAAGACGTAAGAGTCCATCTCTAGCTCCATAACTAATTTCCACACACGTGACCAAAAGTCAGCTAGTATGAGCGGACGCGGTTACTAAAGTCTCTTTCTTGCGTGTTCTTATTGCGCGCATACCTGCAGGGAAATACGATGAACGCGAGGCCGATCCAGGACGTGAACAACAGAGACATCAGCATCTTTCGCCCCCCAAGGGCCATGATTAATTCTTACTAGTGATCGAGGATGCATCTAGCTGCTTGATCAACAGAGATCGAGATGACATTTCGATACATTATTATTATATAGCATCAGACGACGATATATGTATCTTGTAATTCTCTGTATGTGCACTGTGTTGTGAAATAATCAAATAATAAATAAACGAAATGCTACGATACTTTTTTACTTACTACTCTCTTTGTTTTTTAACATGTTGTATTAGTTTTATCTTAATCCAAACATTTGCGTCTCCGCTATTTGGTACCCGGGGTACTAAATACTTATTCGGTACCCAGAGTCATCATAAGCACGTCAACACCTGATGTCGATGCCATTTCATGCGGGTTTTTTTTCAGGATGAGAGTGGTCATTTTTCTACGTGTTTTTAGATGGCTGAGCGGTGTTATATATATATATATATATATTTTTACGTGGTTATTATATGATATAGATTTTTTTTTTTGATCGGATACAATTATGATGTCTGTTGTTTTTTAATATATGTTTTTTTACTAAATATATGATGTCTATTGTTTTTTCCTTTTTTAATTTTCACTGTTTTTTTTCCTATTTTAGGGATGTGCGATGTGCTTGCACCAATTTTGGAGCCCCAGTCAAATTAATAATCCCAGCATTGAACATACAAATGGTTGCTGATAAACGATTTCTTTGATCAATCTCTGAAATTAATTTCATCATTCAACGTCATTATTTGGATGAAACATTGAAATGAAAAATGCTCTGAGTTAAAAAAAAACTTCAACGAAGATAGTTCAATAATATAGTCATTATGGTCCGAGTAAAAAATAATAGCAGCTTCAAAAATTATTTACTGAAGCTATTACATTTACAAAAGCAATCGACATCTTCTTTAGGTCTACTGAAATAAGCAGGTCAATCAACTCAGCATAATTACTATACTTGAATAAGCCTATGGGCTTATTGCTTATCTATGTTGTATATATGAACATAATAAAAGCTCTATAAGCTGATCCTTGATGTACGAGCTATTGATGGTACATCCATAAGTCCTCGACCCTAAAGGTGGAATTGCAATGGTTGCACCTGCATCGTACCATCACATCTAGGACTGCTAATTGATCGAGAATGTCAGGTTTGCCATCTTCTGACTCGATTCTTCCAAATAAAGTCAAACATCCACAAATAAAAGTAGGCTCGATCTGAGACATCCATGCAGATGATTCTGCAAGATAAAACAATATTCAAAATTAGTTCATTGGTTAGCAACAATATCTGAACATTTAGGGGTGTTTGTTTCCTGGGCTAAGATTTTAGCCGTGTCACATCAGATGTTGCGGCCCTAATTTAGTCTATTAAAAATAATACTAATTCAAAACTAATTTGTCAGCCGGATCCTAATTCGCAAGACAAATCTATTAAGCTTAATTAGTCGATGATTTCATAATATGGTGCTACAAGAAACATTTACTAATAATGGATTAACTTGGCTTAATAGATTTGTTTTGTTAATTAGGCAGTATAATTAGTTTTATAATTACTCTATTTTAATAGAGTAAATTAGTGCTGCAACATCCAATATGACATGGCAAAATTTTAGCCTTGGATCCAAACACCCCATTGCATTCTGATTGGAATCACATTGCATTCTAGGTAGTCAGATTCACATAAAATAAAATTAGAGAAGCCTTACCTCTGTGTGTAGGACAGGTTGAGTGACAAACTGCAAAATAACTGTAGCCCAGACCCAAATCTGGAAGCTGGTAAAGATATTGCATTGTGAAAATGATATAATAGGAAACAATCAAAGCCACAAAATCTAAACTACAATATGTTCTTTGACATTCAAAGCCCCTAGTTATTCTACAGAATTGTAGTCCAGCTCAAAGTGACCCAACTAAACCTGTGAAGAAATCAACAATCAACATAGACAACACTGACTGTTGTTATCTACTTATGCCCAGAAAGTAATACCATGCATGGTTACAAGATTTCCCAAGTTTTGAAACCTGACAACAAGATAATTGTATTCATAGAAGAAAAAAATTCATTTGGCAGACTTGCCATGAAATCTGTGTTATAGATTCTCAATAGAGACAAGAAGGAAATATGAAATTAAATTCAGTGGAAAGTTTCAAAGGAGAGCACAATTTTTGTCTAGATCTTAGAAACACCTTTTTTCATGAATTACTGTATTTCAAGAATCACGAGGGATGTTGAGATTCTAGAATAACTCCAAATATTTAGCTAAAACCAATACTCCTGTAAAAGGTTATTTGTGTACAGGACCTGCAATTAATGTAAGAATGATTTTTGCTAACTCTCATAGGTTGGTTTAATTATTATAAATAACTCGACTAACATGATCAATGGATTGTGCATAGATTTTGATGTGTTTTCGGTAGATGTTGAGGAAAGGATGAATTAAGAAATGTAATTTGTTCTAAAGGGAAAAAAGCTAGACGTCAAAACAAATTAAATGGACGGACAATGCATTATATTTAGCTGATATGCAAATGATATATTGATGAGTCAATTGGAGACAAATGTACCCAGCACCCAGCAGGTATTAGTGTCTACTATGTTGGGGAAGCTGGTGACCGAGCCCACTGCCAAACCCATAGGCCACGCCGTGAGAATGCTGCAAAACTTGGTCCTGATCTGATGCATCAATTTAATCACTGACCCATAAATTATCTATCCACAAATACGCGAAAGTCATATCACTCGTCTAATCCACCAAGCACGACAACGTGGTGAGGAAAATCAGTTAGACACCAAGTCCCACGTCACTGAATCTGAAAATGGTGAGGAAAAATAGCTAGGCCAGGCCTAGGTGGCTAAACGAAATGGTGGGCTAGGCCAAGCACGCATGTATGTTGCTGTGAAATTCAGTCGGATGGCATACATGCTATATACTCTTTTGGAAAAACAAAAGTCACATATTTTCAATTAACCAAGAGAAGGAAAATAATTGTCATCTACATCATAAATCACACAGATTTGTTGCCTCAACCATATATATTCTCATTAAATTTGTATGTCTGGCCTGGGAGAGGTAGAGGGCTAGCTTACAACATATATATATATTCGTCAAAATAAACTAAAACTAAAACGTACTTTCTTATACTAAATGAAAACAATGTACCTTGGACAAGAGAACTACAAAATGACTAATCAACCTGTATGGAGGGGTGCTCACTTGATGGATCCACATAACTCACACAAAACATGTTGGGGTGTTTGTTGTAGTCTATGAAATAGATTCAAATGCTTAGTATATATAGGCAGCTACCAAAGAAAAGCCAATTGCAAATAAGCAGATATATGGAAAATGGACAACTGCTACCAGCAAAAAAAGAAACTTTTGGGCCCTAAAAGTTTAATTTACAAGCTGATGGCAACGAAGAGGGAGTACAGAGTCATGTACCTCGCAATTATGAAGTTTGAACAGTGAGACAACACAAGTATGTAGGAATCAACAATACATCAAATAGGGAGTAGAGGAATACCTAGGACTTCTTGGTCATACACAGACAAAAAAATATAAACAACAGGTATGATGTATGCATGGAGAAGAGGACCTGGAGGATGACAACAAAGAATAGCAAAGAAGAGGACCTGGAGGGCCGGATGTGAATTGATTTTAGGATAATGTCACAACCTATATGCATTTTAGTATACACAGAACAAAAGATTTGGGGAGAAGGGAAAAATAATCATCTATATAAGCTAGAAGGTGGCGACACTGGAGCTCAGGAACCAAAATGGCAGTGCAGTTTCTTTTATAGAAGAATTACATGAATGCAGATTGATTTAATGAAGTTCAAAGGGATTTAAAATCATAAATACATGTATTGTTGAACACCAGTATGAAATTAGATAGATGATTAAGCCCAATATAGAATTAATGATCAAACTGAACAGATGCTAAACTCTGTTTCCCAATTCTTCAAGCAATCATCATTGCCATCGGATTATCACCAGCTAGAGACTATTTGTTAGCAATGAATATCAATGCTTGTATTTTAAAAGGATATTTATAATCCTATATCAACAACTACCATTTCATAAATGTAGAATCTTTATGTGATGAACCGAAAAAGGAACAGAGTAATAAAGAGATCAATTATACTTATGTGATGCTTGCATTCTAGTTGCCATCAAGGTGATGTATGCACAACTACTGTAACACACAATTGCCAGGTCTTTCTCAAACATAATGCACAAATTGAAAGATAGAGTTGTTATGTAATGGTTGCTCATTGGTAAAATCACTCCATCCATTAGTATTCCAAACATGTAGACATCAATGATAAAATTGATGTAGCACATCAAAAGCTTTGAGTACATGATATAATTTTAGTTTATTCAGACAACTAGTAACTCGATAGGATGCATACTACCAAAAGAAAAGTAGTATGTCAGTTAACTAAAATATCAATAGGATGCATACTACCAAAAGAAAAGTAGTATGTCAGTTAACTAAAATATCATTCATTTGACTAATAAGGTACAAGATTAGTGTAATCCAGAGATAGCTTGACAAACGCTAAATTAGCATTGACCAGCTAATGTGGTTCGTTCAGACATGCATCCACCACATCCCTTCATGTGGCATCTTGCCAAATACATGCATCCATCGTTGCAGGTACCGGCTAGGAAGAAGGTGAGCACATCTGCCGTGCTATTATCATCAGTATTGCAATTATACCCTTTTTTGCGCCATTAAATTCTACAACACAAAACAGTTTACTGTAGATCTACTATGAAAATGATTAATTATTACAAATACCAAGAATCAAATAGAGAAATAGCAGTCAAAGCCAATTGCAATAATTTACAGATTTGGGGATGGGGCTGGCGACTTACATATATGGGCTGGTGCTGGCGACTTGAGGATCCATTCATTAAACCACGCATAGTAGAGGTCGTGCCATCAGATCAGATGGGGCTCGCTGCAGCCGCAGACCTCACCATTGCCGTGCAGCACGCTGATGAATGGTAATTTTACCAGGCTTCACTGAATCCACCTCACAAAATACATCTGTGGACCGTCGCTCCGAGATTAATCCGCTCGCACCACCCTTGACAAAGTGCCGACGCCTCGTCCACTCATGCCGCCCCTTGCACCACCACCCGCGGCAGCGAGCTAGACAGCCACGACGGCGGCGGCGAGCGCAAGAGCCTCGATCAGGGAGCCGGTTTATGCGTGGGGAGCGGCGGAGGCTGCGAGCCGGGAGGTTGGGCGGAGAGCGAAGCAGCGCGTCTGGGCCTCTAGCTACGGACCAAATTGTTATTAGAGAGCGCGCGTGCGCTGCGTCCTGTAGCCGCGCACGAAGGCGTGAAGCAATGAGCGTGGAGCGTTATGATGTGAGGACCAACGATAAACATAAACATGAGCAGAGAGAGGACGCGTTGTCAGATCTACGGACCAAATGATAAGCACCAGCGACACACGAAAGCTATGTCAGATCTGTTTTTTGATATTTACAAACGGTTTACAAACTTTAAAATATGATAACTTTCTCGTGGAACATCTATTTTTAAATCTGTTTGCACCATAATCTTTCTTATGACGAGATCTACAAAAGTAGATCCACGTTGGATATGTTTTAAGATAATTTACGTGATTATAAAGTTTTACACTTAAGTCTATAAAGTTTTAAATATGATACTTAAAAGTTTTTAAAACTTAATGTAAAATTTTAAATTACAAGATTTCACTTTAGGAGTTTAAAGTTCCTAGCATGTCGGTACCGAGTTTTAAAAGACTAATATTAAGTTTCTAAGTTTAGGTGTAGAGTTTTAAAATCACAAAGTTTTAAATTTAACAATATAAAGTATATATTGTTTTAAATGTGTCGGTAAAAGTTTCTGCATTTAAAATGTAAAGTTAAAATTTATAAAGTTTAAACCTTGAAATACAAAGTTTAAAATATGTTAGTATACAGTTTTTGTATTTAAAACATAAAGTTTTAAATTATAAAGTTTAAAATTTTGAAATACAAAATTTTAAATATGCTAATACAAAGTTTGCAATTACAAAGTTTTAAAGCTAGGAATATAAAGTTTTAAATATGCCAATATAAAGTTTCTCAATTTTAAAAATAAATTTAAAATTAAAACCTTTAAATTTTAAAATACAAAGTTTTAATTATGGTAGTATAAAGTTTTTAAATTTAAAGTATAAAATTTAAAAATACAAAGTTTTGGAGCTATTTAGTACAAACGTTTATAATGAGATAGATCGAAGTATTGAATCTAGCCGTATGAAGTTTTTTTTCTAATGTATCAGTTCAAAGTTGTTATAAGTTCTGACTATAAAGTTTTTAACCTAGTAGTTCAAATTTTTATAATATCATGTATAAACTTTTTTAACATAGTTGTATAAAGTTGTACAAAGTTTTCATCTTAGTGTAACATTTTTTAACCTAAGTGTACAAAGTTTGTAATGTCATAGTTCAAAGTTTTTCATTCTGAATCTAACTAGTAGTACAAAGTTAAGTTTTCGTGATGTCATAGTTAAAAGTTTCGAAATTCTGAGTGGAAAGCGATAATCCTAGTGGCACAAAGTTTATAATATCATAATTTAAAGTTTATGAGTTATGAGTATATTTTTTTAATATAGCACTGTAAAGTTTTATAATAATATAGTTTAAAGTTTTCGAATCTAACGTTACAGAGTTTGTAATGTCATAATTAAAGTTTTTAAAATAAATCTTTCTGTCCAATTTTACTGAGGTTCTTTTTTTTATGTATAATCTGGTATAGCTGAAAAAGCTCACTATGCATCCTTTCAAGAATCAAATTTTAATTTTCATGTTATTTTTATCATTTTTTATATACACAAATGTAAAGTTCAACAATACTTTATTTTATTTTTTAATATATTTTTTTTGCCTTATTTTCTTTCAGGGTACTAAGAAAAACTATTTTTTAGCGTTGAAGAAAAGGAATCCACATGTGTTTTTATATTAGTTTTTTTCCAATGATATATGTATACGATTTTGTTTTTTAGTTTACCCTTGTATTGTTTGAATTAAAAATATTATATAAAGTACTATGACATATAATAAGATATATTATTTAAAAATAGTACTTTTACATCTATATGAATGTGAAACTATTCCCTCACCCTGTTATTTTTCCCACAAACCTGTGATCCCGAAAGAGAACAAAATAGCTCGTAGAAATTCAAAATAGCCTATTGACCAAGAAAACTGGACTCTAGAAGTTAAATGAGCCTTACAAAGAAACCAGACAAGAGAACCGAAGGCTAACAGAAAGATATGTGTCTGTAATGATAGAAGCGCGTGCGTTACTTTCCCTGAAAGCGTGTGCGTTGCGCAGACGAAGAGTCCCGAGCTACGGACGCGGAGGTAGTGGGGGTAGTTGCGCTTGGCGAGAAAAAACTCGGGCCCAAGAGTCTGAACGAACATGTAGCGTGAAGGCTAGCTGATGGGTCTTAGTACCCAATAACTATTTGATACCTAGGTATCATATAGTAAAACTCTCTCTCTATATATGGTAAATTTTATATACTCCCGGGACTAGTTACTCCCACCTTCAATAATTAACATTGTGTATGTATATATACTTATTTATCACCTTGAGTATGTTTACATACTTACTTTAAGATACATAAAATCTTACTACCTAAAAAAAATTAGCATAGCCTATATTTTTTAATATATTACTATAAATGTCACTATAGTACTATATAAAATAAGTATAACCATATACTTTATATATATATACATACTCAACGTAAATATTGTTGTAGATATTTTAGTATGATTATATACTCCGCATACATATACTTCGTTAGGCTATATACATCATAAATCTAGAGATATACCACATAAGAGTAACTACTCCCAGGAAGCATGAAATAATTACCCTATATATATCTATATATTAATGTGGATTTTCTATCATGGGAGATAGCTATCCTCCTAGGGGTGGTAGCTACCCATGCCTTGGATTGATGACAAGTGGCATGATGAACAAAGGGATTAACCTGCTATTTGTGGTAAATGAAGTACATGGCTAAGACGTGTTTGCTTATTTTTGGAACACTGGACCCCACGATGCAAGCAGTACAGGAGAGTACTACAGTACCGTTTCATTTTTTGTGATTTACAAAACTTTTAATGGTTATAGTTTTTAAATGATGCATCATTTTTATGGTATGTTTGCACTACAATATTCTTTGCAATTAAATTTACAAAACAAGATCCCACTCGGCTATATTCTAATAAAAATATTTTTCGTGACATGATCTCTTATTTTATTCTTTGTTTTTTGTGATAGAAAAAAAGATCACACGGAAGGAAAATTTGTTAACGTGTTGGGAGTGAAACCGAGAAAAATCGAAAGTCAGAAAAAAAATAAAGTCAGAAATATCTAGGAAAAGGTGAAAAGTCACCATAAAAAGTCTCAACGTAAGTGAAAATAGCCACGACAAAATCGTAACGTACAGTCCAGAAAATGTTTGGATGGTCACGGGAGCCGCAAGAATTCACGGGATAGCTGGAAAAATATTCAGCCCTAACACACGTTTCTTGTTCTCCTACACAACCCAAATCTCTCCGCACAACATACAGCCATGGGACCATGTGTTGACGTCGGAAGTTATCCGAATCACACACCAGCAGGGCTAGAACGCCCGGAGAGGTTGCAGTGCAACCTAAGACAGCAGGGACTCTGGCTAAACCGACGAAAACCGATCTAAAGACCGGTTTTGATCGATCTAGGGTTTTGGGTTCATGTGCTGATAACTCTAGAACTCCTCCCGGGAAGACCCGTCGGGGAGAAGCACGTAGAGGTTGTTCTAGGACCAGCAAGGCCGCCTAGAACGCCGTCCAATCTCGCCGGGAGATGCGCCAAACAGCAAGGTAGAGGGAAAAAAGGGGAAAAGAGATAGTAGATTGATTTTGATCGATTGGTGTTGGATACTTCAATCGGCCATCATCCTCTCATATATATAGAGGGGCTGGTCTTATCCCAATAGGAAACATCTCCAGATGCAATCTCCAAATTTCCTATACGGACTCCATCAAAATATAGAATCCAATCCGGACATAAAAAGATAACCCTGATCTCGCCAAATCTTGGATTGACCAGATCGGTTTAATGGACTTTATCGGCCCATATTGATTAACGAAACGTCTTTTACAAGAGAAAGACCCACATATTAGCGCTAGGCTCGATATTCATAAAAACTATAAGGCCTCCGACCAGCATCACCTGGTTGGACGTAGCATGACTGATCGGCAGTCTAAACAATCAGGCCTGTTCAGCTTAGAACATGACCAGGCCCACTTAGAAAATCCGACCTTTCAATACTAAAAGACAAATTCGGCTCTAATTTATAGGCCGAATACTTCTTCTAAATTCATCCTTATCGGTGACACTTTTGAGTGTCAACATATGCCCCCCTGTTTTTAGGTGATCCTTGTTAGAGCCTAAAAACAAACCGAACGACAACGATGTCCAACTCATCGGTTACTCGGTAAAATATCCTGACTATTTTTGTTCTAAGGGCGATACATGTATCGGCCACTGCTTGGAAGGCACTCAGGCTTCTTGTCAAACACTTGAAAAGTATTTTTTCAAATACCTCTCATTTATTGCCCTTGGGAGACTTTCACCTTGTAACGTCTCTAGCATATATGCATTCTCAAATATCACTTTGACCGCTTTATAAGGACCCTCCCAACTCGGCGACCACTTGCTAAACTTATTGCTTCTCGATCCAAGCGGTAATATAGTTTTCCATACTAATTCTCCCACTTGGAACGATTTGCTTCTCACCTTTTTGTTGTAAGCTCTGGCAACCCGTGCTTTGTCTTTCTCCATCTCCTTAAGAGCCTTTAATTTTTTATTAGTTACTTCATCAATGTTGTCCATCATGGCATCATGATACATAACAGCAGATAAATCATTTTGTTTAGCTAGTCTATATGCATCCAGATTTACCTCAACGGGCAACACTGCTTCTTGTCCATATGCTAGCTCGAAAGGAGTAACTTTCGTAGCACCATGTCTTGACACACGATGGGCCCATAAAGCTTCAGACAAAACTTCGTGCCACCTCCTCGAGTTGTCCTCGATTTTCTTCTTAATAAGCTTGATCAAAGTCTTGTTACTAGACTCAGCTTGGCCATTAGCTTGAGCATAGTATGGAGATGAATTGAGCATTTTTATTTTATATAATTCGTCGAAATCCCGTACTTCCTTAGAAATAAAAGATGTTCCCTGATCTGTAGTCAATGTCTGTGGTATGCCGAATCTATGTATAATATGTTCAGTAATAAACTCAATTACCTCCTTATGTGTCATATTCTTCAAAGGCACTGCCTCAGTCCATTTAGTGAAGTAATCTGTAGCGACCAGAACAAAACGATGTCCCTTTGAAGATGGGGGATGAATTTGGCCAATGAAGTCTAGCCCCCAACCACGAAAAGGCCACAGTTTGATAATAGGATGAAGCACAACAGCAGGTGCAAGCTGTATATTTCCGAACTGTTGGCATTCTTCGCACCCTTTGTAGTAACGGAAACAATCGGCCAACATTGTGGGCCAATAAAACCTAGCTCTGCGCAATAGCCATTTTTCATCTAAGGCGCCGATTGATGTGTACCACAAATACCTTCATGAACTTCCCCCATAGCCACCTTTGCTTGATCAGACCCTAAACACTTAAGTAATAAGTCTTCGACAGTCCTCCGGTAAAGCTCATCATTGTGCAGCACATATTTAAATGCACTTCGCCGAACACTTTGATCAACCTTAGCACTTGGATCATTGAGATACTTTATCAAGGGAGCCCTCCAATCTTCTAAATCAGTTCCACTTTCATTAGAACTTGATTCGGACCGATTTAGAATCCTTTCAGACAAATTAATCATTCCATGATCGACCAGGTCAATCGGACGGATTAACTGACTTGGCTCATAAATAACCTGGTCGGTCATAGCATTTATCCGATCATGCTTAAAATGCACCTGGTCGCTGGTGCAAGGTGACCGAACTGGTTTTAAAACAAACTGGTCGGCCATGTGAACTGATAATATTTCTGCATGCTGTTGCATCGACGTCATGTGAAAATTACGTCTACTGATACTATAGCCAGATGCTTGTTGAGCTAACATGTTAGCTTTATGATTTTCATGTCTTGGTATATGCCGAATCTGGAATTCGGTAAAATGAGCAATGATGTCAAGGCACATATAAAGATAAACATTTAGCGATTCCTCTAAACATTGAAAATTACCAGCAACTTATTGTACTACTAGTAAGGAATCGCCATAAGCTTCAACATGTTTAACCTCCATGGAACATAATATTTCTAAACAGAATAAAAGACTTCATATTCGGCTTGATTATTAGTGCACAAGTAATCTAACCGGCTCAACATTTCAAACTTATGTAACACCCGGTTTTAAAGAACAAAACTAGGTACGCCATATGTGTGCCCAGGAAGTCCACACATACAACCACAGAAGGAAAATATATCAAAAACAGTTTTCTATATAACGAAACACAGCTATAACTAACACTTACATCAAAGTTAAGCGGAACGAAAACTAATCTTCTCTTCAGACTCCATTCTTCACAGGGACAGTTGATTGGGGGTACATACGCCTAGCACTTCCATCCATCTTTTTGGAACTTTTGTATGTGTTCACCACGCTTCCGCTGCGCGACTCTGATGAAGACTGGAGTGTGGGGGAAATAGCAAGGGTGAGCACATGTCGTACTCAGCAAATATAACATGGGGTTATGCTGCTCAAATGGCTTGACACTGGTTTACTGCGATTAGCACTTTTAGTTGGTCAAGATTTTAGCATTAAATAGTCATCAAGTTGTGCTTGCAAACCCAATTAAACCACATGGATAATAATATGGCAACATCATCAGAATCACAAATATGATACTAACGTGAACAAAAGTAAATTTCGTTTAAGTGGTTAGCCTGCAAGTTTTCCGAGCCGCTCGTGACCGTGAGCACGGCTGATATATCAGTTTATTACTCTGCAGAGTTTGTACAACTTTACCCGTGAGCCGTGATCCCCATATGCCAGGGGTTGCAAATCCCATATCACCTCTTCCAAGGAGGTGCGGCAGGGTACACTATGAAGTCTTTCAAAGTTCCCCTAACAAGATAGTGGCGACTAGGTTTCCAATCGGCAAGCAGATATAGGAACACCCCTTTCCGATGGCACATTCCTTCTCGGCTATACACATGAGACCAGGCGGCCGTCCTATACCCGAGTTGTCGAGCCCCTTTTGTGCCCTTTCAGGTAACCATCATCAAGCGAGGAGAGGTCCCCCGAACTAACTAAAACCAGAGCCATGTAGCCCTCACGGTTGTACTGTATGTCCCAGCTTTTGCCCGCAGAAGATCATTTAAGGGGGCCAAGAGCACGAAGTCTCTCACGCCCGGGTTCACATTACCAAGAACAAGATAAGATCAGAAGTTGCGCATATCATTAGTCAGATTATCAGATCTTATTTGAAGATTTACAGCACTAGAAGATCTACCCACATGCACATATCCCACGGTAACAAGGTACAGGTTGAACATCTAGGTAATTCCTATGGTTATCATTTTGACACATGCACATGATTGGTAGATTAAAATGCGTAGGTAACAAGGATGATCCCATGTATACTTGCCTGTTACACTTGACCAATTCTCACATCATCATCTCTGGGTCATCACCTTCTGATCTTCAGCGCGCACAACCGGTCGTCATCTACTCGTATCAAGCACCACACATAGGCAGACATACAAGCAAACAACATAGACGACTATGAACAACACAACCGAGACAAAACAACGTACTAAAAGAGAGCTCGTACTACGGTCGCGGGATCGCGCACGAAACGACTGAAAGACACGTCTACCAAGAATTTTATATTATAAAAGGAAGAACTACCGACTTATTTTATTTTAATTAAATAAGATCATGACAAGTTATTAATTCAGATTAGACAAAATATATTTTAATTATTAAGTCGGGCTAGACTAATCATATTTTATTCATAAATATTATCATATAATTTAATCAAGTTAAACGTTAGCTTAGTAAAAGAAAGTAAACATGTGACAACATCTAAACGTAATTTATATGACAACAGTTAGCCTAATCAAATTATAAATTAAAAACATATTTGCGCTAGTGATTAAACATATTAACATTTGTGTATAAAATATCGAAATATAAAACCTACATTGATTTTAATTATAAATCGGTTGTAGGCTTATTAATCAATTTAATATTTAACTTTAGAAGGAAAAATATGTGAGATGAAAAGCGTTAACACTGCTGCGTAGATCGCGGCGACACGAAACTAACGCAACTAGAACGGATTAAAACGGAGATTAGATGATTAAACGGTAGAGATTAACGCTGAGTGGCAAAACTGTAAATAAGATCTATCTTCTACCTTGGTCGTTGCCTTCATCTGGACAGAAACTTGGCCATGGCTCTCTGTACCACTGTAGGTGCGCAGGGGAGGGGAGGTCCTCCGGCCAGGGAAAACGGCAGCCGGCCGATCGGCCGACCGACGGCGGCGCTGGCCCGCTCAGATCCTGCAGTGGCAGCGGCGATCACAGAGGGGTCGAGTGCACAGGCGGAGGCCGGTCCTTGCGACCGTACGTGTGCAGGAGCACACGGCCGCACGAGATGAGGTGCTGGCCGGGGCGCTCGGTTGGGGCTGCGATCCAGGGACCAAGTGGTGGCCGGGCTGCTGCAGAATCAGAGAACGTGAAGTAGAAACCGGCAATGGGAGGTCTTCGCCGCAAAAGTTCACCAGAAACAGAGAAAAGACGAAAGACGAGGAATCGGTTAAACGGTGATGGATTCGTGAAAAGGAAGATACCACGATGTAGAGAACGATGAGAGCTACCTCATGGTGGTGGTGGATTTTGCCGGGACGTGATGGTTTGGCCGGAAAAGCTCGCCGGAAGTTCGCCGGAGTTGTAGGGTTGCGAAACTTCGGCTTCAGATCAGGGATGATAGAAGTGGCGGCTCGCGAAACGGGTCGTACTTTTGGACTCCTCGCGACGAGATGAACACCGGCATATATATATATATGTAGGGTTTGGATAAGTTTGAAAAACGGGATATTTTATTAATTTCGGATTTAAATAATTTCGGGATTAAAATAATTCCAGAAAAGTCCAGAATTGTTGTTTAAGCCATGAAAAATACTCCGATGGCTCCAAAAATTCTAGGAAAATTCTCAGAGATACTTTGAAATATAATGAACCCAAATAAAGTATTTAGAGCTCATGAAAAGATATTTTAGAGCATCTAAAAATTAGATTATGCTCGCTGAAATTTTGGAAACTCTTCCGGAAAAAGCGAGAAAAATTCTCGAAAAGTTTGTAGTGATATGATGATGGATGATGAACTCAAAGAAGTGATTTGGGACACAAGAAATAGGATCTTGGAAAAAGTTCAACAAAAGGATAGAGCTGAGGGCGATAAATTTGATATTGAAAAAAAAACAGAAACGAACCGAATATAGATAAACGACCTACCAAACGTGTTTTAAAACTCTACCGACTCACAACACAAGGTCAAACAACAAGCAACCATCACCTCAAATTAGTTGTAGTAAATCAAGAATTTTTAAAATTTCCTAAACTAATTTGAGGTGATGGTTGCTTGTTGTTTGACCTTGTGTTGTGAGTCGGTAGAGTTTTAAAACACGTTTGGTAGGTCGTTTATCTATATCCGGTTAGTTTATGTTTTTTTTCCAAAATCAAATTTATCGCCCTCAGCTCTATCCTTTTGTTGAACTTTTTCCAAGATCCTATTTCTTGTGTCCCAAATTACTTCTTTGAGTTCATCATCCATCATCATATCACTACAAACTTCTTGAGAATTTTTCTCGCTTTTTCCGGAAGAGTTTCCAAAATTTCAGCGAGCATAATCTAATTTTTAGATGCTCTAAAATATCTTTTCATGAGCTCCAAATACTTTATTTGGGTTCATTATATTTCAAAGTATCTCTGAGAATTTTCCTAGAATTTTCGGAGCCATCGGAGTATTTTTCGTGGCTTAAACAATAATTCTGGACTTTTCTGGAATTATTTTAATCCCGAAATTATTTAAATCCGAAATTAATAAAATATCCCGTTTTTCAAACTTATCCGAACCCTCTATATATATATATATATATATATGCCGGTGTTCATCTCGTCGTGAGGAGTCCAAAAGTACGGCCCGTTTCGCGAGCCGTCACTTCTATCATACCAGATCTGAAGCCGAAGTATCGCAACCCTACAAACTCCGGCGAGCTTTTCCGGCCAAACCATCACGTCCCGGCGAAATCCACCACCACCATGAGGTAGCTCTCATCGTTCTCTACATCGTGGTGTCTTCCTTTTCACGAATCCATCACCGTTTAACTGATTCCTCGTCTTTTCTGCGTTTCTGGTGAACTTTTGCGGCGAAGACCTCTCATGGCCGGTTTCTACTTCACGTTCTCTGATTCTGCAGCAGCCCGGCCACCACTTGGTCCCTGGATCGCAGCCCCAACCGAGCGCCCCGGCACGGTCGCAAGGACCGGCCTCCGCCTGTGCACTCGACGCCTCTGTGATCGCCGCTGCCACTGCAGGATCTGAGCGGGCGAGCGCCGCCGTCGGTCGGACGATCGGCCGGCTGCCGTTTTCCCTGGCCGGAGGACCTCCCCTCCCCTGCGCACCTACAGTCGTACAGAGAGCCATGGCCAAGTTCCTGTCCAGATGAAGGCAACGACCAAGGTAGAAGATGATCTTATTTACAGTTTTGTCACTCAGCGTTAATCTCTACCGTTTAATCATCTAATCTCCGTTTTAATCCGTTCAAGTTGCGTTAGTTTCGTGTCGCCGCGATCTACGCAGCCGTGTTAACGCTTTTCATCTCACATGTTTTTCCTACTAAAGTTAAATATTAAATTGATTAATAAGCCTACAACCGATTTATAATTAAAATCAATGTAGGTTTTATATTTCGATATTTTATACACAAATGTTAATATGATTAATCACTAGCGCAAATATGTTTTTAATTTATAATTTGATTAGGCTAACTGTTGTCATATAAATTACGTTTAGATGTTGTCACATGTTTACTTTCTTTTACTAAGCTAACGTTTAACTTGATTAAATTATATGATAATATTTATGAATAAAATATGATTAGTCTAGCCCGACTTAATAATTAAAATATATTTTGTCTAATCTGAATTAATAACTTGTCATGATCTTATTTAATTAAAATAAAACAAGTCGGTAGTTCTTCCTTTTATAATATAAATTTCTCGGTAGACGTGTCTCTCAGTCGTTTCGTGCGTGATCCCGCGACTGTAGTACGAGCTCTCTTTTAGTACGTTGTTTTGTCTCGGTTGTGTTGTTCATAGTCGTCTATGTTGTTTGCTTGTATGTCTGCCTATGTGTGGTGCTTGATACGAGTAGACGACGACCGGTTGTGCGCGCTGAAGATCAGAAGGTGATGACCCAGAGATGATGATGTGAGAATTGGTCAAGTGTAACAGACAAATATACATGGGATCATCCTTGTTACCTACGCATTTTAATCTACCAATCATGTGCATGTGTCAAAATGATAACCATAGGAATTACTTAGATGTTCAACCTGTACCTTGTTACCGTGGGATATGTGCATGTGGGTAGATCTGCTAGTGCTGTAAATCTTCAAATAAGATCTGATAATCTGACTAATGATATGTGCAACTTCTGATCTTATCTTGTTCTTGGTAATGTGAACCCGGGCGTGGGAGACTTCGTGCTCTTGGCCCCCTTAAATGATCTTCTGCGGGCAAAAGCTGGGACATACAGTACAACCGTGAGGGCTACATGGCTCTGGTTTTAGTTGGTTCGGGGACCTCTCCTCGCTTGATGATGGTTACCTGAAAGGGCACAAAAGGGGCTCGACGACTCGGGTATAGGACGGCCGCCTGGTCTCATGTGTATAGCCGAGAAGGAATGTGCCATCGGAAAGGGGTGTTCCTATATCTGCTTGCCGCTTGGAAACCTAGTTGCCACTATCTTGTTAGGGGAACTTTGAAAGACTTTATAGTGTACCCTGCCGCACCTCCTTGGAAGAGGTGATATGAGATTTGCAACCCCTGGCATATGGGGATCACGGCTCACGGGTAAAGTTGTACAAACTCTGCAGAGTAATAAACTGATATATCAGCCGTGCTCATGGTCACGAGCGGCTCGGAAAACTTGCAGGCTAACCACTTAAACGAAATTTATTTTTGTTCACGTTAGTATCATATTTGTGATTCTGATGATGTTGCCATATTATTATCCATGTGGTTTAATTGGGTTTGGAAGCACAACTTGATGACTATTTAATGCTAAAATCTTGACCAACTAAAAGTGCTAATCGCAGTAAACCAGTGTCAAGCAATTTGAGTAGCATAACCCCATGTTATATTTGCTGAGTACGACATGTGCTCACCCTTGCTATTTCCCCCACACTCCAGTCTTCATCAGAGTCGCGCAGCGGAAGCGTGGTGAACACATACAAAAGTTCCAAAAAGATGGATGGAAGTGCTAGGCGTATGTACCCCCAGTCAACTGTCCCTGTGAAGAATGGAGTCTGAAGAGAAGATTAGTTTTCATTCCGCTTAACTTTGATGTAAGTGTTAGTTATAGCTGTGTTTCGTTATATAGAACACTGTTTTTGATATATTTTCCTTCTGTGGTTGTATGTGTGGACTTCCTAGGCACACATATGGCGTACCTAGTTTTGTTCTTTAAGTAGGGCTAGCTCCAGCTAAAGTCGATCAATTTTATATAAATATTAAAATTATTTATTTTATTTAGTGTTTTCTACTCACAACCCAAAATCAGAAATTTTGGGGTGTGACAACTTAGCACCATTAGGAGAAATGATGACCACAACAACACCTTGACCCTCCTTACAAGCCGATCCATCAAAATAAAGTTTCCACGGAGTAAAAGTAAAGTAACCGATTTCATCTTCTAAACTAATACCATGCTCAACAATGAAATCAACAAGAACTTGACCCTTCAAAGTTTTCAATGGTTCGTAGGTCAAGTCAAACTCAATTAATGCATACGCCCATTTGCCAATCCTTCCTCTAAGGATTGGCCGATATAACATGTGCCTAATCACATCGGCCTGACATGCAACAATACATGTACTAGATAGCAAATAGTGTCTCATTTTAGCATAAGCATAGTACAAGGATAAACATAATTTCTCGATATGGGCGTACCTTGTCTCGGGATCAAGAAGACGGCGACCAATATATGCAATTACATACTCTTTACCTCCATCTTCTTGCGTCAAGACAGCTCCAATAACCTTTTCTTCGGCAACAACATATAATCAGAAGGGGACTCCTCTCTTAGGTGCCCGAAGAACTGGTGGAGATGACAAATATTCCTTTATCTTTTCAAACGCCTCTTATTGTTCTGCCCCCAAGTGAACTCAGTCTCGTTCTTCAACTTTAATATCGGGGTAAAAGGAATAATTTTCCCAGACAAGTTTGCAATAAATCTCCTCAAGTAGTTCACCTTTCCCAAGAACTTCTGCAAGTCTTTTTTGCATGTAGGCGCCTGAACTTTCTTGATTTTTTCTATCCTTTTAGGATCAATTTCTATGCCTTTGTCGTGAATGATGAACCCTAAAAACTTCCCAGCTGACACACCAAAAAGCACACTTTAGTGGATTCATCTTGAACCCATAACGACGCATCCTTTCAAACGCTAAACGTAAATCGGCCAGATGCGACACATGGGCAGCCGATTTAATCACGATATCATCAATATATACTTCCATGATTATCCCAATCAAATCATGAAAGAACAAATTCATAGCGCGTTGATAGGTAGCACCTGCATTCTTTAAACCGAATGTCATTACGACCCATTCGAAGAGACCAACAAACCCAAGACAAATAAAGGCCATTTTGGACATATCCTCTTTGGCCATGAATATCTGATTATAACCATCGTTGCCGTCAAGAAAACTAACAACCTGATGTCCTGAAGCATCATTGATTAACATATCGGCTATAGGCATAGGATACTCATCTTTGGGAGTGGCCCTATTCAGATCTCTAAAATCAATGCAAACCCTGATTTTTCCGGTATCTTTCTTTTCTATAGGCACGATATTAGAGACCCACTCCGCTTATCTGCATGGTAGGATAAATCCCGCTTGTAATAACCGATTAATTTTCTCTTTAATCCGGTCATATATTGTAGAATTAAAACGTCGAGGATGCTGTTTGAATGGTCGGAACCCCAGCTTGATAGGAAGCCGATGCTCGACAAGTTCTCGACTTAATCCAGGCATCTCTGTATAATTCCATGCAAAGCAATCAAAAAACTCTTTCAATAGGGCGATTAATTTTAGCTTATAATCGACCTCAAGATTTTGATTTACAAAGGTCGGCCTTGGTACAGAACCATCCCCAATATCTATTTGTTCCAAAGGGTCGGCCGACGTAAAACCTTGGCCCAACTTATTGAGCTCATCAAAATCATCAATAGCTTCACAAGTATCGGCCTCATGAGCCCGATACTGTTCGACACGATGTTTCAACCAATCAACATTAGCATCCATTAAATTACATGATAATATATGTTGAACCGATTGTCGGTCGGTTTTAAAGACACTGGTACAAAACCTTCCCAGGTAACACTAACAAACTGAAAATCAGAAAGGTCCCGACCAGACAGACAAGCAATAGTATCATGCCCCCCGAGCAAAGGAGCATCGGTCGTAGCCACATAGGCCGATGAATCTGAGTGCACTACCTCAACGTTGTCTCCCACCCATTGGATAAGAAACTGATGTAAGCTAGAAGGTATGCACCGATTAGCATGAATCCAGTCGCGCCCAAGTATAAGATTGTAACTACCTTGTATGTCGACGACGAAGAAAGCAGTAGCCAAAGTCTTGCTCCCAACGGTCAGCTCCATGGACGCAACTCCTTTGGCCGGAATAGGATCTCCCCCTCCGACTCCAGTAATAGTCATGTTGGTTTTGATCAGCTCTTCATCGGTACCACCAAGCTTCTGATAAAGCGAATATGGCATCAAATTCACAATTGCCCCACTGTCGACCAGCATTTTGTGAACTGGTGTGCCATTGATGTGTCCTTTTACATGTAAAGGCTTGAGATGATTGACGGATTCCTCCGGTTTCTGGAACACGGCAGTCTGTGTAGCGAAGTTGAACTCCGTTGCTGTTGAATCATCTCCGACCACGTAGTAATCGGCCGATAAGTACACCACATTGACCTCCGCCCTTTCAGGGGAAGGATCATAATCCACCATTTCTTCATCTGGTTTTTCAAGTAATTCTTCGCTGGTCACAATAATATCAGCGGAGGAAACAGGGTTACCAAGAAGCGAGGCTAACCCCATCGGTACATTAGGAACCGATTCGGTCCTAGATCCTGATCGGGTCGACTCTCCTCCGGATCTAGTAGTAGCCGATTCAACCTGCTCGACCACTAAACTGGTCGGCACCTGTCCCGAAGTGGTCGAATTCATGTCCGACCTGATTGGTTTTGAAACCACCTGAGTAGTCTCAGTGTTTAGACTGGTCGGTTCAAGATCCGACTTGTTTGATTCTTCAATCGTTAAAGTCGGCTTTTGGTTACAAGCCGGCTCTTCACCTCCTCGCTTGCCCTAAGGGAAAATAGGATGTGTTGAATTAAATATGTCTTCCCTCATTTTGTCAAGCCGCTCCTTCTTCTGTTTGTTGCAGCGGGCCCTCTGCAGCTTCCTTCGCTGAGTCTTAGTCAAACCAGGAGGACACCATCTGGGCTGCATGTATTTGGGGTCACGCTCGACAGGTTTCTCTGCTTCTGGTTCAGCTGAAGTATCTTGAGCTTCTGGGACCTCTTCAGCTGGTGGCTCCTCAACCACCATCGGCTCAGGTTCATTGGCGAGAGGGACTTCCATAGACCCGATTGTAATAGTGGGGACCAGATCGGATCTGGTCGGAGAGGCAGTAGGAACACCTTGCACCTTCTTAGGTACATAGACCTGTCGCATCTGCGTCTTTCTTGCCTCCTGAGAAGTTAAAATCCTCGACGCGACCAGCCGATTCTGACTAGAGCTCGGCTGATCACCCAAGCGATCAAACACTGAGACTCTCGCAGGCTGATTAGTAGGCATTCCCCATCCTGGCTGATAATACATATGTGCCGGCATAGGATAGGGCACCCATACTCCTTGAGGACCCCATTGCGGTGGCGGCGAAATAGGAGGGGCCCACTGATAGCAATACGGGCCAGCCTTTGGCGCCGAATACATCGCCTGAGAAACCATCATCTGTTTGGATTTCTCATCCTCACGCTTCGGAGGAGTATATTCTCTCTTTTTTAAGGGCCGATTCTGAGAATCAGCCTTTTGCTGCTTGTATTTAGCCATGAGCTTATCAAAAGTGCATGATTCCCTAGCAGCTTTCCCCTTGTTCCTATCAGCATTGGTCTTCCAAGTGTCGACCTCAGGCTTCTGTGGAACGAATGTGCGTAGGACATGCACCCCAGAAGAGGTAGGGTCTTTAGAACCAGCTTGGCCGACCACACTAGTCGGCTTATGGCTTCCACTAGGGCTAGGGGAAATCTGTTTGACCTGGTCGGCCTTTTGCTCCGACTGCACTGGTTGCTTTGAGGATGAACCAGACTGATCAGTCTGAGGACCCGACCTGGTCGGTCTCTGCTGTGCCGCCCTGGTCTCGAAATATCTTTGTTTATACATGTGTCGCGCTGACCCTACAGTAATGGTGAGCTTGCTTTTGCCGTCATCACCCTTCTCGAGCACCACTTTGCGCCCCGAATCATTCTCAGTATTCGGTGTGACCCGTGGTTCGCCGATAACAACATTCTTGCCTTTGGTCGTACCGGCTTTCTCTGGACGAATCATAATGGCAGGATTCCCTGCTTCCACCATGTGTATTGGGAAAGGAGTAGTACTGATCTGCATCTCAGTTAGACTCAATCGTCCTTCATTGAGGGCCGATTGGACCTACCGACGGAAAACATTGCAATCATTAGTGGCATGAGAAAAAGAATTATGGAATTTGCAGTAAGCTCTCCTTTTTAATTCGTCGGGTGACGACAAAGTATAATTAATTTTAAGATAACCGAATTTAAGCAATTCATCAAATATTCGGTCGCATTTAGGGAAATCAAAAGTAAATTTTACTTCCTCACCCCGATTCTTCTGAATCAGTTTAAGGGAAGGACAAGTGACTAATTTATTCTGCGTCGGCCATAAAATCTCGGTGGCGTAACAATCTTTAGACTCATCGTCAGAACTATCAGAATTTATCTCGGCAATATGTACGCCCGACCGATGAGTCTTATGAGGATCATAGGGTTCTTTGAAGCGCGATTCTATCGAAACGGCCTTTTGCAACAGTTGATTTACGTTAAAGAAATCATGATGCTCAAGTTTGTCTTTGATCTCTCGACGCAGGCCAACTAGACATAGATCTGTTAGATCTCTGTCGGAGATCCTCAAATGGAAACATCGGTTTTTAATTTCCTTATAACGTTTAAAGAAATCGGCCACTGACTCGCTACGTCCTTGCCGAACCGATGTAAGATGTGACAACCTAGTTTCTTGGACTCCGTCATAAAAGTGATTGTGAATTTTTTCTTCTAATTCAGCCCAAGAACCTACGGTGCACTCTGGTAGTGACGTAAACCAGGCGAAAGCTGTACCAGTAAGAGAAAGGAAAATGTCGTATGTTCATAAAATCTAAAATACTAGCTTCACCCATTTGAGCGAGGAACATGCTGACGTGTTCCATAGTCGTTTTACTACCGTCACAACTAAACTTATAAAAATCTGGTACCCTCCAACCGTCAGGTGCTTTCATAAAATCGAAATAAGAAGGGTACAATTTAGTATAAGTGGTCCTGGTAGGCTTGAATTGGACCCCTAAACTAGTCTCAAGCGACCTAGTTATTTCTTCCTTAAACCGATTTATGGCTCGTCCGAAATCGGTGTTGGCAAGGTCGGTGGTGCCACCATGCATGGGATTGTGGCTTGGCGACTTCGGCGGGTTGGGTAATGTTCCCTGCCCTCCCGAAGTCCTGTTTGCTGAGGTACCCTGGTCGGTCTGCATAGTCCGACCAGCGCCATGATGAACATGATTGATAGTTGTCGAGGTACCGGCTTCACCACCCCTGGTCTCAGTAAACCCTAATTGTCCGAAATTAACATGGGAAGTCTGTCCTCTGAAAGAATTAAAAGGCATGCTGAACTGGGGTTGCCCAATTGGGACTTCGGGTTCGATAGTTTTACCTTCCATCTTATCCATGCGGTCGCTAAGCAATTTAAATGAATGCTGGATAGTATTGGTAAGGGTTTTTGAGGAATCAACCAGCATTGCAGAATAATCAGCATGGGTAGGGTAAGGATCTTCAGGTACCTTATCTTTTACCTTATCAGAAGTGTCTTCAGCGTTTGTATTTGTCGTGGTAGGGACGATCTCGCTGAAGTCCGCCTCCTTGTCCTGAGTGATCTTGCCGCGCCGATCCTTCGAGCAGCTTTCTAGGAAAGCCTTCAATACGGTGTCGAGCTTGGCCTGTGCTTGTTGCTTCAACTTTCTGGGAGCTCGTCAATGCCCGTGGGACGGACGATGTTGTCCTTATCGGTAGCACCGTCTTTGCCGCCCATGTTGGTAGTAGATGAGATTTTAATCTTCCCCAGCGGAGTCGCCAAAAAGTGTGTTGACGTCGGAAGTTATCCGAATCACACACCAGCAGGGCTAGAATGCCCGGAGAGGTTGCAGTTCAACCTGAGACAACAGGGACTCTGGCTAAACCGACGAAAACCGATCTAAAGACCGGTTTTGATTGATCTAGGGTTTTGGGTTCCTGTGTTGATAACTCTAGAACTCCTCCCGGGAAGACCCGTCGAGGAGAAGCACGTAGAGGTTGTTCTAGGACCAGCAAGGCCGCCTAGAACGCCGTCGAATCTCGCCGGGAGATGCGCCGAACAGCAAGGTAGAGGGAAAAAAGGGAAAAAGAGATAGTAGATTGATTTTGATCGATTGGTGTTGGATACTTCAATCGGCCACCATCCTCTCATATATATAGCGGGGGCTGGTCTTATCCCAATAGGAAACATCTCCAGATGCAATCTCCAAATTTCCTATCCGGACTCCATCAAAATATAGAATCCAATCCGGACATAAAAAGATAACCCTGATCTCGCCAAATCTTGGATTGACCAGATCGGTTTAATGGACTTTATCGGCCCATATTGATTAACAAAACGTCTTTTACAAGAGAAAGACCCACATATTAGTGCTAGGCTCGATATTCATAAAAACTATAAGGCCTCCGACCAGCATCACCTGGTCGGATGTAGCAGGACTGGTCGGCAGTCTAAACAATCAGGCCTGTTTAGCTTAGAACATGACCATGCCCACTTAGAAAATCCGACCTTTCAATACTAAAAGACAATTTCGGCTCTAATTTATAGGCCGAATACTTCTTCTAAATTCATCCTTATCGGTGACACTTTTGAGTGTCAACACCATGATACAGAACAGTCCAAAATAATAGGGAAGGTCTGCTCACTGCATGTATGTGTTCAGCCATGTCTATGTATTTTTGGTGATGGATAGCTACCAGCCTTGAGTGATAGAAAACATGGGTGATAGCACAATATTTTTGATATATATATATATATATATATATATATATATAGGACTCCGCTATTTGGTACCTGGGTACCGAATAGTTATTCAGTACCCAGTGGTCCAGAAACCAGCCGACTCTATCTCTAGATGATTTTTTTTTCTACACGCACTTGACATGGTCTCGAACAATTTTCTATGATTTTTTCTCCATGCATTTTTTCATGTCTTTTTGGCCAGTTTTTCGTGGATTTTTCCTCTGTGCATTTTTTCTCATGTTTTCTTTTTCCCTGCAGTTTTTTTGTGTGTCTATGTTTCTGTGTTTTATTTCATTTTTTTTTCTATGCACCTTTTTAACGTCTGATTTGAGAAAATAATCCTATGGAACGCTTGCCACTTGTTAGCAAGATTTTTTTATCCTTCATTCACCGAGGATTAGAAAATGAGTAAACCTTTTATAGTTACAGCAAAACATGCATCCACAAATTTGATATTAAAAAATGACTTCCCATTTGATAGATACTGTGTTACATTTGCGTAGTAAGAAAGCTAAAGAAACTAGAATCATTAGCACATGCCAAAACTGGCAACATGAATCCTACAGCTATAAAATGTGGCGCCCACTCTCCACAAACAGTAAATGAATATGTTTTTTCAAAAAAAAAACAACAAAATACCAATAGTCTATGACTGCTCCTGAGAAAGTCGCACTTTGGGTTCTCCTTTAGAAATTCAACTTCCATGTTTCAAAGAAAAGAACGTAATGCTAATTTATTTGCTATGGCTTCTGTCTAAAGCTGTCAGCTCATGTTATTTTCTTTGCCTGCATTCTTTTAAGACCCAGATTTTGTAATGAGTTTTCATCTTTGAAAACTGAAAGTGGTATGTCGACGTCTGAAGTGCATTTGGTCTTCCCAGGTTAGAGTTCTCTGCTTGCAGATTTCCTGCCATGCAGAATGAAGTATTAGAAGTTCATGCTAGATCATAGTACAATTTTCCAAGCACAAAAATCATGTTTAAAGTTAGTGGCAAAGCATAATAATCATATTTAATGTAGAATTTGAAATAAACTAAAAATCACATAACAAAAAGTATTGTTTATAGAGTGGAATCAAGCGTAGGAACCATTTTAGTTACTAAGCAGTTCATGTGTGGTCTCTAGGCAAATTTAAATTGAACTAGAACATGTGTGTTCCATGTTGCCAAATTAGCTGTAGTCCAGCTTTAAATGTTCAAATTATCTTGCAATTGCAGTCAGATCAATTTAATTTATTCAACTAATTTCTAGAAGGAAGCATCAGACTTTGAACAGATCAGAGAAACATACTATCAGGTTATTTCAGTAACCCCAATAATCGTCATAATTGACTGCAATGCAAATGTTCCCACAATCCAATGGAAATAGTTAAAACTGAACTGATACACTACTTGATATGTCCAAGCAATAAACTTTTCAACTGCTAATAATGTCAGTAGCTTGATAATTTAACATATTAAAAATTAAGCAAACGGAGCACTGTTTCACCTTGTCCAAAATCCAGGGCAAAGATGTGGTAGGATCATACACCAATCAGAAATCACACGCAGGTAAAATGCATACATTTGACTACACAAAAATTGTATTCGCTAATCTCTAATGGAAGAAAAAAATGAATCAAGAGCATGTAGAGGAGCACCTGGAGAAACAAAATCTATCTATGATAGGAAGGGGCATTGGATCGAGATCGGATCGAAATACCTGGAAGTAGAATCTGACGAGCGGGTAATGCAGTACCCCAGAACTATGTTAGGCAGGGGTAGGATGTGGAGGGGCATCGGCGACGCCAACGGGGGTAGGATGTGGAGAGGCGACACCGACCTAGGTGGGATGTTGAAGAGCGGCACCGATGGGGAAGGGATGTGGAGAGGCGGCGCACACTGAGGAGGGATGTGGAGGAGCGCCAGTGATGGATCAGTAGAGGAGCAGCACAGGCAATTGGTGGGCAGAGGAGCAACACCGAATGCGCTGTGTCGAGGTCTCGAGGAGCAGCGCCGGCGGGAGATGGTACGCCGAACTGAAAGGTCATGGGGTGGGTTGGGCCTGGGGTGGGAAGTGGCTCGGGCCACGGCTAGAAAAAGAAATCTAGGCCGTACCGAGAAATTAAACCGAGTGAGTGGTCGGAAGCCTAGCAAAATAAAAACCGGGTACTGAATACTAATGGAAGCCATAACAAGCCCTAAAAGTTTGGCCTCCCTCTGTGTAAATCAAGGAAGGTATCAAAGAGTTTGATAGTCATAAATAATTATGACCTGTGAACACTTCAAGTCTAATGAAATGATTTC
Organism: Coix lacryma-jobi var. lacryma-jobi; assembly: GCA_009763385.1. NCBI lineage: Eukaryota > Viridiplantae > Streptophyta > Magnoliopsida > Poales > Poaceae > Coix > Coix lacryma-jobi. The sequence continues at coordinate 17,707,875 of CM019828.1, forward strand.
ATGTTTGAACTTGTAAAGACACAAATTTACCACTTGACATATAGAAATTAATGAAATAAGCTATAAGAATCATAAAATGATAGATGGTTTCGGCTCACTGAACAATGATGTGTGAACAAAAAGATGATTTCACATGTGAACTAAAAAAATCTAATTTACAGTTTGAAGTTGATCATATAAATACTTACATTTGTGAACTTAAACATGACTATATGGCTTCATAGAATTATGTTTGGAAGATGATTGTGAGCTGATATATGGTATTCCAGATGATGATACATTCAAAGTACTTATTCTGAAATGAAAATGAAAATTTAATTAAGAAATGAAAATAGATACTACCTTAATTAAAGAAAAGGAAACAAATGCATAAATATGAAAGCACTTAGAGCCCCTTTGGACGCTAAGGGCAAAAATGCATGTGAGCTTCAATCCTAAAGGAATTTCATCCCATGCACATGACACCCCCTTTGCCTCAGGTGATAGAATGCCTAGTTGCCTACCAAGGACTAATTCACGATGACTGTTTGGAAGGCACAATATTAGAATTCTGGACAATTAAAAAATAGAAATTTCAGAAAAAAAACATTGAATCCAAAAATCTTGTTGCCATGCAGAAAATAACTATATTTTGTAGTGTTTTGCTCATAGACTCATACATGCATCAATTTATCTAATTCAAATCTCAAGTACTCTACTGATGCTACATTAGAGGGCATAACTCAAATTGATCGTAGTTGACTAATTCATACTTCTAACTAAATACTCCAAACCACGTGACAGGTACATATTTGTGAAATAGGATACATGGGTCATAAATATAAAGAATTGACATAGTTTTTTACACTTCCTATTACCTGTAAAAAACAAAATTTATAGAGCATCTCTCTTGCAGGTACTAGCATATGTCTGCATCTGATTCACAGGATGGTTATTAGACATATTTAAAAGAACTACAAATTCTAGTATGTCTGGACTCGATCATCAAGAGGATTGTAAAATTATTTGACAAGGACATGTTCAAAACCCAAAATAAATATCAACAATGTGATAAATGACCTCTACATTACTCTTTTTTCAAGAAGAACGTACTCCCGTGTAATACAATGTCTCACTCTGGTCATGCAGGATATATATGACCCCCCACATAATTCAATGTCTCACTTCAATCATGCAGGATATATAGGATCTCCCAAATAACCAGCACAATGAAGGCTACCAGTTTTCTCAGTGTTATGTTGTTGTGACCTGCATATGTTTACTGAAAAGTAAGCATGCGCATATACATGATCCAACAAGCAATTAGGGAAAAAATCTAGTTGATTAATCACGAAATCTAAATAAGAAAACACAATGCTTCAGGATCTAGAAAAAAACACATACATCCAAACATCTACACTCTGAAACGCTTGGTCCTCACTGCTCCAATCTTTGATTGTCTTAGAGATAACTTTGATAGTCAACATTAGCTAAAAAGCACAATATTATATTTTTTCTAGATTTTTCCAATGCCTAATTTTGATAGTGAACCCTTGAAGATCATAACAAATTGATATTAGAAATAAGGAAATGATAGGATGCTTTATCAATGTAATCCAGTTGTTAAAATACAACAGTGGTATACGTTTTTAGAGAAACTTAGATGAACTCACATCTCCTAGTGAAATTAGTTTACGACTCAAGCATATACCCTCCTAAGCATATCATGGAAAATGAATTTCATTTTCATGGAAAGGCTGATAGAAAAAAAATTTGAGCTTAGGAAAAATAATCTTATTGTTTACAAAGTTCTGGACCACAAAGAGTCACAAAGAGTTGATTTTTGTTGAATTGAAAGAAGTATAATTTTTGCTGATTGGGAAAGGAATACTGATAAGTAGGAATAAAAGGATGCATGAAAGGGCATAATTTGATAAAGATTTCATGAATCATGATAACATATTTGGTGTTTTCTGTGGACAGATAATTTATTTGATATCTTGTGCATGAGGGTGCTTCTCCCTTCCTGCAGCATGCCTTGCTATTGTCAATGCCACCTTGTACTCCTCTGACCAGGCTACATGATAATAAAAATTTCAGAGCTCCGAAGACATGTAAAACAGCATGCTGAAATGTAACTTCCGACCAACCATCGTCAGTACGGATCTAAGGATTAGAATAATGATCATTTCATCATACAGAATGGAAAATAAAAAATACAAATGCATGGCGTAGTGATATAGTCCAGTATACAATTAATAAGGACTCAAGTGCCATCTACCTGAACACCCTCATGGAACTTGAATTGTTCTTCTTTGTAAAAGAGTAAAAGCATTAGCACAAATAAGAAAGACGTGTAAATACAAACCGATATCTAGTATATCAATATCCGTAATTTTGTCATCATACATAAATATATTTATCCTGTTTTTTTCAGGTACGTGGCTCTCTAATCAAGACTCTAAAGGATACTTTGACCTATTAATCAAGATATTTTCAAAATTCTTTCTATAATCTCCACAACCTTGTATTTCCCTACCCATTTGATTAATAATCGCTCATGTGTCCACAATTTAGTAATTTTTGTTTTTACAAGTTGTGCTCGGAAAAAATAGTTGAATCCGGAATAGTAGTACAAACATTTAGAGCAATACATAGTTACAGTTAGAATAATCCACACAAACAAAACAAAAGACATATTCTAGAGACTAAAGAAAACCCAGAACTCCTTGGTCATAGACCAATCAGAAATCACACAGAGATAAAATGCATACATTTGACTACACGAAAATTAGATTTTATTCTTTAATCTCTAATGGTGGAAAAGAAATGAATCAAGAGCATGTAGAAGAGCACCTCGAGAAACCGAGACCATTATGATAAGGCACCGAATCGGGATACCTGAAATCAGAATCTAGTGGCACGTACCCCAGAACTCCGTACGCATGGGTGGGATGTGGAGGAGCGACGCAGACGTGGGTGAGATGTGGATGGGAGGCGCCGTCGGGGAAGGGATATCGAGGAGCGGTGCTGATAGGGAAGGGATGCGGAGGGGCGGTGCAGACGATGCGGAAGGGCGGCACAGACAAAGGGATGTCGAGGGGCGCCGAAAGGTTGCGAGTTGATGGTCGGCGACGGCGAGAGTCGAATCAGAGCGGCGACGATGGGGATGGATTCAGAGCGGCGACAACAGAGGGTGGGCAGAGGAGTAGTACCGGCGGTGGTGGCAGAGGAGCATCTCGCCGGATGCAGATGCGGGCAGCAGCACGGAGCAGCCAAACTGAGGGGGTGTTTCGTTCCCACCCTCTAGAGTCTAGCCACTAAAATTTAGTCACTTTTAGTCACTAAAGTTCCAAACACCCCCACTAAAAGTCACTTTTAACACTATAACTCTAGTCATCTCCACTAAACTTTAGTGGCTAAATTGTGGGGTGGGACCAAACACCCCCTGAAAAAAGATCGTGGGGTGAGGTGGGGCCAGGGGTGGCATGCGGATGGACGGATGAGCGGATGGACGGATGATGCTTGACCGCTCGAGCGATAGCTAAATTTGGGCTGGACCGGGAAATTAAACAGAGGGATGCTCAAACTGAAGACGAGTACTAAATAACTATTTGGTACCTAGGTACCCTATAATAATACTATATATATATATATATATATATATATATATATATATATAGAGGTTCATGACCTAAGATATATATTTTTAGATTCATTGTTACAGATACTTTTTTAATGTGTAAATAACTAAGACTGGCTTTTTAGATTTTCTAAATTAATTAATTATTTAACTTAGAAAAAGAAAAAAAACATTCTTAAATCTTCTCATCACGGGAGACTATATAACATTATTTGTTTAGCATATATAATTTGAATTTTGCCGTCACAACTAACCAACTACGTGACATATTAATTAGCTAGCACGTAACTTTTTGTTGCCACCATATATGACATAATAACAGTAACATACAGTAAGCATGTAACAAACATTGCGTTTCCATCATACGTAGTGCAGTTAGCGTGTTCCCAACATCTGTGACCGCTAAGGCGTAACGTGTTCTAGAAGATCCTTTAATTTATTATGTAACGTGGTTTACATCGTGTTAGCATAACATACATACTCGACTATGAAACATATTAGCATATGTATCATGTTTTTTAGATCGATCGTCAAAGTTCAGAGCTCTGTTGTCGTATTAGCTAGCTACGGATCATTTTCGTGCGTTGTGCTGTTGACTGGACTGGAGAATGGATCGAGATACTGCCAGTTGTCCTTGTCCACGCACGGAAAAGAAAGGTTGTACTACAGGAAGAAGGGCCTGGTACGTGGTACCCGCTTTGATGTCCAGCGTGTACTCCCTCCATCTTGAAATATAAGAGATCCAGATGAATTTTATATAAAATTAAGAGGGTATTTGGAACTGCTCACGAACTCCACTGTGGAGCAGTTCTATAAAAAAAACTTGGAGTTCATGAAGTACCTCTTTAGATACTGTTGGAGTATAAGTGAATTGACCACCTCTTCCCGTCAGCTTAATCTTTTTGGATTGAACTGATCGGTGCATGCAACTTAATATGCTATCAAAGCCAAAGGTCTCGAGTTCGAATCCTGGTAGGCGCAGTTAAATAAAATAATTGTTGTCCGCTCCTATTCCACATCTGAGGCCCGAGGGAGCCTCCACGTAAGGGGGAGTGTTGGAGTATAAGTGAATTGCACACCTCTCCCCATCAGCTTAAATTTTTGAGTTGAATTGGTTGGTGCATGCAACTTAATATGCAATTCAACCCAAAAGCTTAAGTTTTTGGGTTAAATTGGTTGGTGCATGCAACTTAATATGATATCAAAGTCAGAGGTCTCGAGTTCGAATCCTAGTAGGCGCAATAAAATAAAATAATTGTTGTCCGCTCCTATTCCACGTCTGAGGCCTGAGAGAGCCTCCATGTGAGGGGGAGTGTTGGAGTATAAGTGAATTGACCACCTCTTTCCATCAACTTAAAGTTTTTTGGGTTAAACTGGTCGGTGCATGCAACTTAATAGATACTATCATAACTTCATATATTTTTTACGGAGCGGAGCAATATGAGCTGGACCTGTTTGGCAAAAAGATGGGGAACGGAGAAGTCCCAAATAACCTCTAAAATAGAAAACTTGACAAAAGATCACATTATCATCCCTCACTACATAGGGTAGAGAGTAGTTAAGTTGTTACTTTTTTTAGTTACCAATCGACCTTTTCGATGACAGCCAATTTAAAAGATTTTTTTGAAAGGTAATTTTAGTGTTTAGTACAAAAAAAGATAGAGGAGAGAGGAGGGTGAGAACCCAGAATATCTTGTATTTAATTTTGATACAAATTATGCTAATAAATTACACGACAATCAAATTGTGCTAATTAAATTATGTCATGTCTAAAGTTGTAAAATGAAAAGATTTATCACATCCAATAGATCATCCTACATCAATTATAGAAGATCCTAACTATCCGATTTATATCTATATTTTTCCTTATTTACCGTATTACTATTAAAAATCAAATGAATATATATTTCACCTGTTACCTCCTAATACGAGTAATAGATGATCCTAACTATCCGATTTAATTAAATGATAAACTCATGTTCACATTTGAAAGTACCATATAGCTAAAAAAATATCAAGGAATTGTACTGTTGCCCATCAATACGGGGCTCTTAAATCTTCAATGGCCTCTTCTGTTTTAACCATGCTCTCATGCATATATTGTTACGAATAAGAGTTGTGGTCATTTTCCCATCAATACGGGGCTCTTAAATCTTCAATGGCCTCTTCTGTTTTAACCATGCTCTCATGCATATATTGTTCCGAATAAGAGTTGTGGTCGTTTTCCTACACGAATTTTTAACCGGGGCTAGCACTCCGGGACTAAAGCCTCCTGAGACTAAACTTCCAACCGGGACTAAAGGCTCCCACGAGAAAAAATAAATGTGCATCTGTGAGATTCGAACTCAACACCTCTCGCCTCACGCACGCTTACCAACTAAGCTACACAACCCACATGATATAGTTCTGAATGTTTTCCTTTTAAATACACTCGTGAAGGACCTTTAGTCCCGGTTGGTAACACCAACCGAGGCTAAAAGGTCACCCTTTAATCCCGGTTGGTATTACCAACCGGGACTAAAGGTTGGGGACCTTTAGACCGAGTTGGTAATACCAACCGGGACTAAAAGTCTTTAGTCCCGGACGTAATTTTTAACCGAGACTAAAGCTTAGTTGATAGATCGTCCAAAGGCCTGTTCTCTGGTAGCTAAGCTGCTATGCGACAACAAAGCACGTTGCTCGACATGTCCATAGATACTATTCTTTTGTCAAATCAATCTACAAACAAATCAATAAAAAAGCGAGTGAGAACATTACAAACATAAAAAAAAAAGTGGGGCTACCACTACCGGAATCCCCACCGAGTGCCAAGATCTTTACCGAGAGCTTTATTTCGGGCACTCAGCAAAGACAAGCTTTGCCGAGTGCCAATCCTAAAGCATTCGGCATAACCTCGACACACGGTGACTTGGTTCTTTGTCGAGTGCCGCTGGCACAACACTCGGCAAAGAGGTGTCTTTGCCGAGTGCCGCTGACCAGACACTCGGCAAAGAACCTATTCGTGAGGCAGTCCCGATGCCGCCCCCTTTGCCGTGTTCGTGCCGTTAGGCACTTGGCAAAGGTTCATTATTTGTCAAGTGTTTTAGGGCAGCACTCGACAAAGGTTCATTCTTTGCCGAGTGTTTTAGGGCAGCACTCGGCAAAGATTCATTCTTTGCCGAGTGTTTTAGGGCAGCACTCGGCAAATATTTAACAAAAATTTTGCACCTTGCCTCCAAACTTTTTTCTATCCTCACATAGACCATTTGGTACATCACACTAGTACAGAGGTACCCTATACAGGTGGTTTCACAGGCGTTTTCCAGCACCGCCTGCGCTGGGGGCCAGTGAAAATGAAACAACAACACAGGCGGTTAACTGTGAACCGCATGTGGAAATCGATTTCCACAGTCAGTTCACTTAACCAACCGCCAGTGTAAATAGACCATTTACACTTGCGGTTTCTTAAGTGGACCGCCTGTGAAAATCGGTTTCCACAGGCAGTTCACAATTAACCGCCTGTGATGTTGTAGACCAGTTATATATATATATTGTTAATTATAATTATTATATTATTAAATTGAATATATACATTAATATAGGAACATGCAATTATATTCTTAAATTAAATATATGCATATACATTAATATAGCAACTTGCAATTTAGATATTTCATACATACACTTATATACATCAAAGTTTCGTGCTCACAAACATAGAGTTGCAAGCGTATCACACATTACATACATCCAAGTTTGCACAGGTGGTCTAATAACCATTCCAAGTTAGTTTTAGCCTAAAAATCTCTGTTAGCACTCGGTACTCTGGCTTCGATAATTCACTCTCATGATCATAATACATCCCTTCCGTTGAAATGACGTGCTTCAACAGAAAAAGGCTCAGGTCCTCAACTATGTTGTACAAAGTACGTTCGGTGATGCGCTTTGCCTTGTCTTCTTTGTATTCCTGCAAAGAAAGTTTGTCAATACCTTATATTCCTGCATATACATAGTTTGTCAATACTATGGTGTACAATACTACATACACGACTATTACTTGTATTACCTTGGAAGGGTTGCTGACGTATCGACAGGTCTCTCTCATGTGCTCGCACACGTAGTATCCATAGAGGACAGATCCAGGTGGTTGCTTGTGGCACTATATAATGGGAAAGTGGATATTTATACATGCAACCATGGTCCTATGTATAGTACATATATGCTTTGTATTCATAAGAGTAAATTTTCACCAACTTACCGGTCAGTCATAAAAAACTTGCAATGGCTACCCTTCAATGTTGGACTCACACTTTTCACCTTTTATCTTATAAAACCTATATGCCCTATGATCTCGAATAGAATCACTATGTTAATTATACACAAACTCTCAAAATACAAAAGTAAGAATGCATATATCGACTTACAGCTCTAACATTTCAATGAATTTTACATAGCTTGATGGCGGGTAATTTGCGGAGTCTAGTACCAGCACCCTTCCGTCCCTAGGATAAATGAAAAGGCATATCCAGTGGTCCCTGCACGAATCAAATTCATGATGCATTTGTGTATTGGAATCAAATTCATGATGCATCTATGAAAACTCACACTTACCCAAAGTGGTACGGGGCAACTACCGATTCCCTATGTTGATACTTGAGCAATGACATTCCAATGTAGAAGGCGTACTGGGATTCATACGCCAACTTCAACTTTGCAATTTTCTTGTCCCGTTCCTCACCTTCTAAGCCCAATAACTCTATGTTGTTATCTCCGATTCTGAAAGTGTGTCGTTCTTCGCATATATCAATTGGGTTCAGATAGCCAATCCTTTTATTGGCACAATAATTGAAATCTTGCCCATAATACAACTCCTGCTGATCATATAGCATTCTGCAAGGCACATGTGCAAGTCAGATATTGAACATTGACGCAACTATAATGCATTTTAAACTATGTAACACTTACAGTGCAAAAATCGTTACGATCTGTACGTCCAGTCTCTCGAGGTTCATCATCAACCAAATATCTTCAAAGTTAATGATGCACATATTATTTTCACTTAGAAATGCCTTTTGGGGGATACACACGTTGATGGTATCGATGCCAACAGAAGCGGCTCTCATATACCAGTCATGCAACCTTTTTATATTGCTTGGAATCTATAAGAGTGTCTGCCGCTTGAGTAGAGGCCTTCCCAACACAAAATTTTTAGGGATAGGCTTGTAATCTTCTGCAGTTGGGACCTTGATAGTGCAAGGAATTACTGCGGATACATGGGTGTATGCCGGGTCTCGAGTGATGAGTGATTGTCAACTGGGATAATGCGCATGTTCTTTGGCTTGTGTTGTGCAGGTATCGAGCACGGATACAGTGATCAAAGGCAAGGTGAAGGTCAAGTAGAGACGTGCCGTGCCGATGGACCGAGAGTAGCGAAGGACGGACGTGAGGCTTGGACCGAGGGACCAGTGGCCCGAGGATCAGCTGTGGTCGCTAACAGCCTGGGACAGCGACGAGCGAAGACTTGCGGGCATGGTGTTGCTTGGGTTGAGGACCTGGGGACATGTGTCGATGGACGGGGTGCACGGGGGGTGCATCCCCTCTACGGCTCGGTTTGGTGGTTGAGCCACAGAAAAACCACCGAATGGACGGTTTCCAAGTTTGGGCCTCAAAACCTGGGTGCTGATGGTTTCCGAGTTTGGGCCACAAAACTCGTGCTAAGGACGGTTTCCAGGTTTGGGCCTCAAAACCTGGGTGCTGCGGGTTTCTGAGTTTGGGCCACAAAACTCAGGCGATGGACGGCTGGTTTCCCGGTTTGGGCCTCAAAACCGGGGGTTGGTCGTGAAGGCTGGTTTCCCGGTTTGGGCCTCAAAACTGGGGGCAAAGTCCGGGAAAAGTGAAGGACCGAGAAAGCACTAGCAAGGCGACCAGAGGGGGGTGAATGGGAGCTCAAAAATTTCTCTCGAAACTTTGGCCAAATGTCCCAAAATCAACCCCGAGAAACTGCGACCGAAACCGTGATGCCCACGACCCTTGGAAGAGGGTGGATGATCCCTAGGATCACAGCGAGGCACCACAAGAAGATAGCAAACCAAATGCCAAAAAGCTCCGACTCGACCACAACCCCAAAAACCAAGTCCCGAACGTAGATAGACGGCTACGTCGAGAAACTCCTAAATACCTATGCTAACAAGTAGCAAAGATACCTAGAGAGGTTCCTTGGTCAACTCTAGGGTCAAACGAGAAGTCCGGAAACCAAGCGAAGAAGCCGGGAGAGCGAACGCACTAAACCGGAGCACTCTGCAGGATTCCGGACTATCCGAACTGCAAGTCCCGGACTGTCCGCCCAAGGCCGGACTGTCCGCGGTCTGGTGGCGGATTGTCCGCCGGCAGAAACGTAAAAACAGCAGAGTTGCTAAAGACTCCCTGGACGTTCCCGGACTGTCCGCAGATTTCAACTGCGGACTGTTCGCCTGTCAAAATCCGCTAGAGCAGCCAAGGGATGCAGCCACTGGTCAGGCTCTCCCCCGATGCCCGGACTGTCCGTGGTCCCAGGCGCGGACTATCCGCGACCTTGTAGAGAGGGCGATTTTGGTCGCCTTCTCTCCAAATCTCTCCAAATCCGATCCAAATCAAAATCCCAAGTTCCCAAACTTGGAGAGGATGATCATGGGGTAGTTAGAAGACTATCCCCAAGAAATCATCCGCTCAAATCAACCAAATCACCGGGAAATCAAAAGGGAAGATGGATGAACGGAAAATGCGTCACGAAAATGAAATCAATCCGATCTACTTGTTCGTAAGGAGTTAGATGAATTCCTTCGGTGGAAATGATCTCCTTTCAAATACGAACAAGTTGATTCAAACGGATTTCGCAAAGATGCATTAGAGAGGGAGATCGAGTGACGGGAAAATCGTGGAGAAACGAAGAACGCGAAGAACACGAACCAAAACGCGAATCACCACATCGATCTGCAGCCATAGCGCAAACACACGCTACAATGGTGAGGTTACGGCCTCACTTCCTCAAAATCAACAGTACACAGAGGCAAGTCTCTCTGTGGATCTCAGCTAGCTACAACAGGGAATGGGAGAGCAGGAAACCCTAGAAGCAAAGAGCAAATGACTGAGATGGGAAGGGAGGAGGGTGTCTCCCTCTACTTATCCTAATTTCTAATTCCTACTCTACCCCTCTCTAATTACAGAGCGAACCAGCTAAACCCTAGGGTTATTCTGGACCTACTCGGTGGTAGGTGTATCCGACGGCCACGCTCGCACAACTCGTAGCGTTGCCTCGACGCAACCTCCCGGTTGCCGCCACGTGCCGCCCTCGCTCTGCACCCCCGGTTTTGTGGCCCAAACCGGGAAACCAGCCTTTTCCAACCAACCCCCGGTTTTGAGGCCCAAACCGGGAAACCAGCCCACCAGCTTCTGAGTTTTGAGGCCAAACTCAGCAAACCCTCAGCGCCCAGGTTTTGAGGCCCAAACCTGGAAACCATCCTTAGCCCGAGTTTTGTGGCCAAACTCGGAAACCATCCGCACCCAGGTTTTGAGGCCCAAACCTGGAAACCGTCCACCTGATGGTTTTTCCCTGGCTCTACCACCAAACCGACGTCGTAGATGGGATGCACCTCCCGTGCAGTTTTAAGCCGAAAAAGGTATTCACCATCAAAATAGCACAAGACATGTATGGACAGGAAGTCAAATGTGCTAAGCATGTATACCAAGTGAACTACCCCTAGCACAGTTCAATCATCATGCTGATACCAATTTAGGCATTTACTTGTGATTTCAAATTGTAATCGGAGTTGCAGCGGTGAAATTACACAAGTTCAGAAAACAGCATGTGACTGCGAGAGGTTGAATGCTTGTTATCGCCTAACTTTCCAACTGTGCGAAGCCTATGCATAAGCAATCAGAAGCTTAAGGCAACAGTTTCGGTCATACACTACACAGCTCAAGTTCAACTCAAAGTGCAAATGAGAAGCAGTCTCGAAACTGTGATGTGCTAACAAGCAAACCCATCTCAATCTTTTCAATTCACTTAACTTGGTTCAGATTTTAAACAGAATATGACACACCAAGCAAGTGAATGACTCAACACTAGAGACATAGCAACCTAGCATATATGAAAAGCACATGTGACTTCAACACATCCTACACATGCTAGTTGCATATCTCAATGGTGAACATTTTCAAGTTTTTAAGTTCATTATCAAATTCACCATTCAAAAATAGCTCAGCTCATAGTATGTACTAGTGATCAGAAAGAGCATAAGCTACAGCATCAACATAAAGCATCGGAGCAAAAACTACACATAGCATAGTTACATTCTTCAGATTATACATATGAAGCTCAGAATGTAAAAGCGTATGCTAAAATACAAAAGATGCACGAAGAAATCAAAGAGAAGCAAAAACAACTGAAAACAAAAAGTCAGTGTATCATACAAAATCCAAAGTGTTTCCCCCATCTAAAAGGGGAAACACACACCAAGCTCACCTCTCAACCGATTAAAGGTTGATTGGTCCAAAGGCTTGGTAAAAATATCAGCAAGCTGATGATGAGTATCGACATGGCGAAGGTCGATATCACCCTTCTCATAGTGGTCTCGCAGAAAATGAAAGCGCACATCAATGTGTTTGGTCTTCGAGTGAAGCACGGGGTTCTTAGCAACGCTAATCGCACTCGTGCTGTCACAAAGCAATGGAACACGAGAAAAGCTCAGACCAAAATCACGCAAAGTGGCCATCATCCAGAGTAACTGGGAACGGCAGCTAGCCGCAGCAACATATTCCGCCTCCGTGGTAGACTGGGCGACTCTAGACTGCTTGCGAGAAGACCACGAAACAAGAGAAGAACCAATAAACTGGCAAGTCCCAGAAGTGGACTTGCGATCAATACGGCAACCAGCAAAATCGGCATCGGAATAACCGCAAAGGGAAAGGGTGGAGGAAGCAGAATACCAAATCCCGAATTCTAGAGAGAAGGATAAGTACCTCATAATGCGCTTGACCGCCTGACGGTGAGAGGTGCGCGGCGACGCCTGAAAACGCGCGCAGAGACACACCGCGAACTGGATGTCCGGGCGTGTCGCCGTCAGGTACAGCAGCGACCCGATCATACTCCGGTACTCCTTCTGGTCCACTGCTTCTCCCTCCTTGTCCGCATCCAGGGCCGTCGTGGTCGCCATGGGTGTTGGAAGAGGCTTGGCCTCACCCATGTCGAACTTCTTCAGAATATCTCTGGTGTACTTGCCCTGGTGCACAAACGTTCCTTCCCGGGTTTGCTTGATTTGCAACCCGAGGAAAAACGTCAACTCACCCATCATGCTCATCTCGAACTCCCTGCTCATAATGTCTGCAAACTTGGCAACCAAAGCGTGAGAAGAACCACCGAAAATGATATCATCCACGTAAATTTGGACCAAGAGAGTATCAGTGCCTTGCTTGAGGAGAAAGAGCGTTTTATCTACACATCCCATTTTAAAACCCTTAGCAAGCAAAAAGGTTTTCAATCTATCATACCAGGCTCTAGGGGCTTGTTTCAAACCATACAAAGCTTTGTGAAGTTTAAAGACATGGTTTGGAAACTTGGGATTTTCAAAACCGGGGGGTTGTCTAACATACACCTCCTCTTCTATGTAGCCGTTTAAGAAGGCACTCTTGACATCCATTTGAAAAAGTTTGAAACCTTTGGATGCAGCAAAAGCCAAGAGTATCCTAATAGCCTCCAAACGTGCTACAGGAGCAAATGTCTCCTCATAGTCTATCCCCTCTTTTTGACTATATCCCTGGGCTATGAGTCTGGCCTTGTTTCTCACAACATGGTCATCTTCTCCCTGTTTGTTTTTGAAAACCCATTTTGTCCCAATTGGGTGACACTCAGAAGGTGGAGACACTAGAACCCAAACCCGATTTCTCTCAAAGTTCTCAAGCTCCTCATGCTTGGCATTGACCCAATCAGGATCTGTCAAAGCGTGTCCAACATCCCGGGGTTCAAAATCAGCAACAAATGCAGAATGAGCAAAGTGAGAGATTTGCCTTGACCGGGTGATGCGTTCGTCGATGCTGCCGATCATCTGCTGAGGCGGGTGCTGGCACTGAATGTGTCGTGGCGCCTCCCTTGCCGAAGTGATCTCCCCCTCAGCAGCAGCTGGTGCCTCCCCGGGTACAAAAGGTACCGCTCGGGGTGGCGGATCCCACGGCCCCCAGGAAGACGATGTGTCAGGGCCGTGAGTCATCGTAGAGGCCGCTCTTTGCGGCACAACAGGTGGAGGAGGTGCTGGGTCATCTATCCCTTCAGCACCTTCTTCTTCATCATCAAAAAGAGGTTCGCCAACCTCATGATCACCTGCACACTCAAAACGAGAAGAAGGACAAACCATGGTCTCGTCGAAGGTGACATCAGATGTCTCCATGACTCGGTTAGTGTCAAGGTTAAGTACACGATAAGCTCGAGTGTGAGTGCCATAACCCAAAAACACACCGTCAGAAGAACAAGACTCAAATTTGTCCAAGTTGCCCTTTTTGAGTATAAAACAATGGCAACCAAAAACTCGAAAATAACTCACCTTGGGTAGTTTTCCAAAACGCAACTCATAAGAGGTCTTTTTCAAGAAAGCTCAAAGAAAAATGCGATTGAAAATATAGCATGCAGTGTTCATAGCTTCGGCCCAATATCGCCTAGGAGTCCTATGCTCATCGAGCATCGTCCTGGCCATCTCTACAAGGGTCCGATTCTTTCTTTCTACAAAACCATTTTGAGGCGGTGTGTAGGGGGAAGAAAACTGATGCTCTAACCCAAAGGAGTCACAAAACTTCTCAAAATCCGAATTCTTGAATTCGGAACCATTATCACTCCGAATTGCTCGCATAGAGTTCAAAGGGAACTCATTCTGAAGACACAAAATCAGATTGCGAGCAAAGGAGAAAGTCTCGGTTTTCTCAGCTAAAAAGAAAACTCACGAATATCTCAAAAAATCGTCGACAACAACAAGCACATACCACTTCCCCCCAACCGAGCTCACCCGAGCCGGACCAACAAGGTCCAAGTGTAAAAGCTCTCCAGGGCGCTTAGTCATGACCTGAGTCACTGGATGGTGGGGAGCGGCTACCATCTTCCCATGTCTACAAGAATGGCAAACAGGATCCTTCTCCATGGATAAATTGGGCAATCCTCAGATTAAGCCAAGTGAACTAAGCCTTGCAAGCAAGTCGAAGCTAAGGTGACCTAGTCTCCTATGCCACTTCCAAAGATCAAAGGAGGAAGGTCCAGCCAAAAGACAACGAGAAATTCTGAACGATTCCGAGAAATCCGCACGAAAGACTTTTCCAAAGGGCAAAATCACACATACAAGATTGCCCTGAGGATCCAAAATGCGACTGAGATTCGGTTTAAAACGAATCTCATAGTCATCATCAAAGAGTTGCGAAACAGAAAGAAGGTTAAAATGCAAGTTAGAAACAAGAGCAACATCGCGCAACACAAAGTGCTCATTAACTCGCACAGACCCACGAGACAGCACCTTACCTTTGCTGTTGTCGCCGAAGGTGATATACTCCTTTCCGGCGACCGGACTAAGACTGGAGAACCACTTGGTGTTTTCGGTCATGTGCCTCGAACACCCGGAATCCACCAACCAAACGTTCTCCAATCGTTTTACCTACATCAATAAAAAGACATAGGGTGAGCATACGGGCCAACACTGGGGTTAGTGAAGTAAGGGGAATACCAGTGTTGGGCCGGCTGCTCAAAAGAACGGTCAGTGAAAAAACCATTCCTAGCACACCTACGAAGGAAGCGATCACCACATTTAGAAGAACGTGGTCCGCTAGGGAAGGAGCACTCACCGCGATACTCAAAACGCGGTGGGGGAAAGCGCTCAACTACAAAGCCACCGCCACGGGGTCCATAGCCTACAACTGCAGGCTCCCGCCGGGCACGCTCTCTATGAGGCCTACACCTAGGAACTTGAGGCTCAACAACTCTAGGCCTAGCGTCTCTCCTCGGAGCTCTCTCCTGCCTAGGCCTGGGAACTTGAGGTTCTGGACCTCTGGGCCTAGCAGCACGTCTCGGTACTCTCCTCTGAACATTCGGCGCATGTACATCATGGGAAGGATGGTACATGTCCGGGTTATTCATCTCCCTAGCACGACGAGCCTCTCTCTTGCGCCTAAAACAGAACTCACTCAGGTGTCCATCTCTCCCACAGTGCTCATAGTGGTACCTCACCGCTCTCAAAGGGGGTTGTTGGTCCTCACGGTTGTGGGTGTGGATCACCTTGCCCTTCTGTGGCAACTCCTCCTGGATAGGTGGCATTGTGTCCAGCTTGTTCTTTAGGTGGTTGGGTTTGGGATGCCACACTTGGTTCTTGGGTGGAGCTCTCGGAGGTTCCTCAAACACCCCATCCTTGGTGTTAGGCTTGAGAGGCTCTTTGGGTGGAAGCTTGGTTAGTTTGGGAGTAGTGGTGGAGTTGGGCTTCTCACTCGGGTTCAAACCACTCGACTCTCCAATCTTCCCAAAAGCAGAAAGATCAACACCCAGAGCAAAGCCTACACCGGGACCTCTAGCAGCTCGCTTGAATTGGGAGATCATCATCCCGAGCTGTGGCTCACTACAAGAGACCCATGACAAGATGGTCCGAAGGTATGTGTTTTCTTCCTCGGTTTGCATCTTATCATGCTTCACATTGGCAATCTCCATCTCCAAACCCTCGCACAAAGCGCACCTAGTCACACAAGTGCTACCCGAGCTGGCCTCCTCAAGAGACACAATCTTGGCATTCTTCTCTGCCAACTCGGATTGCAAGACAGGACAAGTCTTGCACGCACCCAACAGCATGGGCCTAGCCCGGAGCTCATCCACCTCTCCTACCAACGCAACATACTTGCTTCTCAAAGTGAGAAGATCAGTCATGTGCGTGGTGCACGCCTCGCACTCCTCCTCATCTGTGACAACTACGGTGGACTTGACAGAATCAAGTTCCTTCACCGTATCCTCCCACTTCTGCCTAAACTCCTTGCACTCTCTAGCGGCACGCCTAAGCAGCTTATCCTGACTAAGCAAGGCGGCAGTAAGCTTTTCTACCTCAGCTGAAAGCTCATCGTGGGTGAGAGATACCTGGGAGGTGTCGTCGTCGTCGTCGTTCCGAGGGGAGTTCACCTGCTCGCCGTCGACCTCCTTGCCGAGGGCCATGGTGCAGAGGCCGTCATCGTCGGCGAAGAAGCAGAGACCGTTCAGCTTGTCCTCGATCCTCTTCTTCTTCTCGGACTCGTCGTCGCTTGAGCAAGCGGAGTCGTCATCCGAGCCGTCGACGTCGCTGAGCATGGCGAAGAACGCACGCTGCTCAGCCTGGGCCTTCTCCAAGTACTTCTTCTTGATGTACTCCTTGTCGAAGCCGCCCCTCCGCTTGTGCCTCGCGGGGACGTACTTCTCCTTGCGCTTGCCGGAGTCGTACGTGTGCCCATGATCGCCCTTCCTAGATGAGTTCTTCTTCTTGGGACAGTTGGCGATGAAGTGGTCGGGGTCGCCGCACTCGTAGCATCCCGAGCGTCCTCCTCCGCGGCGACGGTTCATGCGGTTGTTGTGAAACCGCGAGAATCGGTTGGCGAGCATTGCCAACTCGTCATCCCCCAAAGACTCGAGCTGGTCCTCTGTGACAGAAAAGAGAGACGAAAGAGCAAAACCTCCAGAGGGGTTAGAAGAGCCAGAAACCAAAGCCATAGTCGGGCCAGAAGGATTCTCATAAGAAGCCCTCGCCATGGCGTCAATCTCACTAGACTTGAGCTTACTAAAGAGCTCGTCGCACGTGAGGGTCTCATAGTTAGGTGATTCGATGATCGCCTGAACTTTGGAGTCCCACACCGATCGATCAAGAGTATGCAAAAGCTTCAAAGCTCTCTCATGATCGTCGAAAGGCAACTGCTCCTTGTTAGCCCTCATCCTGTTGACAATCACCTGAAAGCGAGCGAATAAACTTTCTATGCTCTCGCCAGGCATATGTCGAAAGTTCTCATACTCTCGCTTGAACGACTCGTAGAGTCGGGTTTTGACTTGAGAGGTTCCCTCATGGAAACGCATGAGGGTGGCCCAAATCTCCCGAGCCGTAGCGAGGTGAGAAACGTGATCAAACTCACTCATGCTCAAACATGAGAAAAGAGCATTACGGGCTCGGCTATTAGCATCGTGCTCATCGATCTGAAGCTGAGTGACACGAGCAGCCAAGACCACGTAATCGGCAGAGTTGCGAATATGCCAAATGGAAGCACCCAAACTCTGCAGATAGGCCGACATGCGTATCTTCCAATACGCATAGTTCGTCCCATCGAAAAACGGCGGTTTGCCCACGCCGCGATCCATGTCGCCTTCTGTGGATCTGGAACCGGCTAAGGTGGAAGATCCTTAACCCGCTCCGATACCAATTGAAGGACCGAGAAAGCACTAGCAAGGCGACCAGAGGGGGGGGGGTGAATGGGAGCTCAAAAATTTCTCTCGAAACTTTGGCCAAATGTCCCAAAATCAACCCCGAGAAATTGCGACCGAAACCGTGATGCCCACGACCCTTGGAAGAGGGTGGATGATCCCTAGGATCACAGCGAGGCACCACAAGAAGATAGCAAACCAAATGCCAAAAAGCTCTGACTCGACCACAACCCCAAAAACCAAGTCCCGAACGTAGATAGACGGCTACGTCGAGAAACTCCTAAATACCTATGCTAACAAGTAGCAAAGATACCTAGAGAGGTTCCTTGGTCAACTCTAGGGTCAAACGAGAAGTCCGGAAACCAAGCGAAGAAGCCGGGAGAGCGAACGCACTAAACCGGAGCACTCTGCAGGATTCCGGACTGTCCGGACTGCAAGTCCCGGACTGTCCGCCCAAGGCCGGACTGTCCGCGGTCTGGTGGCGGATTGTCCGCCGGCAGAAACGTAAAAACAACAGAGTTGCTGAAGACTCCCTGGACGTTCCCGGACTGTCCGCAGATTTCAACTGCAGACTGTCCGCCGGTCAAAATTCGCTAGAGCAGCCGAGGGATGCAGCCACTGGTCAGGCTCTCCCCCGATGCCCGGACTGTCCGTGGTCCCAGGCGCGGACTGTCCGCGACCTTGCAGAGAGGGCGATTTTGGTCGCCTTCTCTCCAAATCTCTCCAAATCCGATCCAAATCAAAATCCCAAGTTCCCAAACTTGGAGAGGATGATCACGGGGTAGTTAGAAGACTATCCCCAAGAAATCATCCGCTCAAATCAACCAAATCACCGGGAAATCAAAAGGGAAGATGGATGAACGGAAAAAGCATCACGAAAATGAAATCAATCCGATCTACTTGTTCGTAAGGAGTTAGATGAATTCCTTCGGTGGAAATGATCTCCTTTCAAATACGAACAAGTTGATTCAAACGGATTTCGCAAAGACACACTAGAGAGGGAGATCGAGTGACGGGAAAATCACGGAGAAACGAAGAACGCGAAGAACACGAACCAAAACGTGAATCACCACATCGATCTGCAGCCGTAGCGCAAACACACGCTACAATGGTGAGGTTACGGCCTCACTTCCTCAAAATCAACAGTACACAGAGGCAAGTCTCTCTGTGGATCTCAGCTAGCTATAGCAGGGAATGGGAGAGCAGGAAACCCTAGAAGCAAAGAGCAAATGACTGAGATGGGAAGGGAGGAGGGTGTCTCCCTCTACTAATCCTAATTTCTAATTCCTACTCTACTCCTTTCTAATTACAGAGCGAACCAGCTAAACCCTAGGGTTATTCTGGACCAACTCAGTGGTAGGTGTATCTGACGGCCACGCTCGCACAACTCGTAGCGTTGCCTCGACGCAACCTCCCGATTGCCACCACGTGCCGCCCTCGCTCTGCACCCCCGGTTTTGTGGCCCAAACCGGGAAACCAGCCTTTTCCAGCCAACCCCCGGTTTTGAGGCCCAAATCGGGAAACCAGCCCACCAGCTTCTGAGTTTTGAGGCCAAACTCAGCAAACCCTCAGCGCCCAGGTTTTGAGGCCCAAACCTAGAAACCGTCCTCAGCCTGAGTTTTGTGGCCAAACTCGGAAACCATCCGCACCCAGGTTTTGAGGCCCAAACCTGGAAACCGTCCACCTGATGGTTTTTCCCTAGCTCTACCACCAAACCGACATCGTAGATGGGATGCACCTCCCGTGCATCCCGTCCACCGACACGTGTCCCCAAGTCCACGACTCAGGCAACACATGACCGCAAGTCTTCACTTGTAGCTGCCACAGGCTGCCAGCCACCACAGCTGATCCTCGGGCCTCTGGTCCCTCAGTCCAAGCATTATGTCTGCCCTTCGCCACTCTCGGTCCATCGGCACGGCACGTCTCTACTTGACCTTCACCTCGCCTTTGATCACTGCATCCGTGCTCGACACCTGCACAACACAAGCCAAAGAACATGCACATCATTCCAGTTGACAATCACTCATCACTCAGAGACCCGGCATACACCCATGTATCCGCAAAAAGGAAGAGCAGAGTGGTGGCGGCACGTGGCGGCAATCGATGAGGTTGCGTCGAGGCAACGCTACCAGTTGTGCGGGCGTGGCCGTCGGATCACCACCTATCTTGAGTTGGTCCAGAATAACCCTAGGGTTTAGCCGGCTCGCTCTGTAATTAGTTAGGGGTAGAGGGGGAATTAGAATTAGGATAAGTAGAGGGAGACACCGACCTCCCATCCTATCTCAGTCATTTGCTATTTTGCCTTCTAGTTTCCGTGCTCTCCCTATCCTCTGCTATAGCGAACTGAGATCCACAGAGAAGACAATCATACCTCTGTGTCCGTGAGATTTTGAGGAAGTAAGACCGTAATCTCACTGTTGTAGCGTGTGGTAGCCACACGGTTGCAAATTCGTGGTTGTGATTCGCGTTTTGTTCATGTTCTTCACGGGTTGCTTTTCTCCACGTTTTTCCCGTTGATCGATCTCTCTACTCGGTGCATCTTTTGCAAATCCGTTTGAACCAAGTTGTTCTAGATCGTGAAGCACTTCTTTCCACCGAAGGAAATCATCTCAAACCTCACAAGCTAGTAGATCGGTTGATTTTCGTTTTGGATCAAGTTTTGCTCCTTTATCCCGATTTCTTCCAATTCACCAAGTTGGAGTTAGGTTCGAGCCATGATTCCTTTAGGATAGCCCACTAACCTCCTTGGAACTCCTCATACTAAGTCTAAGCCTTAGTGCTTTTGATTCGGAGGAGATTGGGTCATTTTCGCGGAAGAACAGTTCTAGATCGGGACCATCGGACGCTTAGTTCTTGAGCATCGGACGCTGAGTTCTTCCCATCGGAGCGTCTGTTGCCACGTGTCATCTGACAGTGAGTTTTAAGGAGCATCGGACGCTGACCATCAGAGCGTCCGTTGTCATCGGACGCGCCGGGGGTCAAGCATCGGACGCTACGGTTTCACTGTAGCAGCGTCTGATGCCTGTCCAGTAAGGTTCCAGACTTGTCCTGTTTGCATCGGACGCGTCCGGTGCCTCGCCATTGGACGCAGGCCAGCGTCCGATGCTGTGTCTTTAGCACGTTTTTGTCCGCAGTTCGTTCGTCCATTGTCGGTTTTGATTTCTGGCTTTTGCGTTGGGTTTCTAGGGTCGTGTAGTGTCTCGCTGTGCTTCTTGGAAGCATCCACCCTACCTCTAGGGTCGTGGACACTTGCGAGCTCTAGGGTTTGCTCTTGGGGTTGATTCTCGGGACAGTGGCGACAAGTTTCCGGTAGGAAAATTTGAAGCTCCCATTCACCCCCCTCTGGTCGCTTTCTGGTAGCATCTTCGGCCCTTCGATTACCTTAGGCACCGGCTTCGCTGACTTCTGAAGCTCAGACAACTCAACAACTTCTGAAGTGCGTTTTTGTCCAATTCCTTTTAAAAATTTGGCTGTCCCAGCTGTTTTCTTCTTTGGCTCGTAGGCGGAAACCAACTTGGGTACCGAAAATTTCTTTTTTGGCGCTGGTGGTGGCTCCTTGCTTTGTGGCAGAGGATCTTTGGGTTGTAGGGAAGGTGGGGAATTCAATGGTGGTGTTTCTGGCAAAGGCGATGACTGTGGCGGAGATGGTGCTAACTGTGGCGGAGGAGACGTCTGTGGCGGAGGTGGAGCTGACTGTGGTGGAGGAGATGACTGTGGTGGAGATGGTGCTGACTATGGCGGAGGCGATGATTGTTCCAGAGATGGTGCTGACTTTAGCGGAGGTGATGATTGAGGGTCGGGAATAGACTGAGGAGGTGATGGTGGGTGGTCATGAAGAGGATCGGTAGGTCCTAATGACTCCTGAGTGGGTTGCTCCATCAGCTGGACGTCCCTCCTAGGCCAAAGGATGAAATTGTTTATAGCCTGTCCGAGTTTCTCAATGTCCTCTGGACCGGGGATGTCTAGAATCTCATCCTCATATCCTTGAACCACAGTCGATACTTCTACTCTGCAGTAGTCTTCATGAATGTCAGCACCATGGTATTTGCGTCCTGGGATCGCTTTGCCCTTGGCTACTTCCCTTGTACGATGATTGTTAATGCCATATCTTATGACCAGGGAGCACGACATGGGACCAACAATGTCATCAACCGAATAGTGAACCTTGTTTGCCGTAGACGCAACACTGCTTGGAATGTTGGTTGCACATTGTGACACCACTGGGACTAGCTGCATCTGAGGGGCCTAAACGCTAATCTGTTGATTTGAAACCGCCCTCGCTAGTTTTTGCATCAACTCAGGAGGAGGATTTTCTAGCAATTTTGCCAT
Source organism: Coix lacryma-jobi var. lacryma-jobi (assembly GCA_009763385.1). Lineage (NCBI taxonomy): Eukaryota > Viridiplantae > Streptophyta > Magnoliopsida > Poales > Poaceae > Coix > Coix lacryma-jobi. The sequence continues at coordinate 17,730,227 of CM019828.1, forward strand.
CATCTCCGTGAACTCTTTCTTAGCCTCTTGCTTTAAATAACTTGTCATTTCTTCCTTGTATCGATCATGTTTCTTATACTCACCTTGCCACTAAGGGCCGAATCCATCCTTCCATCCCTCTTTGGATGAGATGCCTCGAACACGTCCAGGATGCTCAGGGTTACCGAGGCCCGCAGTAAGGATGTCCCTCTCCCTTCGTGGCTTGAATTTCCCTTCCTGCATGTTGGCCGCCACCGCAAAGATGCTCTTTGTTGCTTCTTCAAACATTGGGTCGTCAAAGGACACACCGCTCTCAGTTTCCTTTGGTTTTCGAGCAAGAATCCAATTTGCTGACCTTTCACCAACTTGCTCGGACAGCGCTGGCAACCCTGCCGCCTTCTTCGCAGCCTCTTCTTGCCTCCATTTGGGAACCTGGCGCTGGTAACCACCTGTGCCTAGATGGTGGTGGTACTTGTTGTTCTTAGCGAGAGCAGAGTTGGCTTCACTAAGAGTTAAGAAATCTGGCTCTCTCCTCTGCTCTAAAAAGACCGCCCATTGTCATTTAGTAATGTTGTATCTGCTTGTAGGGTCCAACCCTCTCTTTGCAAACTTGGTATTCATCTCCGACCTCCAGTTTCGGAATCTGATTGCACACTGCTTCATTGTGTATTCCTTTATCAGTGCCTCTGGTGTGTTTCGAGGAAACAAGAACCTCGTCTTGATTTTATCCCAATTTTTTGTCTTGTCATCATCTGACACACTGGACCACTGTCGAATAGTGATATCAAGAATGTCCCTAACACAGAAACCAATGGTGTTCCGGTACTTAGGTAGGGCCTCCTCAGGAGCTAGGGGTTGTCCGATCGGGCTAACATCTGAGATGGCATATACGTTGTCTGGAAACTTGTTTAATCCTCTCGCCTTGTTTCAAATTGCTCCGCTTTCTTTTTCTTGATCTCTCAGTGCTCGTCGTCGTGGTCGGTTCCGGTGCATCTTCGGCTTGTGCCACTTCGTGTTGCCAAATCAGTTCTTGCATTTGAGACATTGCCTCCTGAGTATAGACACGTTTATATATAGACATTATGGATCGAAATCATGTAATTACATACAAACATTATAGATCCAAATCATGTAATGATAGACAAGGATTACCTTATCGGCTTGTGGATTATAATCAGGGTCACGTTCCAATTCACAACGAGCCTTCCTCACTTCGGGAGGCTCTATGCCATCGCTAACACTTTCATATTCCGGAGTTTCGTCCCCTATGGCTTCACCCGTTTGGTGGGTCCTTCTACCTTCTCCGTGGGGTCGGACGACCCCAGGACATTGCCTGTTTGGTGCATCACTTCTTTCGTCATGGGGTCGGACTCTGGGGCTTGTTCTGTATGTTCAGATCCTGGTGCTTGGTCCTTGCGCGGAGAACTCATCGCGACAAACTGACATAAATATATAATAATATCACAAGGAGATCTAGCTATGGTATGAAGAAGTTGCGACAATCTAAATGATTTTATAAAAGAAAAAAAAGAAAAAACATGGTATTCCTAGAATTATCTATGTATTAAACAAACTATGAGGCATATATTCAATTTAAATCATTTTAATTATATATTTCACGAGAGAAACAAAATTAAATTTATTTTCATTTATTTATGTATACATCTTGTCGAGGGAAACAAAACAAAAATTATTTCATTATTTTTGGACCAATATTTCTTAGGATATAAATTTTAGAATGATTATATAAAAAAAATAAAAAAAATCAGCCTAACTCCCGGCCATGCCCCTCCTCTCCCTCTCTCCCTCTCCGACCCACTCCCCGGCCCATTCCACGGCCCATTCCCCTCCTCTCCCTCTCTCCCTCCTCTGCTTCCACGCGCGCAGCCGCCGGCCGCCGCAACCACGCCTGTCGTCGCAGTGCGCCCGCCGCCGCGCGGGCGCACTGCGGCGGCGTCCACCGTGCTGCGCGCCCGCGGCCACCGTGCTGCGCGCCCGCAGCCACGCCATTCCCGCCGCAGCGCGCGCCGCCGCCGACGAATGCGTAGAGAGAGAGGGAGGACGAGGTGGAGGAGGAGGAGGAGGAGTAGGAGGAGGAGAGGACTCACAACGGCGACTGCGACGGCGAGCGCAGCGGAGAGGGGACGGTGGCGCGACGATGAAGCGGCGGCGGAAAATTTCGGTAGCCTGCCGGCGTCTCTCTTTCAAATGAACTGGCACCGGGACTTAGAAATGTTCGAGGCGACGAGTTGACCTATATAGGGAGCCCATTTCTACAGGCGGTGGTCAATACCGACCACATGTAGAAATGGTTTCTACAGGCGGTCGGTATTGACCACCGTATGTAGAAATCTATTTCTACACGTGGTGGTCAATACCGACCGCCTGTAGAAATGGTTTCTACAGGCGGTTGGTATTGACCACCGCCTGTATTAACTAATTTCCCATTTTTTTAAAATGCATTTGCAGATATTGTTTAAATGATTCAAAAATTCATATCTTAATAAATATTGGTCCAAAAATTATGAAATAAATTTTGTGTTGTTTCTCTATAAAAGATCTACATGTTAAAAATATTGGTCCACAAATTTTGTGCTTCATTTATTATATTTTTTATGTTTAAAGTTTTGAAATTCAAATTTTGAGAGAGTTTTGTGCGGCTAAGGGATTTAAAACTGGCTCTAATGAGAAAGTTTTGAATACCAAAGTTGAAGGGGACACCATGATCTACAACTTTTGTTTTGGTCATTACTTCATTTGATAGGTATTGACCACCGTCTGTAGAAATCTATTTCTACACGCGGTGGTCAATACCGACCGCCTGTAGAAATGGTTTCTACAGGCGGTTGGTATTGACCACAGCCTGTATTAACTAATTTCTAATTTTTTTAAAATGCATTTGCAGATATTGTTTAAATGATTCAAAAATCCATATCTTAATAAATATTGGTCCAAAAATTATGAAATAAATTTTGTGTTGTTTCTCTATAAAAGATCTACATGTTAAAAATATTGGTCCACAAATTTTGTGCTTCATTTATTATATTTTTTATGTTCAAAGTTTTGAAATTCAAATTTTGAGAGAGTTTTGTGCGGCTAAGGGATTTAAAACTGGCTCTAATGAGAAAGTTTTGAATACCAAAGTTGAAGGGGACACCATGATCTACAACTTTTGTTTTGGTCATTACTTCATTTGATACTGTTGTGCCACACATTATCCACATCTACTCTAATCTTCCGTAAAACTCACTTAAACTCTCTAAGAGATGTGCCCACTTGTGAAGTATCTATGTTGTCACTTTGTTCAAATGATTTCATTCTTTTTCCTAGAGTTTAGTTGGCCAATAAATGCCACCACACATAATTTGAGGATTTTTTTAAAAACTAGTGAATTACTGATTTTTTTAAGTTATAGGAATTTAAAAGCCCGACAACTCGCAGATGAAATATGACATACTTAATGACCTCTAGTGAGGACATTTTGAATACCAAAGTTGTAGGTACCAACATAATTCTCATCTTTTGTATAGGACATCCCTTTATTTATTATATTTTTTATGTTTAAAGTTTTGAAATTCAAATTTTGAGAGAGTTTTGTGCGGCTAAGGGATTTAAAACTAGCTCTAATGAGAAAGTTTTGAATGCCAAAGTTGAAGGGGACACTATGATCTACAACTTTTGTTTTGGTCATTACTTCATTTGACACTGTTGTACCACACGTTATCCACATCTACTCCAATCTTTCGTAAAACTCACTTAAACTCTCTAAGAGATGTGCCCACTTGTGAAACATCTATGTTGTCACTTTGTTCAAATCATTTCATTCTTTTTTCCTAGAGTTTAGTTGGCCAATACATGCCACCACACCAAATTTGAGGATTTTTTGAAAAACCAGTGGATTACTGAATTTTTTTTAAGTTATAGGAATTTAAAAGTCCGATAACCCGCAGATGAAATATGGCACACTTAATGACCTCTAGTGAGGAAGTGTTGAATACCAAAGTTGTAGGTACCAACATAATGCACATTTTTTGTATAAGACATCCCTTCATTTATTACATTTTTTGTGTTCAAAGTTTTGAAATTCAAATTTTGAGAGAGTTTTGTACGGCTAAGGGATTTAAAACTAGCTCTAATGAGAAAGTTTTGAATGCCAAAGTTGAAGGGGACACCATGATCTACAACTTTTGTTTTAGTCATTACTTTATTTGACACTGTTGTACCACACGTTATCCACATCTACTCCAATCTTCCGTAAAACTCACTTAAACTCTCTAAGAGATGTGCCCACTTGTGAAGCATCTATGTTGTCACTTTGCTCAAATCATTTCATTCTTTTTCCTAGAGTTTAGTTTGCCAATACATGCCACCACACCAAATTTGAGGATTTTTTGAAAGACCAGTGGATTACTGAATTTTTTTTAAGTTATAGGAATTTAAAAGCTCGACAACCCACCCCGTAGATGAAATATGGCACACTTAATGACCTCTAATGTGGCATAAAGATTACATAAATGGATTACATGGCAAATAACAAAAATAATCTAGGCAGCTACTATTCTTCCTTCTCCATCATGTCGCACCCAGGGCAATGATTTCTGTGGGATGCTTCGCTCAACATTCCTTATCCTTACTGGATGGTCGTCTACGAAGAGAGACATATCGCTGAACTCGTTAAATTCATCCAGGTCAGATACACCATCAACTCCTATAGCTTGTTGCTTTCCAGGAAAAACTACATACGTCGGCTTGTCACTACTTTTCTTCTCATTACGAGAAAGGATCTGTTCGGCATAGAAGACCTGTGCAGCACGGTTAGCCATTATCCACGGATCATCTTTGTAGCCAACCTTACTTAGATCAAGAACTCTGACCCCATAGTTGTCCACTATAACATGTTTGTCTTCAACCCATTGACATCGAAACACAGGGATCTGAAATGAACCATAGTCAAGTTCCCATATGTCCTCAACGAAGCCAAAGTATGTAGTCTTATTACCAGTTTCAGAGTCCAAGTGCGGATACATGGGTGTATGCCGGATCTTGTGATGATGAGTGATTGTCAACTGAGATGATGCGCATGTTCTTTGGCTTATGTTGTGCAGGTGTTGAGCACGGATACGGTGATCAAAGGCAAGGTGAAGGTCAAGTAGAGACGTGTCGTGCCGATGGACCCAGAGCGGTGAAGGGCGAACGTGAGGCTTGGACTGACGGACCGGTGGCCTGAGGATCGGCCGTGGTGGCTAACAACCTGGGACAGCGACAAGTGAAGACTTGCGTGTGGTTGGGGTGCACGGGCGGTGCATCCCTTCTACGACGTCGGTTTGGTGGTTGAGCCACAGAAAACCACCGAGTGGACGGTTTCCAGGTTTGGGGCTCAAAACCTGGGTGCGATCGGTTTCCGAGTTTGGGCCACAAAACTCGGGCTGAGGACGGTTTTACTACAAAAAATGAGGCCTTCTACGACGATAAGAGGGTTTTCTGTTGTCATAGAAGGCCCGTCACTAAGGACCTTCTGTGACAATTTTTATGACAATTGTTGATCTATGACAATTTTTGTGACAATTACAGTTGTCGTAAATCACAAATTGTCATAAAAATAGCTTGTAATTGTCACAGAAGGTCCTTAGTGACAGGCCTTTTACGACAACAGAAAACCCTCTAATCGTCGTAGAAGGTGTCATTTTTTGTACCAGGTTTGGGCCTCAAAATCTGGGTGCTGGCAGGTTTCTGAGTTTGGGCTACAAAACTCAGGCGACGGACAACAGGTTTCCCGGTTTGAGCCTCAAAACCGGGGGATGGCCCAGGTTTCCCAGTTTCGGCCTCAAAACCGGGGGGAGGTCCGTGAAAAGGACGTGCAGAGCGGTGGCGGCACATTGCGGCAATCGGTGAGGTCGCGTCGAGGCGAAGCTACCAGTTGTGCGGGCATGGCCGTCAGATCAAAATCAACTTTGAGTTGGTCAAGAATACCCTTAGGGTGAGCCTGCTCGCTCATTAGTAGTAGGGGTAGAAGGGGAATAATTGTATTAGACTATATAAGGAGAGGCAACCCCTCCCTCCAGACCATCTCAACTATTGCTATTTTCATTCTAGGGTTTTCTGCTCTCCCACATCCCTGCTGTGTATTTGCTCTTTAAGGAAACGAGATCGTAATCTCGTTGTCTCCTCGTGTGGAGAAGTTTCGTCTGGAAATCGAGATCGATTCGCATTTTGAGCTATGTTCTTCGCGTTTTGCTTTTCGTTCTCTCAGTGATTTGCTTCGTTCTCCTACTCCGAGGAACGATTTTCGATTCCGCTTGAACTGAGATGTTCTAGGTCATGAGGCGCATCTTTCCACCAAAGGAATTTCCCTCTAACCTCACGAGCTAGTAGATCGATCAATTTTCATTTCGGATCAATTTTTGTCTCGCTTGCCCCGAATTCTTCCGATTCACCGATTTGGAGTTAGGTTCGAGCCATGATCTCTTAGGGGTAGCTCACTAACCTCCTTGGAACTCCTCATACCATGTCTAAGCCTTAGAGCTTTTGATTCGGAGGAGATCGAGTTGAATTCGCCGAAGAACTATGCAGTTTTGGAGGCATCGGACGCTGGACTCGGGGGCATCAGACGCTGAGTTCGTCACATCGGACGCTCAGGTGCCACGTGTCAAAGAACAACGTTTTTGAAGGAGCATCGGACGCTGACCATCGGACGCTCCGTTGACCATCAGACACGTCCGTGGCCTGAGCATCGGACGCTGAACTTTTCCTGTAGCAGCATCCGATGGCTATGCAGTAAGGTTCCAGAATAGTACATTTTGCATCGGACACGTCCGGTGCCTAGACATCGGACGCAGGCCAGCGTCCGATGTAGTGAGTTTAGCACTGTTTCGTCCGTAGTTTGCTCGTTCGACTTCGGATTTGGTTTTGGGTTTTTGCGTTGGATTTCTGACTTCGTGATCTATAGAAATCGGTCTTCCTGCTCTGCAAAATAGCCTGAATCCCCCTCGCGTTGCTCGGGGGAGGTTGAGGTTACCCAAAGCTCACCCTGTCACTAGTTGACTTGCGTGAACTTGGGCGAGTGAGCTTTTGTGGTGTCCCGCTATGTTCCTTGGGAACATCCACCCAATACCTTGGGTCGTGGACATCACGCTTGTTGGTTTGTTTTTGGGGTTGATTTTCTGGGACAGAGGCCTCAACATTTCGTAAGAAATTTGAAGCTCCCATTCACCCCCCGTCTGGTCGCCTTGCTTTAGCTTTCTCGGTCCTTCAAGTGGTATCAGAGCAGGTTAAGGATCTTCTACCTTAGCCGGTTCTAGATCCACAAAAGGCGACATGGATCGCGGCGTGGGCAAACCGCCGTTTTTTGATGGGACGAACTATGCGTATTGGAAGATATGCATGTCGGCCTATCTTCAGAGCATGTGTGCTTCTGTCTAGGATATTTGCAACAAGGCCGATTACGTGGTTCTGGCTGCTCGTGATACTCAGCTGCAGATTGATGAGCACGATGCCAATAGCCGGGTCCGTAATGCTCTTTTCTCATGTTTGAGCATGTCTGAGTTTGGTCGCGTTTCTCACCTCCCCACGGCTCAGGAGATTTGGGCGACCCTCATGCGCTTCCATGAGGGAACCGCTCAAGTAAAATCCCGTCTCTACGAGTCGCACAAGCGGGAGTATGAGAACTTTCGACACATGCGTGGCGAGAGCATAGAAAGTTTATTCGCTCGCTTTCAGGTGATTGTCAACAGGATGAGGGCTAACAAGGAGCTGTTGCCTTTCGACGATCATGAGAGGGCTCTCAAGCTTTTACACACTCTTGGTTAGTCGGTGTGGGACTCTAAGGTTCAGGCGATCATCGAATCACCTAACTATGAGACTCTCACGTGCGACGAGCTCTTTAGTATGCTCAAGTCGAGTGAGATTGACGCCATGGCGAGGGCTTCTTATGAAAATCCTTCTGGCCCGTCGATGGCTTTGGTTTCTGGCTCTTCTGCTAACACCTTTGGAGGCTTTGCTTTGTCATCTCTTCTTTCTGTCACAGAGGAGCAGCTGGAGTTCATGGCAGACGACGAGTTGGCCCTGCTTGCCAACCGGTTTTCGCGGTTCCACAACAACTGCATGAACCGTCGCCGCGGAGGAGGACGTGGTGGCTGCTACGAGTGTAGAGGCTCAGACCACTTCATCGCCAATTGCCCGAAGAAGAACAAGCAAGTCTTCGGCAAGGTGGATCACAGCCACAAGTACGAATCCAGCAAGCGCAAGGAGAAGTACGTCCCTGCCAAGCACAAGCGGAGGGGCGGCTTCAACAAGGAGTACATCAAGGAGAAGTACTTGGAGAAGGCCCAGGCTGAACAGCGTGCTTTCTTCGCCACGCTCAGCGACGTCGACGACTCGGATGATGACTCCGCTGCATCAAGCGATGATGAGTCCGAGAACAAGAAGAAGATTGAGGAAAAGCTGAACGGGCTCTGTTTCTTCACCGACAATGAGGGCTTCTGCACCATGGCCCTTGGCGATGAGGTCAACGGCGAGCTGGAGGAGATCCCTCAGAATGACGACGACAACAACACCTCCCAGGTATCTCAAACTCCTGACGAACTCTCTGCTGAGGTTGACAAGCTTACTGTTGCTCTCATTAGTCAAGATAAACTGCTTAGGCTTGCCGCTAGAGAGAGAAAGAAGTTTAGGAGGAAGTGGGAGGACGCAGTGAAGGAGCTTGAGTCTGTCAAGTCCACCGTTGTCGTGACTGAGGAGGATGAGTGTGAGATGTGCTCCAAGCACATGACCGACCTTCTCACTTTGAGGGGAAAGTATGTTGCTTTAGTTGGAGAAGTGGATGAGCTTAGGGCTAGATCCTCAGTACTTGGTGCGTGCAAGTCTTGTGCACGCTTGCAATCCGAGTTGGCAGAGAAGAATGCCAAGATTTTGTCTCTTGAGAAGGCCAGCTCGGGTAGCACTTGTGTGGCTAGATGTGCTTTGTTTGAGGGTTTGGAGATGGAGATTGCAAACATGAAACATGACAAGATGCAAACTGAGGAAGAAAAGACATACCTTCGGACCATCTTGTCATGGGTGTCCAGTGGTGAGCCACAACTTGGGATGATGATAGCCCAATTCAAACGTGGTGCTAGAGGTCCTGGTGTTGGTTTTGCTCAGGGCATGGGAAGTGCTGCTTCCTTTGGCAAGATTGGAGAGTCTAGCTGAAAGGATCTAATCAGCCTAGAGGGGGGGGGGTGGTGAATAGGTGATTATTGACAATCTAAAACTTCACAAACTAGAAAATGTAGTTAGACAACAACAGGTGTTACCGGTTTGTTTGGGTAGGTACTACCGGGTGTGATACACCGGTACTACCGACACAAACAAACGGCACTACCGGGATCCTAAGGAAGAACTACAAATCCAATGTAAGTGAGCTATGAATGTAATACAAGAATGAACCCCACTTCCCTAAGTATGATACACAACGATTCTAGCCTTACCAAGCCTTGGTTGTTTTCCACAGTGTGGATCGAGCCTTCTCAACCTAAGAAAGAGATAGGGAGAGAAAGAACACGAAGAACACAAGTAATATGCAAAGTAGAGACAACAACAAACACACGGGACACGACGATTTATCCCGAGGTTCGGCCAATCCACTAAGGAGTGCCTACGTCCTCGTTGTTGAGGTGACCACAAAGGTCGGAGTCTATTTCACCTCCTAGCCTCACTCAAGCAACCACAAAGGCTACTAGAGTTTCTCCACTAGAAATCATAAGGGTAATACAAACGCTTCAGGGAGCCCTCACAAGTGAATCAATACGGGCTACCACGAAGAACACCTAACCGGCTAGAGCTCAAGGAGCTCAAGAGTAAAAAACACAAATCAAGCCGGCTAGATGGAAACCAAGTGCTCAAGTCGTAGATCGAAGCTTCCCACTCTCTAATCTCACTTCCCTAGCTCAAATCTTACAAGTGAGTGAATCTAGGAGCAAAGGGGGAGAGAGAGGGGAGAAGTCAATGCTTGGAGGCTGTTTGTCTGAAGGTAGGTCGCAATAAGTGAGTGGAATGATTTGGTAACCGTCAAAAGAGGAGAGGAGAGCAATTTATACTGTGCCAGTCCCGAGGCTGGTCGGTAGTACCGACCACCCATGGTTGGTAGTACCGACCAGTCACCAACGGTCGCACAGATCTGGATCTGACCTAAAGTCAACTACCGGCCTCAGGTCGGTACCACCGAGGGGCAGTAGTACCGGCCCTATGGCGGTACTACCGCCAGGCCAAAACTGCCACGAACAGAGAGCTCCGCAGAAAGGGACTTGGTCCCTCGGTTACTACCGACCAGGGTCGGTACCACCGAGGGTCGGTAGTACCGGCCTTATGGCGGTACTACCGCCAAGTCAAAAACGAGCCAACACAGAGAGCCCTGCAAACTTGGTTTACCACCGGCTTGGGTCGGTACCACCGGGGGCGGTAGTACCGGCCCTATGGCGGTACTACCGCCAAGTCATTTTGAGAACGAACAGAGAGGTCTGCGAAACCAGGCTTACTACCGACCTGGGTCGGTACCACCGGGGGCGGTAGTACCGGCCTTATGGCGGTACTACCGCCAGGTCATTTTTTAGCTTATCCAGAGAGGTTGTAAAGATTTGCTTGCTACCGGCCGCGGGCGGTACCACCGAGGGGCGGTAGTACCGACCTCATGGCGGTACTACCGCCAGGTCATTTTAAGCGTGAACAGAGAGGATGTTAGAGCAGCGCGCAGAGCAGCCACGGGCGGTACTACCGACCACCCATGGTCGGTACTACCGCCCACACAGAAAACCCACTATTTGTTCGTGTTTGTGCGGTGTCTCTCAAGCAAACTTTAGTTAGTCGATTTGAGCACTTTTCTCCACATCTAGCCAACCTAATTTGTGACCCTCTTGATAGTCCGGCTTACCTATAACTCAAGTTTAGAATTAAACTTTTAAACCACCACTCGAGCTAGGTATCTTTATGTCCAAAAGTATCCAACGTGCTTCGTTCACGATATTTCAACGTTTCAAATCTTTCTAAGGAACTAACACCTGCATGCATACTTTTATAGATCCGTTAGTCCGTAATTTGATTGTCATTAATTATCCAAAACCCACAATGGGGGCGAATGCACTTTCACTAGCGGTCTTAACCCGAGTGAGAAGCCCAAGTCCACCACTACTCCCAAACTTACCAAGATACCACCCAAAGAGCCTCTAAAGCCTAACACCAAAGATGGAGTGTATGAGGAACCTCCGAGAGCTCCACCAAAGAAACAAGTATGGTCTCCTAAACCCAACCACCTAAGGAACAAGCTTGACACAATGCCACCTATCGAAGAGGAGCTCATACCACAAAAAGGCCAAGTGATTCACACCCACTACCATGAGTACCAACAACCCCCTATGAGAGCGATGAGGTACCATTGTGAGCACTGTGGGAGAGATGGACACTTGAGGGAGTTTTGCTTTCGGCGCAAGAGAGACGAGCGTCGTGCAAAGGAGATGAACAACATGGACATGTACCATCCTTTCCATGATGTACATGTGTCGAATGTTCAAAGGAGAGCTGCTAGGATTAGAGGTCCAATGCCTCAAGGTCCTAGGCTGCAAGGAGGTCATGCCCGGCGGGATCTGAACTTTGTTGGATATGGACCCCGTGGCGGTGGCTTTGTTATTGAGCGTTTTCCCCCACCACGTTTTGACTATCGCGATGGACGCCCTTTCCTTAATGGACCACGTTTTCCTATACGTGGTGATCACTTTCCCCGTAGGCGTGCTAGGAATGGTTTTGCTACTAACCGTTCTTTTGAGCAGCCGGCCCAACACTGGTACACTTCCCATTTTACTCACCGCAGTGTTGGACCGTATGCTCACCCTATGTCTTTTTATTGATGTAGGTAAGGCGATTGGAGAACGTTTGGTTGGTGGATTCCGGGTGCTCAAGGCATATGACCGGAAACGTCAAGTGGTTCTCCAGTCGTAGTCCGGTTGCCAGAAAGGAGTTTATCACCTTCGGCGACAATAGCAAAGGTAAAGTGTTGTCTCATGGGTCTGTGCGAGTTAATGAGCACTTTGTGTTGCGTGATGTTGCTCTTGTTTCTAACTTGCATTTTAACCTTCTTTCTGTTTCGCAACTTTTTGATGATGACTATGAGATTCGTTTTAAACCGAATTCAGTTGCATTTTAGATCCTCAGGGCAATCTTGTATGTTTGATTTTGCCCTTTGGGAAAGTCATTCGCGTGAATTTCTCGGAGTCGTTTGGAATTTCTCGTTGTCTTTTGGCTGGACCTTCCTCCTCTGATCTTTGGAAGTGGCATAGGAGACTCGGTCACCTGAGCTTCGACTTGCTTGCAAGGCTTAGCTCATTTGGCCTAATCCGAGGATTGCCTAAGTTGCATTTGGAGAAGGATCTTGTTTGCCATTCTTGTAGACATGGGAAGATGGTTGCCGCTCCCCACCATCCTGTGAATCAGGTTATGACCAAGCGCCCTGGAGAGCTTTTGCATATGGACCTTGTCGGTTCGGCTCGGGTGAGCTCAGTTGGTGGGAAGTGGTATGTGCTTGTTGTTGTTGACGACTTTTCGAGATATTCATGGGTTTTATTTTTAGCTGAGAAAACTGAGACTTTCACTTTTGTTGTCAATTTGATCTTGCGACTTCAGAACGAGTTCCCTAAGAACTTGATGAAAGCTATTCATAGCGATAATGGTTCCGAGTTTAAGAACTCGGATTTTGAGAAGTTTTGTAACTCTTTGGGTTTAGAGCATCAGTTTTCTTCCCCCTACACACCGCCACAAAATAGTGTTGTAGAGAGGAAGAATCAGACCCTTGTTGAGATGGCCAGGACGATGCTCGATGAGAATAGGACTCCTAGGCGGTATTGGCCCGAAGCTATGAACACTGCATGCTATATTTCCAATCGCATTTTCCTTCGAGTTTTCTTGAAAAAGACCTCTTATGAGTTGCGTTTTGGAAAACAGCCCAAAGTGAGCTATTTTAGAGTTTTTGGTTGCCATTGTTTTATTCTCAAGAAAGACAACTTGGACAAGTTTGAGTCTCGTTCTTCTGACGGTGTATTTTTGGGTTATGGAAATCATACTCGTGCATATCGTGTACTTAACCTTGATACTAACCGAGTCATGGAGACATCCGACGTCACCTTCGACGAGACCATGCATTGTCCTTCTTCTAGATTTGAGCGTTGTTGACACTAATTAAACTCTTATTATTAAAGGTCAATTAAGCATGAAAATGGATGAGTATATAAACTCCACCTTAGTATAGAGTTTAAAACTAACAAATTCCATGAGTTTTAGTGAATTGTGAATCCGCAGGGACTAAACCAGGAAACAACCTTCGATTCCTTCCCCTAGAAGGAAACCGACGGAAGATAACGCATTCGGCAAGTCAGGAACCTTCCGGAAGACTCCAGAGAACACCTAGAGACACCACGAGGAAAGGCACCCCGGTCCACTTCCAGGTGGGACCGACCGGTCCCCTGGGCCCACCGATCGGTCTCCCCCTAACGCCGCTGGCTTCCGTCTTCTGCAAGCTACTTCCACCGCCTTTGAGGATCAATCTCAGCCCTACGTGAAGTCGGTTTCATCCAACGGTCGCGGTAGATCCCTCAGGGCTATATAAACAGACCCCCAGGCCCCAGGTCAGACAGAAGGTCCCTCTTTAGAAGACTACGCTTCAATTAGAAACCCTAGAAGAGACTTCAGGAGTCAACTCTCAAGTAGAAGACTAGATATCCCTTTAGTAGGATTAGAACCTAGTCTTATTCTAGAACTAGAAGAGAGAGAGAGAGGAAGAGATCAAGAGGAAGCTCCGGCCTGTCGGATCAACTTCTTCATCTTGTACCTGTGGATTCAAGTTCTTCATCGACTTGCTTCAATGATTGTTTCGGTAATCAACATCTATATTTAAGTTTGAGCCATTGTTCTTATTGTTCTTAAGGTTTATGATTCTATTTTGAGTACTTTAATTCTAGTCGCTCTAGAGTTAGAGTAGTTGGATAGTGTAAGCGTGGTGCTTAGACTTGATAGCTCATATTTACCTCCTATAACGCCGGTAGTAGTGGTAGTTCGCAAGGGTGACTCTTATAGCCTTGTTGATTTTTCTATAGTCCACTTACCCGTGTGTAGGCTCGGTAGGATTATACATTTGCATAAAAGAATCATACTCTGTTTGTGACCTTTTATGGCAACTTCCTCAATAAGAATAATATAAACATATCACTCTTAAGTTGGATATAGATAACCTTAGTGATCCCCTCTATACTTTTAGCTTCTCCGTCCTTGTTAGTTACTCAGGGGTTATACACATGAGACTCATCGCTATCCGTTCCTTTGGGTTCGATATTAAAACTGGGTTACTCCGGTGAAGTGCTACATCGGTAGATTTTATCTGTGCGCTTGCGGATAAAGTAGAGTGTGCATTAATTTATACCAACAAGCATTTCTGGCGCCGTTGCCGAGGAACGGTAGATCATTTTATGTCTTGAGTATAACATTGTATTATACTTTTATACTTTATCTTTTACCTTTATCTTTTACCTTTATACTTTACTTTATATTTTGCCTTTGTTTTTATCTTTTATAACTTTTTATTCTTTTCACAATGGATTTCTCAGAGCCAACCACTAGCTCCACAGATTCCATTCCACTGAACCAGTATACCTATCACACTGTCGTAGACTTAGAGTTGTCCAAATCTGCTAAGCCTATCCTTTCAGACAACTACGAGCTACGCCCATGTTTGATAGAAATGGTTAAGAATCAAATTTTTTCTGGCTTAGAAGACGAAAACCCACACATTCATTTAAATGAGTTTGAACAAACCTGTGCGTTCCTACATATCGCAGGCATGTCTGACGAAACCCTTAGATGGAAACTTTTTCCATTCTCCTTAGAGGGAAAAGCCAAAACATGGTACCTTCAAACTGCACCAAGTAAAAATGGGGATTGGAAAGAACTCTGCTCTAGCTTTTGCTTAGAATACTTCCCTGTCTCCAAAATTATTTGTCTTCGCTTAGAGATTTTGTCCTTCATCCAAGAGGATAATGAGTCTCTAATTGCAGCCTGGGAAAGATTCAATAATCTTGTCCGCTCTGGTCCAGCCTTATCTATTCCAGACCTTGTCTTGCTTCAACACTTTTATAATGGTCTGAATAGAAAAACTTCTAACTACCTTAACGTAGCTTCAAACGGAGCATTCCTACATACCCCAGCCTCCAAGGCAAGGGAAATGTGCGGATACATGGGTGTATGCCGAGTCTCTAAGTGATGAGTGATTGTCAACTGGGATAATGCGCATGTTCTTTGGCTTGTGTTGTGCAGGTGTCGAGCACGGATACAGTGATCAGAGGCAAGGTGAAGGTCAAGTAGAGACGTGCCGTGCCGATGGACCGGGAGCGGTGAAGGGCGGACGTGAGGCTTGGACTGAGGGCCCGGTGGCCCGAGGATCAGCTGTGGTGGCTGACAGCCTGGGACAGCGACGAGCGAAGACTTGCGGGACATGGTGTTGCTTGGGTCGTGGACCTAGGGACACGTGTCGGTGGACGGGGTGCACGGGCGGTGCATCCCCTCTACAGCTTCGGTTTGGTGGTAGAGCCAGAGAAAAACCATCGGGTGGACGGTTTCCAGGTTTGGGTCTCAAAACCTGGGCGCGGATGGTTTCCGAGTTTGGCCACAAAACTCGGGCTGAGGATGGTTTCCAGGTTTGGGCCTCAAAACCTGGATGCTACGGGTTTGCTGAGTTTGGGCCATAAAACTCAGGCTTGGTGGGCTGGTTTCCCGGTTTGGGCCTCAAAACCGGGGGTGAGACGTCCGGGAAAAGGACGCGGAGCGGTGGCGGCACGTGGCGGCAATTGAGAGGTTGCGTCGAGGTAATGCTATGAGTTGTGCGGGCGTGGCCGTCGGATCCACCTACCATCGAGTTGGTCCAGAATAACCTTAGGGTTTAGCTGGTTCGCTTTGTAAGTAGTTAGGGGTAGAGTGGGAATTAGGAATAGTTAGAATTAGGATAAGTAGGGGGAGACACCGACCTCCCCATCCATCTCAGTCATTTGCTCTTTGCTTCTAGGGTTTCCTGCTCTCCCAATCCCCTGCTGTAGCTAGTTGAGATCCGCAGAGAACCATACCTCTGTGTACTGGAGATTTTGAGGAAGTGAGGCTGTAACCTCACTGTTGTAGCGTGTGGTAGCCACACGGTTGCAATTTCATAGTTGTGATTCGCGTTTCGTTCGTGTTCTTCGCGGAATCCTTTTTCTCCACGTTTTTCTCGTCGCTTGATCTCTTTGCTCGGTTCATCTTTTGCAAATCCGTTTGAACCAAGTTGTTCTAGGTCGTGGGGCACTTCTTTCTACCGAAGGAATTCACCTCTAACCTCACGGTCTAGGAGATCGATCGATTTTTGTTTCGGGCCAAGCTTTTCTCGCTTCCCCCGAAATTCTTCGATTCACCGATTTGGAGATAGGTTCGAGCCATGATCTCTTAGAGATAGCTCACTATCCACCTTGTGACTCCTCTCACCGAGTTTGATCCCTAGAGGATTTGTTTTGGGTGAGATCAAGTTGAATCGGTGAACGAACAGTTGGTTTTCGGGGTGACCGGACGCTTGGTCGAGATGACCGGACGCACAGGCAGAGAGTCCGGTCGTTGAATGCTCAGTGTGTTGATCTCGTGACTTGACCGAACGCTTGACTGACTCAGTGACCGGATGCATCGAGTTCACTGTTCATCAGTCTTTTCTTCTGTTGACCGGACTCACTGGTTGTGACCGGACGCTCTGCTTCACAGAGTCCGGTCCAACACAGTAAGGTCCCAGATTGGTTTTTGTGTGACCGGACGCGTCCGGTCCCTGCTGACCGGACGCTGACCAGAGTCTGGTCGTGACTGTTCTGTGAGTTTTCGTCTGTAGTTCGCTTGTTCGTTGTCGGTTTTGGTTTTCGTCTTTTGCGTTGGGTTTCTAGAGTTGTATAGTGTCTCGCTGTGCTTCTTGGAAGCATCCACCCTACATCTAGGGTCGTAGACACTTGCAAGCTCTAAGGTTTGCTCTTGGGGTTGATTCTCGGGACAAAGGCAACAAGTTTCCGAAAGGAAAATTTGAAGCTCCCATTCACCCCCCCCCTCTGGTCGCCTTGCTATTGCATTCTCGGTCCTTCAAAATGTTACAAAACTTATCTCAAATCACTCCTACTCCTGAAGCTAAACCACAAGAACCACTAGAAGTAAATCTAGAAGCTGAGCCTATATCTATTCTTAATCATGAACAAACCTCAGTTTTAATTCCTAGTGAGAGGGAAACCTCAATCTTAGGAGACATCTTTGATTTCGAGGATGAATATCTTACCGAATTTGGTAATACCTTGAAATATCACACAATTAGGAAACCTCAAAATAAAAAATCATCTTTAGAAGAACTTACTGATAAGGTTTTCCTAAAAGAGACTACGAAGAAACTAATCTCTATAATAAGTCATGAATGGTTAGAAGAATCAGAACTTTCCACTGATACGATCCGCTTAAATTCACCTTCTACACACATTCAATGTCAAATCCATCAACAACCCTTCGAAGCTCTCTATAATCCTGTTGTGGGAATCAACATTATGTCTGAAACCTTTGCTCAAGATTTATTAAAACAAATACCACTTACCCCAACAGTTAAACTTTTAAAAGCCCCTTTAGGACATGTTATTCCTAGCTCAGGAATCATGTATGTCCTGCCTGTCACAATAGATAACACTCCACTACACTTAAGTTTTTATATCTTTGATATTAAAGAGTTTAATCTGCTGATAGGCCAACCACTTAAGCAACTCATTCATGAAGGACAATTAGGGATCTTAAACTTCCATCTTGGGAAAAATCTTAAAGGAACCATACCTATCAGCCACTCTCTAAATACTGAGAATGAATCATGTCCTGAGCCAGATCCTATGGAAGAAATTAAGGAAGCATCTTTTGAAATAATAAATGAATCCGAATATGAAGAAGATGCTCAGTTCTTCACTGAGGAAGAAGATAACACACCTGATCCAGATCCTTTAGATTCCTTAGAAGAACCTCCTAAACCTCCCATAGAGTTAAAACCCTTACCTTCTAGGCTTTGATATGCTTTCTTGAATAATGATCCTGAATCTCCTGTAATCATAAATAGTAATCTTACTCAGGAACAAACTTCAAGGTTGATCACTGTCTTAGAAAAGCATAAGTCAGCCTTTGGCTATTCAGTCCATGATTTAAAGGGAATCAACCCCGCTTTCTGCGCCCATCGCATTCCTACTGATCCTAACATATCACCATCCAGAGAGCCACAACGCAGGCTTAACAATGCGATGAGAGAAGTAGTAAAGAAAGAGGTTTTGAAACTCTTGCACGCCGGGATCATTTATCCTGTGCCACACAGAGAGTGGGTAAGCCCTGTCCAAGTTGTGCCTAAAAAGGGAGGCATGACTGTGGTAAAGAATGAGAAGAACGAATTAATTCCACAAAGAACTGTTACTGGTTGGAGAATGTGCATTGATTACAGAAAATTAAACAAGGCAACTAAGAAAGATCATTTCCCGCTACCTTTCATAGACGAAATGTTAGAACGGTTAGCCAATCACTCTTTCTTTTGTTTTCTTGATGGATATTCTGGATATCACCAAATCCCAATCCATCCAGATGATCAAAGCAAAACCACTTTTACATGTCCATACAGAACTTATGCTTACCGCCGAATGTCTTTTGGATTATGTAATGCACCTGCTTCTTTTCAAAGATATATGATGTCTATATTTTCTGATATGATTGAAGAAATCATGGAAGTTTTCATGGATGACTTTTCTGTTTATGGAAAAACTTTTGATGATTGTCTTGAAAATTTAGACAAGGTTTTACAAAGATGTGAAGAAAAGCATGCGGATACATGGGTGTATGCCGGGTCTCTGAGTGATGAGTGATTGTCAACTGGGATGATGCGCATGTTCTTTGGCTTGTGTAGTGCAGGTGTCGAGCACGGATGCAGTGATCAAAGGCAAGGTGAAGGTCAAGTAGAGACGTGCAATGCCGATGGACCGAGAGTGGCGAAGGGCGGACGTGAGGCTTGGACTGAGGGACCAGAGGCCCGAGGATCAGCTGTGGTGGCTGGCAGACTGGGACAGCGACGAGCGAAGACTTGCGGTCATGTGTTGCCTAAGTCGTAGACTTGGGGACACGTGTCGGTGGACGGGGTGCACGGGAGGTGCATCCCCTCTACGACGTCGGTTTGGTGGTAGAGCCAGGGAAAAACCATCGGAAGGACGGTTTCCAGGTTTGGGCCTTAAAACCTGGGTGCGGATGGTTTCCGAGTTTGGCCACAAAACTCGGGCTGAGGACGGTTTCCAGGTTTGGGCCTCAAAACCTGGGCGCTGAGGGTTTGCTGAGTTTGGCCTCAAAACTCAGAAGCTGGTGGGCTGGTTTCCCGGTTTGGGCCTCAAAACCGGGGGTTGGCCGGAAAAGGCTGGTTTCCCGGTTTGGGCCACAAAACCGGGGGTGCAGAGCGAGGGCGGCACGTGGCGGCAATCCGGAGGTTGCGTCGAGGCAACGCTTCGGTTTGTGCGGGCATGGCCGTCGGATACACCTACCACCGAGTTGGTCCAGAATAACCCTAGGGTTTAGCTGGTTCGCTCTGTAATTAGAATAGTGAGGGGTAGAGTTGGAATTAGACTTAGGTTAGAATTAGGATAAGTAGAGGGAGACAACCTCCTCCCTTCCCATCTCAGTCATTTTGCTCTTTCGCACTTAGGGTTTCCTGCTCTCCCATCCCCTGCTGTAGCTAGCTGAGATCCAAAGAGAGACGTGCCTCTGTGTACTGTTGATTCTAAGGAAGTGAGCCTGTATCCTCACTGTTGTAGTGTGTGGTAGCCACACGGTTGCAATTCGTGGTTGTGATTCGCATTTCGTTCGTGTTCTTCGCGGAATCCTTTTTCTCCACGATTTTCCCGTCGCTTGATCTCTTTGCTCGGTTCATCTTTTGCAAAACCGTTTGAACCAAGTTGTTCTAGATCGTGAGGCACTTCTTTCGACTGAAGGAAATCACCTCTAACCTCACGGTCTAGGAGATCGATCGATTTTTGTTTCGGGTCAAGTTTTTCTCCCCTCCCCCGAAATTCTTCGATTCATCGATTTGGAGATAGGTTCGAGCCATGATCTCTTAGAGATAGCTCACTATCTTCGTTGTGACTCCTCTCACCAAGTTTGATCCCTAGAGGATTTGTTTTGGGTGAGATCGAGTCGAATCGGTGAGTGAACAGCGAAGTCACGAGGTGACCGGACGCTAGGTCGGGCTGACCGGACGCGTCCGGTGGTTGAATGTGTCGCGGAATTTTCTGAGTATTGACCGGACGCTCGTGACCGGACGCTGGGTTGTTGGATTGACCGGACGCTCAGGATCTACTGTTCACCTGTCTTGGCTCTAGTGACCGGACGCACTGCTCTCGACCGGACGCTCCTCGCTTGTGAGTCCGGTCAGAAACAGTAAGGTTCGAAAACTGTTTTCGATCGACCGGACGCGTCCGGTGGGTGTTGACCGGACGCAGGGTGAGTCCGGTCAGTGCAGTTTAGTGCAGTTTTGTCCGTAGCTTGGTCGCTCGTTGTCGGATTTGGTTTTCGTCTTTTGCGTTGGCTTTCTAGAGTTGTTTAGTGTCCCACTGTGCTTCTTGGAAGCATCCACCCTACATCTAGGGTCGTGGACATTAGCAAGCTCTAGGGTTTGTCTTTTGGGGTGATTCTCGGGACAGTGGCTACTAGTTTCCGAAAGGAAATTTTGAAGCTCCCATTCACCCCCCTCTGGTCGCTTTCTGGTTGCTTCTCGGTCCTTCAATTGGTATCGGAGCGGGTTAAGGATCT
Organism: Coix lacryma-jobi var. lacryma-jobi; assembly: GCA_009763385.1. Taxonomy (NCBI): domain Eukaryota; kingdom Viridiplantae; phylum Streptophyta; class Magnoliopsida; order Poales; family Poaceae; genus Coix; species Coix lacryma-jobi. Next base: position 17,751,068 of record CM019828.1, read on the forward strand.
TCCACCTTAGCCGGTCCAGATCCACAGAAGGCGACATGGATCGCGGCGTGGGCAAACCGCCGTTCTTTGATGGGACGAACTATGCGTATTGGAAGATACGCATGTCGGCCTATCTCCAGAGCATGGGCTCTTCTGTTTGGGAGATTTGCAACAGAGATGATTACGTTGTCTTGGCTGCTCGTGTTACTCAGCTTCAGATAGATGAGCACGATGCCAATAGCCGAGCGCGTAACGCTCTTTTCTCCTGTTTGAGCATGTCTGAGTTTGATCGAGTTTCTCACCTCCCCACGGCTCGTGAGATTTGGGCTACCCTCATGCGCTTCCATGAGGGAACCTCTCAAGTCAAATCTCGTCTCTACGAGTCGCACAAGCGGGAGTACGAGAACTTTCGACATATGCCTGGCGAGAGCATAGAGAGTTTATTCGCTCGCTTTCAGGTTATTGTCAACAAGATGAGAGCGAACAAGGAGCTGTTGCCCTTTGACGATCATGAGAGGGCTTTGAAGCTTTTGCACACTCTTGATCGGTCGATGTGGGACTCAAAGGTCCAGGCGATCATCGAATCGTCTAACTATGAGACCCTCACTTGCGATGAGCTCTTTAGTAAGCTCAAGTCTAGTGAGATTGACGCCATGTCGAGGGATTCTTATGAGAATTCTTCTGGCCCGACTATGGCTTTGGTTTCTGGCTCTTCTAACCCCTCTGGAGGTTTTGCTCTTTCGTCTCTCTTTTCTGTCATAGAGGACCAGCTTGAGTCGTTGGGGGATGACGAGCTAGCGATGCTCGCCAACCGGTTCTCGCGGTTTCACAACAATCGCATGAACCGTCGCCGCGGAGGAGGACGCTCAGGATGCTATGAGTGCGGCGACCTCGACCACTTCATCGCCAACTTCCCCAAGAAGAAGCATTCATCTGGGAAGGGCGATCATGGGCACAAGTACGACTCCGGCAAGCGCAAGGAGAAGTACGTCCCCGCGAGGCACAAGCGGAGGGGCGGCTTCGACATGGAGTACATCGAGAAGAAGTACTTGGAGAAGGCCCAGGCTGAGCAGCGTGCGTTCTTCGCCACGCTCAGCGACGTCGACGGCTCGGATGACGACTCCGCTTGCTCAAGCGATGAGGAGTCCGAGAAGAAGAAGAGGATCGAGGACAAGCTGAACGGTCTCTGCTTCTTCACCGACGACGACGGCTTCTGCACCATGGCGCTTGGTGATGAAGTCGATGGCAAACTGGAGCACACCCCTCGGGACGACGACGACGACGACACCTCCCAGGTATCTAAGACCCACGACGAGCTCTTTGCTGAGAATGAGAAACTTACTGCCGCCTTGCTTAGTCAGGATAAGCTGCTTAGGCGTGCCGCTAGAGAGCGCAAGGAGTTTAGGCAGAAGTGGGAGGACACGGTGAGAGAGCTTGAGTTTGCCAAGTCCACCGTGGTCGTATCAGAGGAGGTTGAGTGTGAGATGTGCACCACGCACATGACTGACCTTCTCACGGTCTAGGAGATCGATCGATTTTTGTTTCGGGTCAAGTTTTTCTCCCCTCCCCCGAAATTCTTCGATTCATCGATTTGGAGATAGGTTCGAGTCATGATCTCTTAGAGATAGCTCACTATCTTCCTTGTGACTCCTCTCACCAAGTCTAGTTTTGTTATGAGTTTTGTTTAGTTAATTCATTGTGTAATAAAAGTGCTTTGAATATCAATAAAGTTTTTGTTAGAGTTATCTTTTATTGTGGATATATGTCTTGTCTCCACAAGTTGTGATTAGCAAAAAACAGAAAATAAGTGTGGGGGAGAAGACGACGACAGAATTACCGAAAATCAATCGCGAAAGCCGCATAGAACAGAAGATATCATTACCAAGATCACGCACCACGACGCGGGCCACGGTTGGGCTCTAAGCCCAACCGACCGGTTGGTGGACCCCACCGGTCGGTCAGGGGTTGACCCCTCTTGCCTCCTCTTTCGTCCACGGATCGGTACGCAACTACTACACTCTATTTTCTGATGTTCAAGCTTTTGTTCATATTAAAACCATATTCTCGTAGTTCATGAACTTTAAAAAGGAAAAGAATATTTTGACATGCTCATGGTATAGAATCTCACAACACCCTTTCTGAAAAGACCTGTTTTGATATTTTAATAAACCTATATTATCTAGAGTTGTTGTGGAATATGATAGAAGAATAATGAGAACTCAATTCTTATGGTATGAGCATTGAAGAACTTTACTTGCAAAGTTAAAAAGAGATTAGCACACTTCTCCTTTGTAGTAAATAAGTTGCCTGCCAAAGTCACTTATAATCAATCAATGATTGTTTACTTTAATACTAAGTTCTTTGTTGAGAATATTTATTATGCTCTAAAGATCGAGATCCTTGCAAATAAAAGAAAGATTCACTCTTCCGAAGTAGTATTGTATTAGAGGCATGGGCTATGCAAAAGTATGAAATATGAGGAAAGAAAAAAGGACAAGTGTCCGACATACCTCAGAGAAAAATATATATATATATAATAGAAAAAAAAAGTATTATGATAAAAGTATGATAAAGAGAAAAAGAAGATAGCCCATGGTCCCTCTAATTGCAATATACCAGTAAGAGTGACAAAGTTTAAAAAAGATTAATGTCTTGATCTAAGAGTATAGTATTCTTCTCCATTGGCTTAGTAACATAAAACTGCTCTTCACAAGTCAAATGCTTTGGTAAGGAATTGAAATGCTACAAAAGGAGAAGGAAAGCTATGACTTGTTTCAGAAATTTCAAAAACTCCAATGTCTTATACTAAAAAGGAAAGGGTGATCTGTTTCAACTATTCTATTCTCCAAACTTCTCAAGGTTTTATGGTAAACACAGAAAGGTTTAATGTTTGATATCTTATGATCTAACCTTTTATCGAGGACGAGTAAAAGTCTAAGTGTGGGGGAGCTTGTTGACACTAATTAAACTCTTATTATTAAAGGTCAATTAAGCATGAAAATGGATGAGCATATAAACTCCACCTTAGTATAGGGTTTAAAACTAACAAATTCTATGAGTTTTGGTGAATTGTGAATCCGCAGGGACTAAACCAGGAAACAACCTTCGATTCCTTCCCCTAGAAGGAAACCGACGGGAGATAACGCATTCGGCAAGTCAGGAACCTTCAGGAAGACTCCAGAGAACACCTAGAGACACCACGAGGAAAGGCACCCCGGTCCACTTCTAGGTGGGACCGACCGGTCCCCTGGGCCCACCGGTCGGTCTCCCCCTAACGCCGCTGGCTTCCGTCTTCTGCAAGCTACTTCCACCGCCTTTGAGGATCAATCTCAGCCCTACGTGAAGTCGGTTTCATCCAACGGTCGCGGTTGATCCCTCAGGGCTATATAAACAGACCCCCAGGCCCCAGGTCAGACAGAAGGTCCCTCTTTAGAAGACTACGCTTCAATTAGAAACCCTAGAAGAGACTTCAGGAGTCAGCTCTCAAGTAGAAGACTAGATATCCCTCTAGTAGGATTAGAACCTAGTCTTATTCTAGAACTAGAAGAGAGAGAGAGAGGAAGAGATCAAGAGGAAGCTCCGGCCTGTCGGATCAACTTCTTCATCTTGTACCTGTGGATTCAAGTTCTTCATCGACTTGCTTCAACGATTATTTCGGTAATCAACATCTATATTTAAGTTTGAGTCATTGTTCTTATTCTTCTTAAGGTTTATGATTCTCTTTTGAGTACTTTAATTCTAGTCGCTCTAGAGTTAGAGTAGTTAGATAGTGTAAGCGTGGTGCTTAGACTTGATAGCTCATATTTACCTCCTATAACGCCGGTAGTAGTGGTAGTTCGCAAGGGTGACTCTTATAGCCTTGTTTATTATTCTATAGTCCACTTACCCGTGTGTAGGCTCGGTAGGATTATACATTTGCATAAAAGAATCATACTCTGTTTGTGACCTTTTATGGCAACTTCCCAAATAAGAATAATATAAACATATCACTCTTAAGTTGGATATAGATAACCTTAGTGATCCCCTCTATACTTTTAGCTTCTCCGTCCTTGTTAGTTACTCAGGGGTTATACACTTGAGACTCATTGCTATCCGTTCCTTTGGGTTCGATGTTAAAACTGGGTTACTCCGGTGAAGTGCTACATCGGTAGATTTTATCTGTGCGCTTGCGGATAAAGTAGAGTGTGCATTAATTTATACCAACAAGCATGCAGGTGATCACGAGGTTGGCGAACCTCTTTTTGATGATGAGGAAGAAGGTGCTGAAGGGATTGATGATCCAACACTTCCTCCACCTGCTATGCCGATTGGGTCAACTTCGACCACGACTACACGTGGCCCCGACCCTTCTTCCTCTACTACATGGGGGCCGTGTGATCCACCACCTTGTGTTGTACCACTTGCACCCGATGAGGCACCAGCTGCTGTTGAGGGGGAGGTCACTTCAGCAAGGGAGGCGCCATGACACATTCAGCGCCAACACCCTCCTCAACAGATGATCGGCGACATCCACGAATGCGTCACTCAGTCTAGGTCACAATAAATCTCTCACTTTGCTCATTCTGCATTTGTTGCTGATTTTGAACCCTGAGATGTTGGACACACTCTATCTGATCCGGATTGGGTCAATGTCATGCATGAGGAGCTTGAAAATTTTGAAAGAAATCGGGTTTGGGTTCTTGTTCCTCTTCCTCCTGAGTGTCACCCTATTTGGATAAAATGGGTTTTCAAAAACAAACAAGGAGAGGGTGGCCATGTTGTGAGAAACAAGGCCAAACTTGTAGCCCAGGGGTATAGTCAGAAGGAGGGGATAGACTATGAGGAGACTTTTGCTCCTGTAGCTCGATTGGAGGCAATTAGGATCCTCTTGGCTTTTGCTGCATCCAAAGGTTTTAAACTTTTTCAAATGGATGTCAAGAGTGCCTTCCTAAATGGCTACATAGAAGAAGAGGTGTATGTGAAACAACCCCCTGGTTTTGAAAATCTCAAGTTTCCAAACCATGTTTTTAAACTTCACAAAGCTTTGTATGGTTTGAAACAAGCCCCTAGATCCTGGTTTGATAGGTTGAAAACCTTTTTGCTTGCTAAGGGTTTTAAAATGGGATGTGTAGATAAAACGTTTTTTGTCCTTAAGCAAGGCAATGACACCCTCTTGGTTCAGATTTACGTGGATGATATCATTTTTGGTGGTTCTTCTCATGCTTTGGTTGCCAAGTTTGCAGATACTATGAGCAGGGAATTTGAGATGAGCATGATGGGCAAGTTGACGTTTTTCCTTGGGTTGCAAATCAAGCAATCCCGAGAGGGGACGTTTGTGCACCAGGGCAAGTATACCAAGGACATATTGAAGAAGTTCGATATGGGTGAGGTCAAGCCTCTTCCAACACCCATGTCGACCACGACGACCCTAGATGCGTACAAGGATGAAGAAGCTGTGGACCAAAAGGAGTACCAGAGTATGATCGGGACGCTGTTGTACCTGATGGCGACATGCCCGGACATCCAGTTTGCGGTGTGTCTTTGCGCGCGATTCAGTCGTCGTCGCGCACCTCTCACCGTGAGGAGGTCAAGCGCATTATGAGGTACTTATGCTTCACACCCGAGTTTGGGATTTGGTATTCTGCTTCTTCTACCCTCTCCCTTTGCAGTTACTCGGATGCTGATTTGCTGGTTGCCGACTTGAGCGCAAGTCCACTTCTGGGACTTATCAGTTGTTGGGTTCTTCTCTAGTATCTTGGTCTTCTCGCAAGCAGTCTAGTGTCGCTCAGTTTACCATAGAGGCTGAATATGTTGCTGCAGCTAGCTGCTGTTCCCAGTTATTGTGGATGATGGCCACTTTGCGTGATTTTGGTCTGAGTTTTCCTCGAGTTCCATTGCTTTGTGATAGCACGAGTGCGATTAGCGTTGCTAAGAACCCCGTGCTGCATTCTAAGACCAAACACATTGATGTGCGCTTTCATTTCTTGCGAGACCACTATGAGAAGGGTGATATCGACCTTCACCATGTCGATACTCATCTTCAGTTGGCAGATATTTTCACCAAGCCTTTGGACCAATCAACCTTTGCTAGGTTGAGAGGTGAGCTTGGTGTGTGTTTTCCCTTTTAGTTGGTTGGCAACATTTTGGTTCTTGTAATATAGACTGACTACTTTTATTTTGTTCTTATTTGATTTCTGCATTTCATCATTTTTGCATCTTTTCAAGCTTCATGTCTATAATCTGTAGAATGAATCTATGCTCTGATTAGTGTATGGTCTAATGATATATGATGATGCTTGTAGCTTAGGCTCTTTTTGATCACTGATACATGTTGTGAGCTGAGTTACTTTTCAGAACTGTGAATTTGCATAATTCAACATAAAAATTGAAACATGTTCACCATTGAGTTTGGCAACTAGCATGTGTAGAATGTGTTGAAGTCACTTGGGCGTTTCATATATGCTAGGTTGCTATGTCTCTAGTTCTAAGTCTTTCACTTGCCTGGTATGTTCATATTCTGCTAAATTTGAACCAAGTCTAAGTGAATTGAAAAGATCGAGATGGGATCACTTGACAGGACATCACGGTATCGAGACTATTTCTCATTGCACATTGAGTTAAACTTGAGCCGTGTAGTGTAAGACCGAAACTGTTGCTTCAAGCTTATGATTGCTTATGCATGGGCTTAGCTCAGTTGAAAAGTTAGGCAATGTCAAGTTTTCAACCTCTCGCAATCACATGGTGAAAATTTAAACTTGTGTAATCACCGCTGCAACTCCGATAAAATCTTGAAAACACAAGTCTATGTTTCATTTCTATAGCATGATGATTGAACTTTGCTAGGGGTAGTTCACCTTGTATACATGATTAGCACTTGTGTAACTTCCTGTCTATACATGTTGGTGCTATTTTGATGGTGAAATCCTTTCTGAATGGCTTAAAACTGCTCACTTTGCCCATTTTCGTATTCTGTGATCAGTTTGAGCCTTTGCTGGCATTTATGCTTGTTGTTGAATCATTAAATCAGCACTCTTTAGAGCATCTATTCACTCTATAGATTCTATGCCTAAAGCTGCTAACCTGCATTTGTGACTCATATGCATTTTGCCTTGTTGTGTGCATTTTCAACTAAGGGGGAGAATTTTTGACAAATCATGTCCCTAGTTGTATGCACTATTGAAGGGGGAGTTCATGTTTAGGGGGAGTTTGCTCCATTTCTGCTTTGACGACATGTTCAATTGGTGTGAAGCGACTTTTAGCCTATATGGGTTTTCAATTGGGTTGGAGCAGTTTTGGCTAGTTGTGTTGAGCCTTTGCCTCTTTCTGGAGGAACTAGTTTGTTTTTGCTTTCCTTGCTCCGACTTTCTCGCTAGCGGTGTTGAGCCTGTTCTACCTCTTCTTGAGGCTTTGCTTTGCTTGGTTGCGTCGAGCCATTGCCCATGTCTTTGGGAACCAAGTTGTCTCGCTCACTCCATTCGACTTTTTCCTGGTTTTGCTTCACTTTTAGTCGACTGGTTGAGTTCGCTTACTTCTTCTTCTTCCTTCTTCTACCTTCATATGATTTGTGTTGGTAGTTGACAATGCACTCATTAAGGGGGAGATTGCGGATACATGGGTGTATGCCGGATCTTGTGATGATGAGTGATTGTCAACTGGGATGATGCACATGTTCTTTGGCTTGTGTTGTGCAGGTGTTGAGCACGGATACGGTGATCAAAGGCAAGGTGAAGGTCAAGTGGAGACGTGTCGTGCCGATGGACCCGGAGCGGTGAAGGGCGAACATGAGGCTTGGACTAACGGACCGGTGGCCTGAGGATCGGCCGTGGTGGCTGACAGCCTGGGACAACGACAAGTGAAGACTTGCGTGTGGACGGGGTGCACGGGCGGTGCATCCCTTCTACGGCGTCGGTTTGGTGGTTGAGCCACAGAAAAACCACCGAGTGGACGGTTTCCAGGTTTGGGGCTCAAAACCTGGGTGCGGCCGGTTTCCGAGTTTGGGCCACAAAACTCGGGCTGAGGATGGTTTCCACGTTTGGGCCTCAAAACCTGGGTTCTGGCAGGTTTCTGAGTTTGGGCCACAAAACTCAGGCGACGGACGGCAGGTTTCCTGGTTTCAGCCTCAAAATCGGGGGATGGCCCAGGTTTCCTGGTTTCGGCCTCAAAACTGGGGGGAGGTCCGTGAAAAGGACGAGTAGAGCGGTGGCGGCACGTGGCGGCAATCGGTGAGGTCGCGTCGAGGCGAAGCTACCAGTTGTGCGGGCGTGGCCGTCGAATCAACATCAACTTCGAGTTGGTCAGGAATACCCTTAGGGTTAGCCTGCTCGCTCATTAGCAGTAGGGGTAGAAGGGGAATAATTGTATTAGGCTATATAAGGAGAGGCGACCCCTCCCTCCAAACCATCTCAGCTATTGCTATTTTCATTCTAGGGTTTCCTACTCTCCCACATCCCTGCTGTAGCTACTGAGATCCGCAGAGACGGTGAATCATACCTCTGTGTATTTGCTTTTTAAGGAAACGAGACCGTAATCTCGTTGTCTCCTCGTGTGGAGAAGTTTCGGCTGGAAATCGAGATCGATTCGCATTTTGAGTTGTGTTCTTCGTGTTTTGCTTTTCGTTCTCTTAGTGATTTGCTTCATTCTCCTACTCGGAGGAACAATTTTTGATTCTGCTTGAACTGAGATGTTCTAGGTCGTGAGGCGCATCTTTCCACCAAAGGAATTTCCCTCTAAACTCACGAGCTAGTAGATCGATCAATTTTCGTTGCGGATCAATTTTTGTCTCCCTTGCCCCGAATTCTTCCGATTCACCGATTTGGAGTTAGGTTTGAGCCATGATCTCTTAGGGGTAGCTCACTAACCTCCTTGGAACTCCTCATACCAAGTCTAAGCCTTAGAGCTTTTGATTCAGAGGAGATCAGGTTGAATTCACGGAAGAACTGTGCAGTTTCGGAGGCATCGGACGCTGAGTTCGTCACATCGGACGCTTAGGTGCCACGTGTCAAAGAACAACGTTTTTGAAGGAGCATCGGACGCTGACCATCGGACGCTCCGTTGACCATTAGACGCGTCCGTGGCCTGAGCATCGGACGCTGAACTTTTCCTGTAGCAGCGTCCGATGGCTATGCAGTAAGGTTCCAGAACACTACATTTTGCATCGGACGCGTCCGGTGCCTGGACATCGGACGCAGGCCAGCGTTCGATGCAGTGAGTTTAGCAATGTTTCGTCCGTAGTTTGCTCGTTCGACTTCGGATTTGGTTTTGGGTTTTTGTGTTGGATTTCCGACTTCGTGATCTACATAAATTGGTCTTCCTGCTCTGCAAAATAGCCTGAATTCCCCGAGCGTTGCTCGGGGGAGGTTGAGGTTACCCAAAGCTCACCCTGTCACTAGTTGACTTGCGTGAACTTGGGCGAGTGAGCTTTTGTGGTGTCCCGCTGTGTTCCTTGGGAACAACCACCCAATAACTTGGGTCGTGGATGTAAGTGCAATCAAGCCCTAATTGTGGGTTTTGGTGATAATGACCACATGATTGAAGAACTAATGAGATTTACCAAGATGACAAGCAGGTTGATAATGAGAAAGGATGGTACATATGTGTTGGTGGACCCCTAATGCGTTATTTCGTCGGTTCCAGACTCAAAGTGCTACAACAAGCCTTTTCATTTGAGTTTGAGTTTTAGGATTGCCGTACTATCAAGAGGGAATGCAAATGTACTGCTATGGCTGAATGATATGTGCTCAAACCAACCCAAGCCATCCTTTCCTTTAACCAAAGACAGTTGCACACAAAATTCTGATCTTCTGTCTGTCTGGTAGGCGCGGCAGTGCCGGGCCGCGGCACTGCTGGGCTAAGGCCGGCACTGCCGTGACTTGATTCAACCGTTGGATGGCAGGGGATATTTACTCCACTCTCCTGCCACCCCAACGGTCATCCACGACCATAACTCTTCTCCTACCTCAAGACAAGGCTTTCTCTCCCCGTTGAAGGCTCCCAAGCTCTCTCTCACCTAATCTTTGATTCCCATTGATTCCTAGTGAGTTAGAGCCTCAAACCTTCATCAAAGAGAAGCCCTAGATGAGATCTACTCCCTAGAGCACTTGATTTGAGCCATAGCCAGTGGATTTGCTTCTATTACTCTTGGGTTCTTGGAACCCTAGCCGGCTAGGCGTCGCCCTTGAGCTAGCCAACTTGTGTGGCGGCCTTGGAAGGTTTGTAATCACTTGGGGAAGCTAGTATTATTACCCTTCATATCAAGGATTTGGTTCCTTGACTTGAGAACGAGGAATAGTTGCAAAGCTCATGACCTAAGTGGTCAACCTCAACAACGTGGAGGTAGGCAAGCCTTGGTGGCGAGCTGAACCACGGGATAAATCACTTGTCTCTCGTACTTACTTGCTTTCATTCATCATACTTGTGAGCTTGTGATAGATTCTAGGGTTTGGTTCTGATCTACTTCATACACCATATTTGGCTTGGTTGAGTTGGTTCTGCTGGTTCAGGAAACCTAGTGTAACATTTCCATTCATATAGATTTGGTTTCCTGTGGCTGTATTTCGAATTGCAGGTTCGGGAAGTATTCTGCGCGGCAGTGCCGGGGAGCGGCAGTGCCGGGCTCAGGGCGTTAGTGCCGGGCTTCACTAATTAAGTTTTGAGCTGTGATTTTTGACAGGCCTATTCACCCCCCTCTAGGCCACACAGGTCCTTACAAGTGGTATCAGAGCAGGTTCTCTCATACAGCACTTCACCGTGCGAGAGAATGGCCACCGACGGAGGAACGGGTAACGCTAGTGTTGTGCAACCCACACCCGTTGAGGTGGAAATGCACACCACTAGCAGCAGCGAAAGCGTCTCCACAGCAAGTGAAAGGACACTTCCTCAATTGGATGTGTCGGCCGGAGAGCTTGCAAGAAGAAAGGAAGAAAGAAGGTTGAGAAGAGAAGCAAGAGCCAAAGCAAGAGAAAATGCAGCGGCTCTCAAAGCTAGAGAAGAGAAGGCTCAAAGAAAAGAAGAGAGAAAGATTAGAAGAGAAGAAAGAGCCATTAGAAGAGAAGAAAAGAAGAAGGAAGAGCTCCAAGCAAAGAAGAGTGTGAACTTGAGTGATGACTCAAGTAGCACCGAAGATGGAGATGATGACATCTCCTATCTCCCTAAGGGAAACAAGAAGAAGAAGGAGGAGACCAAGAAGTCATATGGAGCCGTATCCTTTAACTACTCTACTTTGACAATGATTCTAGGCCTCTCATCAATGTGCCCGCGGGCAAGTTACCTCGTTTCGATGGGACTAACTTTGCCAAGTGGAAGCACATTATGAAGACCTATCTTATTGGTCTCCATCCAGGTATTTGGGAGATAGTGCACAATGGACTTGAAGCACCGGTTGATCCGAAGAACCCCACTCAAGATGAATTCTGCAACATTCATCTCAATGCCCAAGCCACTAGTGTGTTACTTAGTGCTTTGGATGGTGATGAGTACAACAAGGTCATGGGAGTTGAGGTTGCAAAAGAGATTTGGGACACTTTGCACATTGCTCATGAGGGAGTGGACAAAGTGAGGCAATCCAAGATTGACTTGTTGATGGCTAAGCTCAACCGGCTTGTGATTTGTGATGGTGAAGGTCCACAAGAAATGTTCGATAGATTGATGGTCATCGTTGGCAAGATTAGAGGGCTAGGTGGAAGTGAAATCAATGATCACAAGGTTGTGAAGATCATGTTGGAAGCATACACACCAAGGAATGAGAGCGTAGTGACATTGATTAGAGACAAGAAGAAGTTTGAGCAATTCACACCTAGTGATGTGCTTGAGAGGATCATTACCTTTGACATGCAAAGAGAGGAGGCAAATGAAAGAAGGAAGCTTGGGGAGTTGCAAGCTAGGCTAGATGGGATGAAAATCAAGGATGTGGCACTCAAGGCTAGCAAACCAACAAGGCAAGCAACATCAAGCAAACCAAAATCAAGCAAGCAAGCCTCTACAAGCAAGCCCAAGCAACAAAAGAAGAAAATAGAAGTTGAGGACAACACATCATCCGCAAGTGAAAGTGGAAGTGAAGGTGAAGAATTTGAAGCAATTGGAGATATAGCCCTCTTCATGAGAAGATACCAAAAGGGGCTCAAGAAGGAAGGTTACAAGTTTGTGAAGAGAAGGTTTCCAAACAAGAAAAAGAGAACTTGCTACAATTGTGGTAGCACCGATCATTTCATAGCACATTGCCCACATGAGAAGAAGGACAACAATTTCAACAAGGGCAAGAAAGATGATAAAGCCACTTACAAGAAGAACAACAAGAGATACATGGGAGAAGCTCACATTGGACATGAATGGGACTCAACCGTACAAACCTCAAGTGAAGAAGATGAAAAGATAGCAACAATAGCTTTTCAAAAGTCATCTCCTTCACCAAGGCTATTCAACAATTTGTCTGATGATGATGATTGCAACTCCCACACTTGTCTCATGGCCAAGAAAGAGAAGGTGAAAAAGGCTCACACTCTTAAACCTTATCTTCCACCTAGTGACATCTCTAGTAGTGAACTTAGTGATTCCTCTAGTGATGATGATTCTAGTGATGAAGAGATAAATATGATAACTAAAAATTTGGACAAGAAAACCAAACTCTTTATCACTAAGCTAATGGAGGAATTAGAAAGTGTACAAGCCGAGTTAGCATTAAGAGAGGATGCCCTCATCAAACAAGAGGGCCTCTATATTGCTTGCAAGGAGGCTCTTGCATTAGAGAGAAGTGAGTTGGACATCTTGCATGAGGCCTTGGCCAAAGAGCTAGATGAACATGCTTCCCTAAAGAAGGCTCATATTGCACTCAAGGAAAAGTATTGTAGCTTGGATAAAAAGCACAAAGAACTTGAGCTGCAATATAATCTTCTTAATTTGGGAAAGCAACTCAACTCTCCCTAAAGCAAATGTCACTTCTATTCCCTCCACTAGTAAAGGTTGTGGAAAATGTTATAATGTTGATTTGAATGCCTATTCCACTAACCTTGTGAACATGGAGGCCATGAGAAAGGATATAGCAAGATTGACCAACATCATTGCAAGTGGTTGTATCAAGTCTACCACAAGTGCGAGTGAGAAGACTCAAGGGAAGAACAAGCACAAGTTCAAAAATGGAAGGTGTCCTTCCATAAAGGATGGGTTGGGGCATGAAAAAGGAGCCAAAACCAATGGAAGAAAAACAGTGAATGGCTATGAGTGTGTGAGGTTTGAGAAGAAGGGTCAGATTGGTACAGTTCAGCCTGCACAGATCGTGGCAGTGCCGCGCCAGAAGGCGGCAGTGCCGGGCCCCAGCAGTGCCGCCCCCAGGCCGGCAGTGCCGCGCCCCAAGAAAGGGAAGGCTACCAGTTTCCCTTCTTCTTAGTCTCACACACAACACAAGCAAGTGCCCAACCAGAAGCAGACTTCTCAGAAACCAAAGGAATCAGTTTGGGTGACGAAAAACAAGTTTGCACATCAACCCAAGACCGAAGCCCCAAGGAAGAGCATGTCGTCTTGTTACATATTAGAACACAACAACAGTGGTAAAGTTGTTGCAAAATATGTTGGTGATAACAAGAAGACAGCCGACAAGTTCATTTGGGTTCCTAGGATACTTGTGACTAACTTGCAAGGCCCCAATCTAAATTGGGGACCTAAATCTAGGAACTAAACTTGTTTTGCAGGCATACTCCTCCGGTGGATCAAGTTGGGTGCTTGATAGCGGATGTACAAATCATATGACCGGAGAAAGGAGTATGTTCTCTTCATATTCCCCAACTTCAAATGCAAGTGAAAACATCATTTTCGGTGATAACTCCAAGGGGGATGTGTTGGGACTTGGTAAAGTTGCCATTACACTTGAGCATTCAATTACTAATGTCTTACATGTTGATTCGTTAAGTTACAACTTGGTATCCGTTTCATAATTGTGTGAAATGGGTTTCAATTTGTCTCTTTACGGATGAGGGTGTGGAAGTCTTTAGAAGAGAGGATTCCTCTATTGTCCTTACGGGTCGTTTGAAAGGGAAGCTTTACTTAGTTGATTTCAACAAAAGTAAAGCCAAACTTGAGACTTGTTTAGTGGCAAAATCTAGCATGGGTTGGTTATGGCATCGCCGACTAGCTCATGTTGGGATGAGGAACTTGGCCAAACTTCAAAAAGACAACCGCATCCTAGGTCTAACAAATGTTGATTTTGAGAAAGACAGAGTATGTGGAGCTTGCCAAGCCGGAAAACAAGTAGGCGTACCTCACCCACCAAAGAGCTATGACACTACTACACATCCATTGGAGTTGATTCATATGGATCTCTTTGGACCGGTTGCCTACCTTAGCATCGGCGGTAACAAACATGGTATTGTTATTGTTGATGATTTTTATCGTTTCACTTGGGTGTTCTTTTTGCATGACAAGAGTGTAGTGCAAGAGAAAGTCAAGATGTTCATACGAAGATCCCAAAGAGAATTCGGTTTCAACATCAAGAAAGTTCGTAGTGACAATGGAACCGAATTCCGAAACACCCAAGTGGAAGAGTTTCTTGATGAGGAGGGCATCAAGCACGAGTTTTCAGTTCCGTACACCCCTCAACAAAATGGCGTGGTGGAGAGGAAGAATAGAACACTCATTGGCATGGCAAGGACGATGCTAGATGAGTACAATACGTCGGACATCTTTTGGGCCGAAGCCGTCAATACCGCTTGCCATGCAATCAACCGCCTTTACCTCCCCAAGAGAAGAAAGAAGACCTCCTATGAGCTGCTCACCGGTAACAAGCCAAAGGTGTCATACTTTAGAGTCTTTGGGTGCAAATGTTTCATATTGAACAAGAAGCCCAAAGCCTCTAAGTTCGCATCCAAGGTCGATGAAGGTTTTCTTCTTGGTTATGGATCAAACGAGCATGCCTATCGTGTTTTCAACAAGGCCTCTGGCAAGGTTGAAATAGCGATAGACGTGACGTTTGATGAAACTAACGGCTCTCAAGTAGAGCAAGTTGATGAAGTTGTTGTAGGAAATGAGGAACCACCTTGCGAAGCAATCAAGCAATTAGCTATTGGTGATATCAGACCACAAGAACAACAGGCTACTGATCAGGATGGTCCTCAAGCTGAAGCCCCTGCTGGGACTGGTGATATACAGTCCCCGACAGTGCCGGCCACGACCACGGCCGTGCTGGGCCCCGGCGGTGCCGGGCAGATCCCAGCAGTACCGGGCACTCCCAGGGCAGCTGCAGCTACTCCACTTCATGGAGTGAACCTACAACCCATCTTCGAGCAAGATGAGGAAGATGCAGAAGATGAAGCAGAACCCATTGATCATCCAAGACTCAAGCAAACTATTCAATGGGACCATCCCGTTGACAACATCCTTGGGAGTCTTCGAAAGGGGGTAACGGCACGCTCTCATTTGGCAAATTTCTGTCAATATTACTCGTTTGTTTCCTCCTTGGAACCTCTCAAGGTAGAAGAAGCTCTTGAAGATCCAGATAGAGTAATGGCCATGCAAGAGGAGCTTAACAACTTCGAGCATAATCAAGTATGGTCACTTGTGGAAAGACCAAATACCCATGTTATTGGAACCAAATGGGTCTTCCTCAACAAGCAAGATGAAGAAGGGGTGGTGACAAGGAACAAGGCAAGATTGGTAGCTCAAGGCTTCACTCAAGTAGAGGGTCTGGACTTTGAAGAAACATATGCACCGGTTGCTAGACTTGAAGCCATTTGGATTCTTTTAGCCTATGCAGCCCATCACAACTTTAAGCTATATCAAATGGATGTGAAGAGTGCATTTCTCAATGGCCCTATACAAGAGTTGGTGTATGTTGAGCAGCCATCGGGTTTTGAAGATCCCAAGTTCCCTAACCATGTCTTCAAGCTCCAAAAGGCGCTCTATGGGCTTAAACAAGCACCTAGAGCATGGTATGAATGCCTTAAGGAATTCTTGCTCAAACAAGGCTTTGAAATAGGCAAAGCCGATCCTACTCTCTTCACTCATAAAGTCAATGGAGATATTTTTGTGTGCCAAATATATGTCGATGACATAATATTTGGTAGTACTAACAAATCCTTTTGTGATGAGTTTAGTAGGATCATGACTAAGAGATTTGAGATGTCTATGATGGGTGAGCTCAAGTTCTTCCTTGGTTTTCAAATCAAGCAATTGAAGGAAGGGACTTTTCTTTGCCAAACCAAGTACACCCATGATATGTTGAGAAAGTTTGACATGGTGAACTCCAAGCCGATCAAAACTCCCATGCCAACTAATGGACATCTTGATCTAAATGAGGAAGGGAAAGCCGTGGACATCAAGGTATATCGCTCCATGATCGGCTCTCTACTCTATTTGTGCGCATCTAGGCCCGATATTATGCTTAGTGTGTGCATGTGTGCTAGATTTCAAGCTAACCCGAAGGAGTGTCACCTAGTGGCCTTTAAAAGAATCTTGAGATATCTAGTTCACACTCCAAACCTTGGCTTGTGGTATCCTAAGGGATCCATGTTCGAACTACTTGGCTATTCGGATTCCAATTATGTCGGTTGTAAAGTAGATCGAAAAATCACTTCGGGGACATGTCAATTCCTTGGATGCTCCTTAGTGTCCTGGGGTTCTAAAAACCAAAATTGTGTAGCCCTTTCCACAGCCGAGGCCGAGTATGTTGCAGCAGGTGCATGTTGTGCGCAACTACTTTGGATGAGGCAAACCCTTCGTGATTTCAGATGTCATTTTACCCATATCCCACTCTTGTGTGACAATGAAAGTGCCATAAAACTTGCAAACAATCCAGTGAGTCACTCAAGAACCAAACATATAGACATCCGACATCATTTCTTGAGAGATCACGAAACCAAAGGAGATATCACAATTCGTCATGTGAGCACCGACAAACAACTAGCTGATATCTTCACTAAGCCTCTTGATGAGTCAAGGTTTTGTGCTTTGAGGAGTGAACTAAATATCCATGACTCTCATAACGTTGTTTGAAACCTAGTATGCTTGATTGATCAACCAGTATGACCTAGGCAAAATCGATTTCAAAACTTTCATACATTGTGTTTCAAAATCTTTAAAAAAGAAACTTGCTTGAAATGACCATTGTTCTGTATTGGTTGATTGTTACTGGTCATAACATGCAAGCAGTATGTGTCCACTCCAAGGAAGAGATATAGTAAATTAGAGATAAATCTGTTCAGTGCTAGCTGTCCGGCAGTGTCGGGCCAACCGCGGAGGTGCCGGGCCCTGGCAGTGCCGCGGGTGGCGCGGCAGTGCCGCGACTCGTCGGTTCAGCCTGAGCCGACTGTTACCATGTGGGGCCAAAGGGAAAACTTCTCTATTCTACCCGACGGCCTCACCTCTCTCTCTCTCTCTCTCTCTCTCTCCCTCATTCTTATCCAGCCAACTGACCGCCCCCTTCCTCTCTCTCTTTCGGGCGGTCAAGGGAAGGTCCAGGCGAGGCTTCACCGGCCGTCTTCCCCGGTGACTCCGGCCACCGGAAGTGCCACTCGGGGATCCCTTTCGGTGCAGCTTCGGTCTCCCTTCTCCAAGGGTCTCCTTCCCTCCTTCCTCATCTCAAGGTGAAAACTTCAAATCCCTAACCCTAGTTTTCCCGATTTGTAAAATGCGCCATGGTTATTGTACTTAGAGGTTGTAGAAGGGTTTGTAGATGATAGGGAGGTAGTAGAGATGATGGATGTGTTGTTTCTTGGCTCAGACCTAGCCTGCCCGCGTGGCAGTGCCAGACCATGAGCAGGGGCTTGATCCAAGCAACACCCAATCCATCGAAGTCTATTGCCTCACTATAACCTACTATCTCTTATGCAGTCTTCTAATTCTCAGTTTCCATGTTTTTAGATGTCGGGAGGAAGAGATGATGAGAGAAGGGTGAAGCAAATGATGGATCCGCTTAGGGGGAGGAGCAAGCAGCCGTCTCGCAGAGGTGGCTCAAGTTCTCAAGGGGAGAATGTGACTGCAAGGCAGCAGATCCGTGATTGCAAGGGCGACAAATCCGGGATGACCTCTATCCCAACACGCCAGAGCATCTTGTAGAGGTCAGCAGGACCCACTTGCAGCCCTACACCGAGGATGTGCAGGAGAGGCCTCCACAGGACACAAAGGACAGGCAGCCCGTGTCTTACTATCAGCAGTTCAGTTCAGTGAAGACACAGCGCCAGATCAACCCCTACAATGCTCAGAAGGACATGGGCATTGACTACAGGTTCTGGAATGAGTTCCATTCCGACTTCTACCATTCAGTCCTGTACAATGCCAAGAAGCAGAAGATTCTGAGTATGAAGTATGTTGATTGGGAGCACCTTGAGGCCAAGCATGATCGTGACATTGACAGGGTGGTGGCAGCTTGCAAGGCAAGGAACATGTATGACTTGATGGGATTCAGCTACAATTGGAACATAGAGATCATCCATCAGTTTCATGCCACGCTCTATGTGGACAATGTAGTGGAGGAGATGCATTGGATGACCGAGGGTCGTCACTACAAGGTCACTTTTGAGACCTTTGCTAGGATCCTCGGTTTGGGCAGTGGGGATAAAGAGCTTGACAGTCTGCACCAGGAGAGGACACTGACAGATAACGAGATAGCTTTCATGTATGAGGATCCTCGGAAGGCAGACGGGTTGGTCAAAGGGCTGAAGGGCTACTACTATATGTTGAACAACCTTTTCAGGCAGACTCTCAACCCCAAAGGGGGTTCCCATTCTAACCTATATGGATATGGCAGGAATATGTTGGCTAGAATGGCTCCCAGGGCAAACCACTTCTCCGTCTCCAGTTTCATTTGGACTTGAGAACATATATGATGAATGATTGACTTTGATGAGGAAGGTTTGAGGTTTTTACCCGGTTGAGTCTATATCTAGCTATGCGCTTAATGTTTATGACTAACCGGTGGCGTTGAGTTGTGGGGTTTTGCAACATCTCGGCTCAGGGCTTAATAGGATTAATAGAATACTCATACCAATAAGTTGCAACTTCTTTTCCGGAAGCCCATCTCCTAAAAACTCCAAAGTTAAGCGTGCTTGGCTTGGAGCGATGGGTGACCGACCGGGAAGTCTTTCCCGGGTACGCATGAGTGAGGACAAAGTGCGCAGAAAAGACTGGTCTATATCTGTGGGGATAGTCTAGGTCCTATCAAAGCTGCCTGATGTAAGCGGGCCCGGCCTCGAGGAGGCGGGACGTTACAGAATGGTATCAGAGCCGACTCTCGCGGTTTCACGGGCGCGTGTGTCGCAGTTGCACAGGCATAGTGCGCATGGCTGGTGTGGATCCGGAGTGGTCACACAGCATGGCATATGCGCTGGCATTGGGCATACAGACGTGGCCAAGAGAGGACGTTCCTGGCCTGGGATTGATCGACGAGGACGTCGATCTCTTAAGGGGTGAGATTGCAACATCTCGGCTCAGGGCTTAATAGGATTAATAGAATATTCATACCAATAAGTTGCAACTTCTTTTCCGGAAGCCCATCTCCTAAAAACTCCAAAGTTAAGCGTGCTTGGCTTGGAGCGATGGGTGACCGACCGGGAAGTCTTTCCCGGGTACGCATGAGTGAGGACAAAGTGCGCAGAAAAGACTGGTGTTGGTCTGTGGGGATAGTCTAGGTCCTATCAAAGCTGCCTGATGTAAGCGGGCCCGGCCTCGAGGAGGCGGGACGTTACAGGTTTCTATGTTGGTGTGCGTGTGCAACATGTGTCTCTTGGCTGTGTTGATGTGCAGGTGTGGGGCTCGGATACAGTGGTCGATGGCGAGGTGAAGGTCAAGTAGAGATGTGTCGTGCTGACGGACCGGGAGCGGTGAAGGATGGGCGTGCTGTGCGGCGGACATGCCATGTCGATGTACCCAGAGTGGTGAAGGGTGGACGTGAAGCTTGGACCGACGGACCATGAGGCCGGAGGACCAGCTGTGGTAGCTGGCACGTGTCATCGGCGAGCAAGAGCACATGGGGATGTGCGATGTATCGACCGAGTCAGGAGGAAGACGATGGCGTCGTGGCACTTGGCGGGAGGTCGGACACAGGCTTGCGTGCGGCGCAAGTGCCGTCGGCCGAGTCAAGAAGGAAGGCGAAGGCGTTGTGCCCGACGTGGAGGCTGGACATGCATCGGCATCGGTGCCGGTGGTCGGGGTGTGAGAACCACATCTCGTCTACGGTGCGGGTTCGGTAGTTGAGCCTCAAAAAACTACCCTCGACGGTTTCCAGGTTTGGGCCTCAAAACCTGGGCTGGCGGGTTTTTGAGTTTGGGCCTCAAAACTCGGGGTAGACGGTTTGCCAGGTTTGGGCCTCAAAACCTGGGCTGGCGGGTTTACCGGTTTGGGCCTCAAAACCGAGCGGAGGTTCCTATGTGGAATGGTCGATGTGTGGCGGCGTGGAGAGGCTGGCGCGGTGGTGAAGCTATCCACGAGGAAGGCACGGTGGTCGACAGTGACGGCACGTGGCGGCATCCTAGAGCTTGCGTCGAAGCGAAGCGAAGGATGAGAAGGCGCGTGGCCGTTGGATGAAAACTGCTAGGGTTAGACAGTTTTACCCCTGGGGGTATTTGGGTTGAGTGCTTCATGTGAGGGCGTTTTGGTCTTCGGACGTGCGCCTATATATATGAGAGGGGGCTGGTTAGGGCAGCCCATCCTTGGAGGTGTCACTCTCATTTTGTTTAGGTGAGAGGAGGCTAGGGTTAGAGGTGAGACCGGCTCTTGTTCTTGAGCTTTTCGCCATCCACGTTTTGTATTGCGAGGAGTGGCTTGTAACCCAATACACCGAGCGCTAATACAATTCATCTTGCTGAATCCAAGGATCAAATTCGTGCTTTAATTTGTCTTGCGATTTTGTTCTTCGCGTTGCACGTTTTCCCCTCTTTCGATCTTCACGAGATTTCTTTTTTCGAGGGAAGATTCACAAATCCATTTGAACCATCTTCTAGAGCATCGTGAGAGACATCTTTCTACCAAAGGGTTTTCTCTAATTCCTCACGAGCTTGTAGATCGGGCGGATTTCATTTTGGATCACGTTCTTGCTCCTTTGCCCCGAAATCTTTTGATTCATCAATTTGGAGTTAGGTTCGAGCCATGATCTCTTAGGAGTAGCTCACTAACATCCTTGTGACCTCTCAGATCGAATCGTAGCCCTAGAGCTTTTGATTCGGAGGAGATCGAGTTGAATCACCGAAGAACTGTGTTGTTATCGGGGGCATCGGACGCTGGTCACGGGAGCATCGGACGCTGTTGTTCATAGCATCGGACGCTCCGGTGACACGTGTCAGTTTTGGTGTTTTTTAGTGGGCATCAGACGCTGGGCATCGGACGCGCTGGACCCTGACCATCGGACGCTTCGTTGTCCATCAGACGCGTCCGAGGGTTGAGCATCGGACGCTGAGGGTTCACTGTAGCCAGCGTCCGATGGCTATGCAGTGAAGTTCCAGAAAGGGTATTTTTGCATCGGACGCGTCCGGTGCTTGTACATCGGACGTAGGTCAGCGTCCGATGCAGTGAGTTTAGCTCTGTTTCGTCCGCCGTTTGTTCGTCCGACTTCGGATTTGGTTTCCGCTTTTTGCGTTGGATTCCCAACTCTGTGCTCTACAGAAACAGGGCTTCCCGCTTTGCAAAAATGCCTGAATCCTCCTCGCGTTGCTCGGGGGAGGTTGAGGTTACCCAAAGTCCATCTTGTCACTAGTTGACTCGCGTGGATTTGGGCGAGGGAACTTTTGTGGTGTCCAGCTGTGTTCCTAGGGAACATCCACCCATTCTCTTGGGTGGTGGACATCACGCGTGTTGGCTTTGCTCTTGGGGTTGATTTTCTGGGACAAAGGCCTAAACATTTAGAAAGAAATTTTGAGGCTCTCATTCACCCCCCCCCCCCTCCTCTGGTCGCCTTGCTTTAGCATTTTCGGTCCTTCAGGACTGAGCTTCAGCTGGCAGCCGAGGATCTAGGAAGGCAGTGCTCTATGCCCCCTACATCATGTATATCATAGAGATGGTCTCCGGCTACACCTTCGCTAAGGATGGGTTGCATGAGCCATACAGAGCAGAGAAGAAGAGAGCAGCAGCAGTTGACAGGCCAGAGAGCTCCCACCCTTCCTCCCAGAGGAAGAAGAAGAGCAAGCTGGCCAAATGGATTAAGGCCATCTTCTCTACTTGCACCTACGCGGCCCAGACAGCTCACCAGGCTCTAGTTGAGCAGCGCGCAGAGCGAGAGCGGGCGGGTCGTTCTCCGTTACCTCCACCCCGCTCTCCACCTTAGTTTGACCTCTCCAGCCTCGACTCAGATGACATAGGCGACGAGGAGCAGGAGGAGGTGGTGCCTGAGCCGTCTCGTCGTTCTACACGTACCTCGACATGCTACACCAGTACTACCCATCGCCATGAGAAGGCCATTGTAGAGTCTGATGACGACGACGATGATGGCGATGACGACGATGATGATGATGAGACCGAGGTTCAGTGGGACACGATATCTTCTGATGATGAGTGAGTGTTTGGACACTTTTCTCTTCTCTCTACTTCTCTCTTTTTGGTGACTTGTTGCCAAAGGGGGGGAATTAGGTGAAGAGAAGGGGGTACAACACTTTCTTTTTTCATGTCCCATCGCTTTAGTAGCAGTGAGTTGTGAGAGTGTGAGTTGTGAGAGTTTGATTCGATCAAAACTCTATTTTGTAATATTACTCTATGTTGCTACTTCTTAGACTTGGATGTGGACATGTACGTTTGTTTGGTTATTTCAGCTTGTTATATCTGGTTTAGACCTGTTGTTTATTATGCTTTGTGGCTATTTTAAATTCCGTTGCGTTTGCTGTCTGAAAGCCTGAGTGGCAGTGCCGCTCCAAGGCTGACAGTGCCAGGCTCCGGCCGTGCCGCGCCTAGAGCGGCAGTGCCGCTCTGACTGACAGGCAGCAAACCACTCTGATGTGCTTAAACTGTCATTCGCATCACGTATTTGATCTTGACACAGTTTGTTCGCACCCCACAAAGCTATTAGATGTGAAACTAAACCTACCACTACTTTTTGATATGTGAATGTTGGCCTCTAATGCCAATTTGAGATTTCAACTCTCATTCACACATTAAGGGGGATGTTTCACACCTAAGCTTCTAAATCTCAAGTATTGTACCATTCTCTTGTAAGCTTCAATTGTGTTGTCATCAATCACCAAAAAGGGGGAGATTGTAAGTGCAATCAAGCCCTAATTGTGGGTTTTGGTGATAATGACCACATGATTGAAGAACTAATTAGATTTACCAAGATGACAAGCAGGTTGATAATGAGAAAGGATGGTACATATGTGTTGGTGGACCCCTCATGCGTTATTTCGTCAGTTTCGGACTCAAAGTGCTACAACAAGCCTTTTTCATTTGAGTTTGAGTTTTAGCATTGCCGTACTATCAAGAGGGAATGCAAATGTACTGCTATGGTTGAATGATATGTGCCCAAAACCAACCCAAGCCATCCTTGCCTTTAACCAAAGACAGCTGCACACAAAATTTTGATCTTCTGTCTGTCTGGTAGGCGCGGCAGTGCCGCCCAGGGCGCGGTAGTGCCGGGCCGCGGCACTACCGGGCTAAGGCCGGCACTGCCGCGACTTGATTCAACCGTTGGATGGCAGGGGATATTTACTCCACTCTCCTGCCACCCCAACGGTCATCCACGACCATAACTCTTCTCCTACCTCCAGACAAGGCTTTCTCTCCCCATTGAAGGCTCCCAAGATCTCTCTCACCTAATCTTCGATTCCCATTGATTCCAAGTGAGTTAGAGCCTCAAACCTTCATCAAAGAGAAGCCCTAGATGAGATCTACTCCCTAGAGCACTTGATTTGAGCCATAGCCGGTGGATTTGCTTCTATTACTCTTGGGTTCTTAGAACCCTAGCCGGCTAGGCGTCGCCCTTGAGCTAGCCAACTTGTGTGGCGGCCTTGGGAGGTTTGTAATCACTTGTGTAGCTAGTATTATTACCCCTCATCTCAAGGATTTGGTTCCTTGACTTGAGAACGAGGAAGAGTTGCAAAGCTCATGACCTAAGTGGTCAACCTCAACAACGTGGAGGTAGGCAAGCCTTGGTGGAGAGCTGAACCACGGGATAAATCACTTGTCTCTTGTGCTTACTTGCTTTCATTCATCATACTTGTGAGCTTGTGATAGATTCTAGGGTTTGGTTCCGAACTACTTCATACACCATATTTGGCTTGGTTGAGTTGGTTCTGCTGGTTCAGGAAACCTAGTGTAACATTTCCATTCATATAGATTTGGTTTCCTGTGGCTGGATTTTGAATTGCAGGCTCGGGAAGTATTTTGCGCGGCAGTACCCGGCTGAGGCCGGCAGTGCCGGGGAGCGGCAGTGCCGGGCTTCACTAATTAAGTTTTGAGCTGTGATTTTTGACAGGCCTATTCACCCCCCTCTAGGCCACACAGGTCCATACAGTGGACATCATGCTTGTTGGTTTGTTTTTGGGGTTGATTTTATGGGACAGAGGCCTCAACATTTCGAAAGAAATTTGAAGCTCCCATTCACCCCCCTCTGGTCGTCTTGCTTTAGCTTTCTCGGTCCTTCAATTGGTATCAGAGCAGGTTAAGGATCTTCCACCTTAGCCGGTTCTAGATCCACAAAAGGCGACATGGATCGCGGCGTGGGCAAACCACCTTTTTTGATGGGACGAACTATGCGTATTGGAAGATATGCATGTCGGCCTATCTTCAGAGCATGTGTGCTTCTGTCTAGGATATTTGCAACGAGGCCGGTTACGTGGTTCTGGCTGCTCGTGCTACTCAGCTGTAGATCGATGAGCACGATACCAATAGCCGAGCCCGTAATGCTCTTTTCTCATGTTTGAGCATGTCTGAGTTTGATCGCGTTTCTCACCTCCCCGTGGCTCAGGAGATTTGGGCGACTCCCCGGCCCATTCCACGGCCCATTCCCCTCCTCTCCCTCTATCCCTCCTCTGCTTCCACACGCGCAGTCGCCGGCCGCCGCAACCACGCCTGTCGTCGCAGTGCACCCGCCGCCGCGCGGGCGCACTGCGGCGGCGTCCACCGTGTCGCGCGCCCGCGGCCACCGTCCACCGGACGAACGTAGCCGGTGGTGGCCGCGAGCCACGCCATTCCCGCCGCCGCGCGCGCCGCCGCCGACGAATGCGCAGAGAGAGAGGGAGGACGAGATGGAGGAGGAGGAGGAGTAGGAGGAGAGGACTCACAACGGCGACTGCGACGGCGAGCGCAGCGGAGAGGGGATGGTGGCGGGACGATGAAGCGACGGCGGAAAATTTCGGCAGCTTACCGGCGTCTCTCTTTCAAATGAACTGGCACCAGGACTTAGAAATTTTCGAGGCGACGAGTTGACCTATATAGGGAGACCATTTCTACAGGCGGTGGTCAATACCAACCGCCTGTAGAAATGGTTTCTACAGGCGGTTGGTATTGACCACCGCCTGTATTAACTAATTTCCAATTTTTTTAAAATGCATTTGCAGATATTGTTTAAATGATTCAAAAATCCATATCTTAATAAATATTGGTCCAAAAATTATGAAATAAATTTTGTGTTGTTTCTCTATAAAATATCTACATGTTAAAAATATTGGTCCACAAATTTTGTGCTTCATTTATTATATTTTTTATGTTCAAAGTTTTGAAATTCAAATTTTGAGAGAGTTTTGTGCGGCTAAGGGATTTAAAACTGGCTCTAATGAGAAAGTTTTGAATACCAAAGTTGAAGGGGACACCATGATCTACAACTTTTGTTTTGGTCATTACTTTATTTGACACTATTGTGCCACACATTATCCACATCTACTCCAATCTTCCGTAAAACTCACTTTAACTCTCTAAGAGATGTGCCCACTTGTGAAGCATCTATGTTGTCACTTTGTTCAAATCATTTCATTCTTTTTTCTGGAGTTTAGTTGGCCAATAAATGCCACCACACCAAATTTGAGGATTTTTTGAAAAACAAGAGAATTACTGATTTTTTTTGTAAGTTATAGGAATTTAAAAGCCCGACAACTCGCAGATAAAATATGGCATACTTAATGACCTCTAGTAACGAAGTGTTAAATACCAAAGTTGTAGGTACCAACATAATGCACATCTTTTGTATAGGACATCCCTTCATTTATTACATTTTTTATGTTCAAAGTTTTGAGATTCAAATTTTGAGAGAGTTTTGTGCGGCTAAGGGATTTAAAACTAGCTCTAATGAGAAAAATTTGAATTCCAAACTTGAAGGGGACACTATGATCTACAACTTTTGTTTTGGTCATTACTTCATTTGACACTGTTGTACCACACGTTATCCACATCTACTCAAATCTTCCGCAAAACTCACTTAAACTCTCTAAGAGATGTGCCCACTTGTGAAGCATCTATGTTGTCACTTTGTTCAAATCATTTCATTCTTTTTCCTGGAGTTTAGTTGGCCAATACATGCCACCACACCAAATTTGAGGATTTTTTGAAAAACCAGTGGATCACTGATTTTTTTTATTTATAGGAATTTAAAAGCCCGACAACTCGCAGATGAAATATGGCACACTTAATGACCTCTAGTGAGGAAGTGTTGAATACCAAAGTTGTAGGTACCAACATAATGCACATTTTTTGTATAGGACATTCCTGAATTTATTACATTTTATGTTAAAAGTTTTGAAATTCAAATTTTGAGAGAGTTTTGTGCGGCTAAGGGATTTAAAACTAGCTCTAATGAGAAAGTTTTGAATGCCAAAGGTGAAGGGGACACCATGATCTACAACTTTTGTTTTGGTCATTACTTCATTTGACACTATTGTACCACACGTTATCCACATCTACTCCAATCTTCCGTAAAACTCACTTAAACTCTCTAAGAGATGTGCTCACTTGTGAAGCATCTATGTTGTCAATTTGTTCAAATCATTTCATTCTTTTTCCTGAAGTTTACTTAGCCAATATATGCCACCACACCCAATTTGAGGATTTTTTGAAAAACCAGTGGATTACTGATTTTTTTTAAGTTATAGGAATTTAAAAGCCCGACAACTCGCAGATGAAATATGGCACACTTAATGACCTCTAGTAAGGAAGTGTTGAATACCAAAGTTGTAGGTACCAACATAATGCACATTTTTTGTATAGGACATCCCTTCATTTATTACATTTTTTATGTTCAAAGTTTTGAAATTCAAATTTTTGAGAGAGTTTTGTGCGGCTAAGGGATTTAAAACTAGCTCTAATGAGAAAGTTTTGATTGCCAAAGTTGAAGGGGACACCATGATCTACAACTTTTGCTTTGGTCATTACTTCATTTGACACTGTTGTACCACATGTTATCCACATCTACTCCAATCTTCCGTAAAACTCACTTAAACTCTCTAAGAGATGTGCCCACTTCTGAAGCATCTATGTTGTCACTTTGTTCAAATCATTTCATTCTTTTTCCTGCAGTTTACTTGTCCAATACATGCCACCACACCAAATTTGAGGAGTTTTTTGAAAAACCGGTGGATTACTGAATTTTTAAGTTATAGGAATTTAAAAGCCCGACAACTCGCAGATGAAATATGACACACTTAATGACCTCTAGTGAGGAAGTGTTGAATACCAAAGTTGTAGGTACCAACATAATGCACATTTTTTGTATAGGACATCCCTTCATTTATTACATTTTTTATGTTCAAAGTTTTGAAATTCAAATTTTGAGAGAGTTTTGTGCGGCTAAGGGATTTAAAACTAGCTCTCATGAGAAAGTTTTGATTGCCAAAGTTGAAGGGGACACCATGATCTACAACTTTTGTTTTGGTCATTACTTCATTTGACACTGTTGTACCACACGTTATCCACATCTACTCCAATCTTCCGTAAAACTCACTTAAACTCTTTAAGAGATGTGCCCACTTGTGAAGCATCTATGTTGTCACTTTGTTCAAATCATTTCATTCTTTTTTCTGGAGTTTAGTTGGGCAATACATGCCAACACACCAAATTTGAGGATTTTTTGAAAAACCAGTGGATTACTGAATTTTTTTTAAGTTATAGGAATTTAAAAGCCCGTCAATTCGCAGATGAAATATGGCACACTTAATGACCTCTCGTGAGGAAGTATTGAATACCAAAGTTGTAGGTACCAACATAATGCACATTTCTGTATAGGACATCCCTTCATTTATTACATTTTTATGTTCAAAGTTTTGAAATTCAAATTTTGAGAGAGTTTTATGCGGCTAAGGGATTTAAAACTAGCTCTAATGAGAAAGTTTTGAATGCCAAAGTTGAAGGGGACACCATGATCTACAACTTTTGTTTTGGTCATTACTTCATTTGACACTGTTCTACCACACGTTATCCACATCTACTCCAATCTTCCGTAAAACTCACTTAAACTCTCTATGAGATGTGCCCACTTGTGTGTTGGGTGCTAGCAGGTTTCTGAGTTTGGGCCACAAAACTCAGGCGACGGACGACAGGTTTTCTGGTTTCAGCCTCAAAACTGGGGGATGACCCAGGTTTCCCGGTTTCGGCCTCAAAACCGGGGGGAGGTCCGTGAAAAGGACGAGCAGAGCGGTGGCGGCACGTGGCGGCAATCGGTGAGGTCGCATCGAGGCGAAGCTACCAGTTGTGTGGGCGTGGTCGTCGGATCAACATCAACTTCGAGTTGGTCAGGAATACCCTTAGGGTTAGCCTCCTCGCTCATTAGCAGTAGGGGTAGAAGGGGAATAATTGTATTAGGCTATATAAGGAGAGGCAACCCCTCCCTCCAGACCATCTCAGCTATTGCTATTTTCATTCTAGGGTTTCCTGCTCTCCCACATCCCTGTTGTAGCTACTGAGATCCGCAGAGACGGTGAATCATACCTCTGTGTATTTGCTTTTTGAGGAAATGAGACCGTAATCTCGTTGTCTCCTCGTGTGAAGAAGTTTCAGCTAGAAATCGAGATCGATTCGCATTTTGAGCTGTGTTCTTCGCGTTTTGCTTTTCGTTCTCTCAGTGATTTGCTTCGTTCTCCTACTCCGAGGAACGATTTTCGATTCCGCTTGAACTAAGATGTTCTAGGTCGTGAGGCCCATCTTTCCACTAAAGGAATTTCCCTCTAACCTCACGAGCAAGTAGATTGATCGATTTTCGTTTCAGATCAATTTTTGTCTCGCTTGCTCCGAATACTTCCGATTCACCGATTTGGAGTTAGGTTTGAGCCATGTTCTCTTAGGGATAGCTCACTAACCTCCTTGGAACTCCTCATACCAAGTCTAAGCCTTAGAGCTTTTGATTCGGAGGAGATCGGGTTGAATTCGCGGAAGAACTGTGCAGTTTTGGAGGCATCGGACGCTGGACTCGGGGGGCATCGGACGCTGAGTTCATCACATCGGATGCTCAGGTGCCACAATACAAAGAACAGCATTTTTGAAGGAGCATCGGACGCTGACCATCGGACGCTCCGTTGACCATCAGACGCGTTCGTGGCCTGAGCATCGGACGCTGATCTTTTCCTGTAGCAGCGTCCGATGGCTATGCGGTAAGGTTCCAGAACAGTACATTTTGCATCGGACGCGTCCGGTGCCTCGACATCGGACGCAGGCCAGCGTTCGATGAGTGAGTTTAGCACTATTTTGTCCGTAGTTTGCTCGTTCGATTTCGGATTTGGTTTTGGGTTTTTGCGTTGGATTTCCGACTTCGTGCTCTACAGAAATCGGTCTTCTTGCTTTGCAAAATAGCCTGAATCTCCCGAACGTTGCTCGGGGGAGGTTGAGGTTACCCAAAGCTCACCCTGTCACTAGTTGACTTGCTTGAACTTGGGCGAGTGAGCTTTTGTGGTGTCCCATTGTGTTCCTTGGGAACATCCACCCAATACCTTGGGTCGTGGACATCACGCTTGTTGGTTTGTTTTGGGGGTTGATTTTCTGGGATAGAGGCCTCAACATTTCGAAAGAAATTTGAAGCTCCCATTCACCCCCCCCCCCCTCTGGTCGCCTTGCTTTAGCTTTCTCGGTCCTTCACTAAGGCCTCGCATCGAACACCACTATTCTGTGCCATGCTCTTGTTGTCCTTGGACTTGGTACAGAACGTGAAACCACTAATGTCATAAGTTTGCCATGTCATGACTTGGCGTGGTGGTCCAGATGCCAACAACTTAATGGTGCATTCCTCAGTTGTTTCCCCATCTGGTATGTCATGCTCCCGAAGCCATGAGGTGAACTCTTTTTTGTGTTCCTTCATTAACCAATCATCTGTGCACCCATGATTATGTTCGTGAAGCTCATTAATGTGTTTCTCAATCCAAGGCTCCATTATCGAGAGCTGATGTAGGATGTTGTGATGTGCCTCGAGGATTGTATTGTAATCAAGAGGGATGATTGATTTCTTTCCCATCCTCCCTCTTCCATTCAGCCTGCCCTCATGTCTTGACGGAGGTAAACCTATTGCAACCTAGTCTTTTAGGACCTTGTTGTAGAAAGGACCTCCGGACTCAATTGCCTCTTCGGTTAAGTACCCCTCTACCATGGACGCCTCAGGACGAGCACGAGTTGATACATATCCATTTAGTATTGACATGAAACACTCATATGTCCACATCTCATGCAAGTACATGGGACCCAGAGCCTCTATTTGTGGAACCAAGTGGACCACAAGGTGAACCATAATATCAAAGAATGTTGGGGGAAAACACATCTCAAACTGTGACATTGTCTCCACTGCGAATTCCTTAAGGGACGCCAACTCATCACGGTCAATCACTTTTTGTGAGATCCTGTTGAAGAAGTAGCACAACCGTGTGACTGCAACCTTGATCCACACTGGATTTATAGCCCTGATGGCAATAGGGAGGAAAGTAGTCAACATGACATGACAATCATGTGAGTTGTAGTTGGTGAGTGTAAGGTCTTTCATTGACACAATACTCCGTATGCTAGAGCAGAACCTAGATGGGACTTTCAAATGCTTGAACCACACACACATCGTATGTTTTTCTTCATTGTTGAGGTTGTAGCTTGTTGTCGGGAGGTGGTACTTCCCATTTTTTTGAAGCACATGGTGAAGTTCATTTTTTTTATGTCTAATTGTTCCATGTCCATGCATGATTTCAGTCCTTCCTTTGTCTTCCCCTTCATGTCTAGTAAGGTTCCAATTAGGCTTTGAAACACGTTCTTCTGGACATGCATACAATTGATTGCGTGGCGAACGTCTAACCCTGGCCAGTATGACAAATACTCGAAGAAAATAGACTTTTTCTTGAATGTATCCCCTGGAGTTGGTTTGGCATCCTTTCTTCGTTTTCTGTCTTTTGTCTTCTTCCCAAAAACAAAATTGAGTTTGCTGACTAGGTTGAAAACTCTTTTGCCTTTACTGTTACCTGATGGAGCAGTAGACTGTAGTTCAATATTATTGTCGAAATACTTATCCATCTTTTTCTGGCGGTACCTATGTCCTTTCGATAAAAAGCGCATGTGTCTCATGTACACTATCTTCTTAGATGCATTAAGGGACACGTAAGTGGTTTCATCTATGCATACCACACAACCAACCTTTCCCTTGAACTGCCCTGATAATGTGAAGAGAGCAGGGTAATCGTTGATCGTAACAAAGATAATTGCTCTTAGCATGAATGATTCTTTGGGTACTCGTCGAACATTTTAACACCTGTTTCCCACAATATCTTCATGTCCTCCATTAAGGGCTCCAAGAAAACATCCATGTCAACTCCAGGCTGTGTAGGTCCAGAGATAAGGATGGTTAGCAAAAGGAACTTTCGCTTCTGCATCAACCATGGAGGAAGGTTGTAGTTGGTGAGGATCAATTGCCATGTACTGTGCTTGCTACTCCTCTCAACAAATGGATTCATTCCGTCAGTACTCAATGTGAACCTAACATTTCTTGGTTCCTTTGCAAAGTCTGTGTGGTTTTCATTGAAATCTTTCCACTGCTGGCCATCGGCTGGGTGTCGAAGCTTCCCATCGTCTTTGTGGTCATCAGAAGCATGCCAGCTCATAAGTTTGGCATCCTATGGGTTAGCGAACGAACACCTCAATCGATCAACCACAGGTAGGTACCACATCACCAAAGCAGGAATCTTTTTCTGCGCATAATAGTCTACTTCTTGTTTTTCTTTGCTGGTGGATTTTGAACTACTCTTTAGGGTCTTTTGTTGGGTCCTCTTTCGCTTGGTTTCTTTACACACGGAGGCAGCACACTCTTCCTCTATGTAGTCTTTATTCGTCTTGTATCTACTTGCACCACAATTTGGACAGCTATCCAAATCCTTATAATCAACACCTCGATACAGGATACAATGATTTTTGCACGCGTGGATCTTCTCAACACCCATCGTCAGTGGACTGATTAGCTTCTTGGCATAGTATGTGTTAGCAGGCACTTTGTTCTCCTTAGGAAGCATGTCTGCAATAATACTAAAAAATGCATCAAAGCCAGCATCAGAAAGACCATACCTAGCTTTGCACACCAACAACTTAAGCACAGACTGCAGCGTCGTGAACTCTTTGGTGCAACCCTTAGACTCATCATACAAAGGCTCTTATGCTGCCTTCATCAAGGTCTTCATACCTTTCATGAAGAACATTGATGGATCTTCCACATGACGACGCAACATTACCTCTAGAAATTCTGCATCTTCCGCAGCCATAATATTTGGCGGCACATTAGTTCTGACATCTTCATTTCCTCCTGCGAAACCATGATCTCCAACATTTGGCACAACATGTTCGGCGTCAGGTTGTTCTGTCTCCTGTGCAAACTGAAACCCACCATCAACCATATCTTCACCATCGACGTCGATGTTCGCAGGGTTTCCAGTTGTATAAGGCGCAGAGCTACCCTCTCCATGATTTGTCCAAATCAAGTAATAATTCATAAATCCTCGGCGGACCAGATGAGAAAGGATTTGTTGAGTGTTATCAAATACAACAACATTTCTGCAGTCCATGCACGG
This sequence comes from Coix lacryma-jobi var. lacryma-jobi, assembly GCA_009763385.1. NCBI lineage: Eukaryota > Viridiplantae > Streptophyta > Magnoliopsida > Poales > Poaceae > Coix > Coix lacryma-jobi. The sequence goes on from CM019828.1 coordinate 17,783,923, forward strand.
ACAACGTATGTGCGTCTTCTTTGTTCTCCAAGCATGGTTCTTAGCGGCATCAATAAACCTATGGACCTCGGGTATGTATAATGGATCTAGTCTTGATAACTTATACATCCAGAATGACCTCTCCATCATTACCTTAAAAAAACAATAAATTAATTGAAACCAATGTAAAAAAATTAACCATATCTAGAGATTATATATTTGCTAGGTGAAACCCTAGATCTAAAAAGTGAGTCATCAAATTGAGCAAGAATGAGCAAATTGATGCAAGAGGGACACAAACTAACCTTTCTTGTTAATCTCCTTCCAGGAAATGAAGATCAAAACCTCTCCCCTTGTATTTTGTAAAATCTGGACCTCCAAAATCGCCTCCAATGGAAGGTGGCGGCGAGAAACAGTGTTGCTCGGGGAGGAAGAGGGGGTATTTATACCAGAGATAGCACAGACGGTTGTCTTGGAATTATTATTAGCTAGTGTTTAGAGTTTATTGGGGTTTAAAGTAAAAAAACTAAGTAGCATAATTTAAAATACCTAAGTATCATTATTAAATAAAAAACACAATATTCATAAAACATAAATACACAGTGAAAAAATAATTGAGAAATAAACAACATAATAAAAAACCTAAATATTATATAAAAACCTACATTTCCCTCTGTAAATAAATACTCAAGAACACACCATTATACATGAAAACAAGGAAAGATATCATGCATAAACTAAATTAAAAAGTAAACACGAAGCAGTATAGATGAGAGACATTATTTAACCATCTTAAGCAAGCTCACTTATTAGCTTAGGTATTCTTCTCTCTCACTCATGGGTGAAACCCTAGATCTAAAAAGTGAATCATCAAATTGAGCAGCAAATTGAGGCAAGAGGGACACAAACTAACCTTTCTTGTTAATCTCCTTCCAAGAAATGAAGATCAAAACCTCTCCCCTTGTAATTTGTAAAATTTGGACCTCCAAAATCGCCTCCAATGGAAGGTGGCGGCGAGAAACTGTGCTGCTCGGGGAGGAAGAGGGGGTATTTATACCAGAGATAGCACAGGCGGTTGTCTTAACTCAACCGCTAGTGGAAATGGTGGTGTTTACACAGGCGGTTTTGTTAAGCCAACCGCCTGTATAAATGGTCCATTTACACTGACGGTTGGCTTAGTCCAACCGCTAGTGCAAATGTATTTCCACTACCGGTTGTCAACTGTTCACTGCCCCCTTTTATATCACAGGCGCGTGATAACTACAACCGCTTGTGCTATGAATAGAGGGCTCCAGCTATGAGTAGTATTCTACTAGTGTCATATTCAAATTTGGAAATGTTTTCAATTTATTTGGCATATTTCACTAGTTATTTTATTTTGTGGCATTTTTTAGACCCACGTCGAATTTAAACTGCAGGTCATCTAAATCTAAATATGTAAAAAAAGGTTAGTACGAACTTGATATTCATGTTATTCAACCTATATTGAGTCCACACATGCGGAGAAGATTTTTCAAAAATCTTGTTTACAAAACATGAGGTCAAACTTGCGATTGAGTGGTTTTTAAATTATATAAAAAACAAAGGAGGTCCGAAAATCGTAAAACTTGTCGAGGTGCCATGTTATCGTATGTGGAACATGTGATAAAAAATTGAGATCGTTTCGTGCAAATTTGTGTCGATACTCCTTATAACGTAGAGAATTTCCGTGGAAGTTTATGATTTCATGTGAAAAGGCTCTTTAGAATTTAGGCACGGTCGACACAAACTTGGTCGAAACGTTCTCAATTTTTTATCATAGGCTCCACATATGATAACATGGAGGCTCGACAAGTTTCACGATTTTTGAACCTCGTTTGGTTTTTATATAATTTAAAAATCACTTGGTCACAAGTTTGACCTCGTGTTTAGTAAACAAGATGAATATGTGGACATGTCAAGATGAAAAATTTGATATCACATGTTGAAATGTCCAAGTTTGTAACCATCGTACGTGACAACTTGCTCGAAACTTTCTCAAATTTTTTTCTCGGCATACGCATATGCGCATATGATGTAACAACATCTCACCAAGTTTCACGATTTTCGAAATTCATTTGCATTTTCTATAATTAAAAAACCGCCCGCACGTAATTTGAAGACGTTGCCCTGTGAGCACGTTGATCGAAACCTCGGGTCAATTTTTGGATTTGGCCTCAACATACGGTTAAGAACAAGAATAAAATTTTTAAAATCATGAAAATCCATTATTCGATTCACCCGCAGTTCAAACTTGCGTCTTCCGGGAAAAATTAAGAAAATAAAATAAAGTCAAAAAAATATAACAAAAAGTTGTGAAAAAGTGTCCAATTTGAACATGTTGACAGTGGTAGTGTGGAAGTGCCTCAAAAAAAACTTGGTGGCAAAAACCAAAAAAATAAATAAAAACTTCGCCGAGTCTCAACCCTAGCACTCGGCAAAGAGGCTCTTTGCCGAGTGCCTGGCCAGCTGGCACTCGGCAAAGAGGTCCACGTGGGCCTGCACGTGTCCACTCTTTGCCGAGTGTCAGATCGGCTGGCACTCGGCAAAGAGGGGCTCTTTGCCGAGTGCCACCCGATCTGGCACTCGGCAAAGACGTTCGAAAAGAAAAAAAATACAAAATGGTCCGGCCGCCACCCACACACGCACACACTCACACACACCATGCGTGCCCCGCTCCCACACCGCCCGCTCGCCCGCCGCCGCCGCCCCGCCGCCGTCGCGCCCGCGTCGTCCCGGCCCCCGCGTCGTCCCCGCGCCGTCCCGCCCCTGACCGCCGCCACCGGCCGCGGCTGCCCGACCGCCGTCCCCGCGCGCCCCCGCCCGGCCACCGGCCCGCGCCTCGAGGAGGAGGAGGAAAGGAGGAGTCAAAGGAGGAAGAAGAAGAAGAAGAAGAAGAAGAAGAAGAAGAAGAAGAAGGACAAGGAGAAGGATAAGGGAGAAGGAGAAGAGGAAGGAGGAGGGAGGAGAAGGTCGTCCCAGTCGTCATCTTGCTGTTGTCAACGTCATCGTTCGTCGCCGACAAGGTAATTAGTAAGTAGTTAGTAGTAATATTAGTAAGCAGTTAGTAGTAATATTAGTAAGTAGTTAGTAGTAGTAAGTAGTTAGTAGTAGTTGTTGTTGTGTTAGTGGTAGAAGTAGTAATATTAGTAGAAGTATGCAAAGAGAAGTTAATTACATGGCTTCTGTGAAGATATATGTGGTTGTTGGCCTTCGTGCCGACGTTTTCTGCAGGTTTTGGGAACCTCGCCGTGCAGGGGAGGTGCTGCCAAAATTTTTGGTCGAGACTAACCATATGCTCTTTTTTGGCAGGAGGAGGACCCGTCGGAGGGACTCGGCGACCCTGATCGTCTTCGTCGGCATTGCGGGTCTGCCTGCACCGTGTCATCTCGCCACTGCCCTGACTCACCACTGCCCCGCTACCCTGACCTCACCGACACCTTAGGTATAACCCCTCTATCTGTATCCTTAGGTATCTGGTCTTTTGTCGTGTAACCTAGTTAGACGTCTCCCGTTCGAAAGAGATACAGTCTTAGATATACAGACCTTTGCATATCTGCGACCGTATCTCTTTCGGATTGTCCACGTATTTTGGACAGCCCGCGGATGCGTAGATGAGCTAGTTTCCATGTTTTGCTCCTGTCAGAGTCGGAGTTTCCGCACCACCTCCCTGTTGTTCTCCGGATACACACTCTCCCTACTAGGACGTGTATCGGGAGAACAGCGAGGAGGTGCTGCCGAAATTCTGTCTTGGGTAGGAGTAGAACATGGAAACTAACTCATCTATGCATCCTCGGGTGGGATTAGGACCTATCCTTCACCTATTAGATGGTAGGAACGTTGTGTAGATGCAATTGCTGGTTTTATTACTCGCTTACATATGTATATGCCAGAGGATGGATAACTGTGACTGGATGTACACGAGCCACGCAAATAAGAGCACAGAATGGGTTACTAAGACCAATGCTTCCCTAGAGCATGCATTTGGTCCGGCTGCTAAAGGGTCGAGTCGGATGCCGTGTCTCTGCAGCAAATGTGGGAACAAGAAAAGAAAATTTAAGGATAACGTGGGGGTAGATCTTTACAAGTACGGATTCATTGAAAACTATACTTGTTGGGTCCACCATGGTGAAGCCGATCAGATTAGAGAGGAGGTGGTGAGACAACGCCTCGAGGAGTATGATGGAGATGCCGGGGTAGCAGACATGATGGGAGACTTTCAAGAGGCACAATTCGGTGAAGGAATGGAGGAGCCAGAGGAAACCGCAAAGGCGTTCTACGACATGATGTCTTTGGCACAGAAGCCCCTTCACGAAAAGATAATTGTTTCACAACTGGATGCCATTGGACGCCTAATGGGGTTCAAGTCGCAGTATAGCTTGAGTCGAGACGCCTTCGATGGCATGTTGGCAATTTTGGGCACCCTATTGCCAGAGGGTCACATTCTGCCGAAGAACACGTACGAGTCATAGAAACTTCTTCGTGCACTTAAGATGCCATATGAGCAAATCCATGCTTGTCCAAAAGGGTGCGTCCTATTCAGGAAAGATCACGAGAAAGCAACACACTGTCCAAAGTGCAAAGCCTCTAGGTATGTGGAGGTAGACCATGGAGATGGCAAGAAGGAACAACTTAATATCCCCGAGATGGTCCTATGGTACCTTCCTTTCATACCTAGGATCCAACGACTGTACATGACAGAGGACTCTGCAAAACAGATGACATGGCACAAGAATGGCAAAAGATACAATCCTAACAAGATGGTACACCCATCGGATGGTGAAGCATGGAAGCACTTCGATGCCATGCATACTGGCAAAGCTATGGAGGCTCGGAATGTACGTGTGGCACTGGCAACAGATGGGTTCAACCCGTATGGAATGATGGCGGCCTCGTACACTTGTTGGCCTGTGTTCGTGATCCCCCTCAATCTCCCTCCCGGTGTTATGTTTGACCCTAAGAACGTATTCTTGTCGCTGATAATTCCTGGACACCCGGGGAAGAATATGGGTGTGTTCATGAGCCTTTGTTGGATGAATTGTTCGAAGCTTGGGAAAACCCAGTACTGACATATATATGACCGAGCAACAATGAAGAACTTCAAAATGCATGTGTGGTACTAGTACTCCCTGCATGACTTCCTGGCGTATGGCTTATTTAGCGCTTGTTGTGTTCACGGGAAGTTCCCATGCCCAATATTCAAGGCAGCTGTGAAGTTCACTTGGTTGAAGAAGGGAGGCAAGTATTCTTCATTCGACCAGCATCGTCAATTCTTGCCTCTTGACCATCCGTTCAGACGTGACATCAAGCACTTCAGGAAAGGTGTTCAAGTCACCAACCCCATTCCTCAGTTCAAGAGTGGTTCCGAGGTCCGTGCTGATATAGAGGCTCTGAAGTTTAATGAAGACAACGGTCGTTTTTCGGGTACGGAGAGGAACACTGGACCCATATATCGGGCTTGACTAGACTCCCCTATTTTAATGACCTTCTTTGTCCGCACTACATCGATGTAATGCACACAGAAAAGAATATCGCTGAGGCACTCTTTGCAACACTCATGGACACAGAAAAGTCAAAGGACAACGTTAAGGCTAGACTGGACCTGCAAGAGATGTGCGATAGACCAAAGCTAGTGATGAAGGCTCCTGGTGCTGGCAAGAAATGGTAAAGAGGTCCGGCCGATTATATATTGAAAAGAGACCATAGGAAGAAAGTACTACAGTGGATCGAGGCGTTAAGGTTCCATGATGGGTATGCGGCGAATCTGAGGAGGGGAGTGAACTTGTCTACTATGCGAGTGTTAGGGATGAAGAGTCATGACTACCACATATGGATCGAGCGGCTCCTTCCTGCGATGACCCGGGGATACCTCCCGGAGCCTGTGTGGCGCATGCTGGCAGAGTTGAGCTATTTCTTTTGCCAGCTTTGTGCCAAGGAGCTATCTCATGACGTGATTGCTACCGTACGAGATGATCTTTCCACCCGGCTTCTTCCTGCCGATGCAGCATCTGATTTTGCACCTACCGTACGAGGCATGGATGGGGGGCCCGTGCAGTGCCATTGGTGCTTTCCAGTCGAGAGATGTCTAAAGGTTCTTCAGAAAAAGTGTAGAAATAAAGCCAAAATAGAGGCTTCCGTGGCAGAACCATTAATTCTGGAGGAGGTGTCGAACTTCACAACAACATATTATAAGGATAACCTTCCTAACTTGCACAATCCACCCTCTCGTTACAACGTCGACGAGAGTTTATCGAACCTTAGCCTTTTCAAAGGCCAACTTGGAAGAGCAAGCGCATCGAGGACCAAGATGTTGCGGCATGATGAGTGGCACACTATCATGTTGTATGTGTTGTTGAACCATGACGAAGTGACTCCTTATGTGCAGTAAGTTCTCAATGAGCTTGTTACATGCGCCGTCACTATCTTCAATATATTGATTCGACCCCCTTGTTTTTAAGGAAATTTATTGATGAATACTGTAGAGAGGATAGGGAACCTTCCTCTGAAGAACAAGACCATCTTCTCAAAAATGGTGTGCCCAATTTCATTTCGTGGTTTAGTGCGAAGGTACCACCCAACTAACCTTGTATTTCATTTCATTTCTTGTTTCATTTCATGAAACGATCTACCCTGTCTCAACTTACAGGCCCGCACAGATGCGGAAATGATGGATGAGTTGAAACAGGTTGCCAATGGCTTCGACTATAGGGTCAAGTCATTCACCGTTTATGATGTGAATGGCTATCGCTTTCACACAAGCAGCTACGAGCAGAGTCGTCCCAATCGAAAGACCACGAATACCGGAGTTCGTACGCCCGGCACCGATGAGCGCGACTATTACGGCATAGTCGAAGAAATATATGAGCTCAACTTTGAGGGTACCAAAGCTATTAATCCAGTGGTATTCAAATGTCATTGGTTCGATCCTGATGTCACGAGAAGAGCCCCTAAGATTGGGCTAGTCGAAATTCGACAGGACTCCGTTTACAAGGGAGACGATGTCTATATTGTGGCTCAACAGGCCACACAAGTTTATTATCTCCCATGGGTGTGTCAAGAAGACGACAATCTTATGGTTTGGTACCTTGTGCAGTTAGTATCGCTGCGCGGTAAAGCGCCTCTCCCAAACGATGATGACTAAAACTTCGACCCAAACACATATAGCGGAGAGTTATTTCGACCTGAGGGGCTAGAAGGGAGGTTTGACATTGACATTTTTGAGCTGATGGACATGGAAGAAGACGATGACAATGATATTGATGAGGACGAGGGTGATGAGGTGCACAATGCCAAGGACTTAAGAATGCTTGAGCCATTACAGTTTGGTGGTGACATTGATGAGGACGAGGGTGATGAGGATGATGGAGACGCCGCCGATTGTTTCGACAATATTGACAGTGATGACGACACACGTGTGCCACGAGCCAACACACGAGGGGCACTAGCCACTGACAATCGCAGAGATAATTTTTAATTCATGTAATGCTATATTATTATAATTATTTTGCAATTATGTTTCATTCATTTTGTATCTCTTTATAAATACTTATCATTTATTTATGCTAATTGATTTTATCTTTGTAATGGCAGGCACTCGATAAAATGTCGGGCGGAAGGCAGCAACAGCGGCGGGTCAACTCGTGCTACCAGAGGTCTAGCTCACCACCCACCGCAGCCGAGGAGCCGTCGACGAGGAGGGCGAGGACCGGCCGCCCCCGTGGACATCCTAGGAGGGAGCCGACTCCCGACCCGACTCCCGACCCGGCGCAGACCTCCTCGGACGATGACCAGGGGGACGCCAGAGGGACGACCAGGAGGACGTCGGACGACGACACAACTTCCTCGGAGGGTCGCCAGGGGGACCAGGGGGACGAGATCGTAGGTGCCTCAGGAGGGGGTTCCACTTCCTCTGCTTCGAGCAGAGTCTACTTGCGCGGCCCCTCGCAGCTCCCGCAGCAACGGATCGCACCTAGCCACCGCCCGGTGATTCGACCTTACGGCGACAAGTAAGTTACCATTAATGTTTTCACTACTTGTTTACATGACATGTTCAAAATTGAACTTCCGACTAACAGTTGTTCTTAATGACTCATGCAGGAATTGGGAACTTGTGGCAGGGGGCAAGACACGTCATATCAATGGCACGTTAAGTCTTCTGATTCGGAAGAACTACCCTGGCTTGGTCACCTACGCCGGGGTTAGGTCACCGCCCTGGACGTGGGACCACTTCGGTGCTGCTGAGGACCCCATGTACACCACCGTTGCAGCGCGAATTAGGGCCGAGTTCTGGGTGAGTCTTGCTCGCACAACATTTCTCAATGATACGTATTTGTTGGATGTTCTTGAAATAATGAAAGGGTACATGTTGTCCTTATGCAGGAGTACTTTGCGTGCGAGGCGGGGAGAGAGGCCGAGGCGTTACATGTGTAGGACAAGGTCTGCAGGTCCCGTCTCGTGGATCTGTACCACGAGACGCGGATCCAGTGCGTCATCAACTACAACGCCGACGTGTTAGGGAAGGCGGTGAAGAAGGCGGACGCTTGGCAGATGATGCTGACCAGGGAGACCGACCTCACTAGGGAGCAGTACATCCAGGTACGTACAAACCAGTAATACTGATTGGTCCATCCATCACTTAGCGGCTCTTCTAACATATTAAATACTTATTGTCTTGCAGTTCTGTCCTGGTTGGTGCGCCAATCACCTAGACTGCTGGTTGTCCATTGTGGACAAGTGGAAATCGGACGAGTGGTACGAGAGGCACGGTGCCCGCAGAGACTGCCGCCTACAGATGTCTGGGTGTCACACCACCCAGGAAACCTTAGCCTCAACGCGTACGCCGACAGATGGATATGCTCTACTGATTTTTTTATACTAACACTCAATTACTCATTACTTGTAATCATCTGTGTTTTCCTCGCAGTCCCAGTCGCATGGTGGTGAGGAGTGCCTCCCTTTCAAGGTGTACCACTTGTCACACCAGGGCAAGGCGACTGCAGCGAGCACCCAGTACAACCCGAACGCCGGGCCCGAGGCGTACACCAACGTGAACGCCTACACCAAGGTCACCGAGTACACCTCGGCGGCTCACGAGCGCCATGGGGAGGACTTCGATCCGGCCACCCAGCCCCTAGATATAGACCTGGTGATGAGGCTGGGAGGAGGGAAGCAGCACGACCGGTACTGGATAGCCAACAGCGCAGTTGACTCGTCCTTTGTTCCTAACCTCGCCGAGATTCGAGCTGCCAGCACGAGCTCCTCCGTCCCCATACGACCTCGGCAGCCGACCTCATAGCAGATGATGGCAGCACTTCAGGTAAGTACTGTTCTATTCGTCGTTCATTGTTTTTACACATATACCTTGTCTTTGCATTGTTTAAACCTTACGGGACGAATTTTGCAGACCCAGATGCAGGCCCAGGCGGACCAGGTGCAGAGGTTGCAGGCCATGCACGAGGCCCAGGCGACGGCCCATCGTCGCGAGTTACTGGCCGTCCAACAGCGGGAGGCACAGAGGACGCAGGACATAGCTCACTTCTTTGGGAGCCTGAACATCCCGGGTGTTGTCGTGCCTCCCTCGCTGCTCACTCCTTTTGTGCCTCCTGTTACTCCTTCGATAGAGACTCCAGTGAGTATATATGGTTGTTTATATTTCTTTAACTTTTACGGTCGTCCTCCAGGTGCTAACGAATTTGCTTCTCCTTTGTGCACTCACAGTCGGAGGGTTCGACACCGACTCCTCAACCTGGCCTTCCTCCGCACACACTGCACATCACTGGTGGCCCTCCTCCGCAGCCTGGGTGGCTCCCCGGTGGCCCTCCTCTGCCCTATGGGTGGCCAGGTTACCTTCTTGGCCAGTCGGGGTACACCGGATGGCCATCTGGACCTCCGCCGCCCGGGTGGCAAGGTTGGCAAGGTGGTCCTTCGGGCGGGTCGTGGGACGCGTGGCAAGGTGGGGGTTCTTCACAATCTGACCACCAAGGTGAGCAGTGAGGGCCGACTTAGATTTGTCATGGACTTGTGAGATGGATGTGATGGACTTGTGAACTTGTGATGGACTTGTGAACTTGTGATAAACTTGTGAGCTTGTGATGCATGGAGACTAAACGTGTGATATTTGTCTGAAATGGATATGCATGTGATATATGGATGTGTGATATATATATATATGCATGTGATATTTGTCTGAAATGGAATATGGATGTGTGATATGTTTTCTGTGTAGGGAAATGAAAATAGAAAAAATACCATTTTTCCTAGCTTTGCCGAGTGCCACACTCGGCAAAGATGCCACGGCACTCGGCAAAGTTGGGCAAATTTTCCCCAGCTCGGCCTCTTTGTCGAGTGCCTTGACCATGACACTCGGCAAAGAGAGCTTTCTTTGCCGAGTGCCAGCCCACGTGGCACTCGGCAAAGAGGCCCTCTTTGCCGAGTGTCAGTCCACGTGGCACTTGGCAAAGAGGAGTGCCGGCCCACGTGGCACTCGGCAAAGAGGCCTCCTTTGCCGAGTGTCAGTACACGTGGCACTCGGTAAAGAGGCCGTCAAGTGACGGCTCCCGTTTGCTTCGCCGAGTGCTGACCTGGCACTCGGCGAAGCCTTTGCCGAGTGCCCGATATTTGGCACTCGGCAAAGAATTCTTTGCCGGCTATTTCTTCGTTGAGTGCCCTTTGCCGAGTGCGGCACTCGGCAAAACCTTCGCCGAGTGCGGCACTCGGCAAAGCCTTCGCCGAGTGCGAGAGGCCCTTTGCCGAGTGCTGCCAGCACTTGGCAAAGCCTGAATGTCCTGTAGTGTGCCCAAGACGCGGCCGCCCCGCTCGGGAAGCACCAGGCGCTCGCCAGCCAGCCCCGGCCTCGTCACCGACACCGCCCGGTCCCGAGCCTTGTCACCGCCGCCGACGCTGCCAAAGGTGAGTTGGCAACAACTCAGTGGCCCACAGATTCGGTAGAAGTACTGTGCTTGTTTGCTGGTTGCCCGGCTGTCCAGGTGAGGCAAGCTCTCTCTGTTCAGACTTCAGAGAACCGTGTCGCTGCTCGTACTAGGGCCTCGTTTAGACGAGGAGAGTGAGTTTTTTTCTCAACTGTAGCACTTTCGTTGTTATTTGACAAACTTTGTCCAAATATGGACCAACTAGACTCAAAAGATTCGTCTCGACATGTACATACTAAAAGTACAATTAGTTATTTATTTTACCAACATTTAATACTTCATGCATGCGTCCAAACATTGATGTGATGGTGATGTGATGAAGAGAGAGTGAAAAAAAGTTGATAGTTTGTGGTATCTAAACAAGGCCTAGGTTGTGTAGCTCATCAGCATCCCTGCATTGCATTGCGTTCCCAGACACCGTCGACCTGCAAGGCAGGAAGTACGCCAACAAGGCGGAGCGGGTGGTCGAGGAGTTCTAGGTAAGTATTCATCTACGTACATTGCTCAATACAACACTTTTATTTGACATTCTTCAAATAATAACTTTTGATATAACGTGTTTATATGCAGGATTTCTTCAGGTGCAAGCCGGGATCTGAGGGCCGGGCGAGGTAGGTGGTGTACAAAGCATGTTACAAGCTGGTGAAGGACATGCACTACGAGGCGCGTATCTAGGTCGTGATCACGTACAAGGCTACCATCGAGGGAGTGAGGTTCACCAAGAAGGATGCGAGGAACATGACGCTGACTAAGGAACAGTACATCAGGGTAAATATATAAACTTATTACTGTATGTTCTGAAAACAAGACGGGTTCAATCTAATCTACTTATATGGCATGTACTTGATGTCTTGTAGGTGCCTCCGTGGTGGGCCAATGCCCACCACCCGTGTTGGGTGAGGATGGGGGAGAGGTGGTGCGAGGCCGAATAGGAGGAGAAGCACAACGCTTGCCGGGAGCGGCGCTTGCTAATGCCAGGTCCTTCCCACCATCAAGGCAAGCTCTCCCTCGATGCCTTTGCATCTAGATGGGTAAGCTCAATCCATTTCTTTATTATTCGTATTCCGTTCTATTTTGCATAGTCTCTAATCATCCTGTTGTTTCTTTCGCAGTCGGTGTCACATGGTGGGGAGAATGTCAACCAGTTCCTAGCCTATACGATGTCGCACAGGGACAAGGCGACCTCCGACGTCCGGTACAACCCGGAGGACCCGCCCGAGGCGTACAACAACCCCTTCGTCCACCTCCGCATCGCTGAGTACACTTCCATGGGGAAGGAGGTGCATGGGGCAGACTGGCACCCCACCTCGCATGACCTTGACGACACCATCATCATGAGGGCGGGAGGAGGGAAGAAGCACAAGAGGTACCGGATCAGCGACGGCACGGTCGACTCGTCCAATACTCCCAACCTCGCCCAGATCAGAGCCATGAGCACAAGCGGGGGCCCAGGCATACAGCAGTGGTCGGACACTACTGTTCACATTGTGCAGCAACTTCAGGTTATTTCTGTTTCATTTCCCGTCCAAATATGAATCTTCACAAGCTTGTGCATTGTAACATGTCAAGTTCATTTGTTGTAGGCCGAGCTAAGCGAGGAAAGGAGGCAGTCCGAGGAATATCGTCGGATGTCCGAGCAGAGGGCCCAGACGCAAAGCTGGCGGGTGGATGCTATCCTCGAGTGGATCCGGGGTGCAGGACTCGACCTGGGTCGACCTTTGCTGGATGCTTTGTTGAACCCTCCTGCGACTCCTACAACTAATACTCTTGTAAGCTTGCACACTCTAGCTACCTTATGTTCTTAATCATGTAATTAAGTTTGTGTTCTCTAACTTTAATTTGTCTCACTTTTGCAAAGCAATCAGACCGAGCTTCCAATGAACCACCTCGTCAGTTGCCTGCGGGATCAGAGTCAGGGTGGCCGGATTGGACCCAGTGACATTCTTATATGTCGTTTATGGACATGTATGTGGTTCATATTCGTGGTTGTGATGTTGTCAGACTATTATATATGATGTGGTTTATGGACATATATGTGGTTTATATTCGTGGTTGTGATGTTGTCAGACTATTATATATGATGTGGTTTATGGACATATATGTGGTTTATATTTGTGGTTTCGATTATGTCGTGGTTCTTATATTTATATATATGTCGTGGTTTGTGAGACTATTATATTAGTGAAAATGTATTTATTCTGAGAAATGTGGCATCCATATGGTCTGGGAAAGCAAGAAACAATTTTTTTTTAAAAAAAAAAGAAAAAGGCTTTGTCGTAGGTTGCACTCGACAAAGACATCCTTCCCCGAGTGCATTTCCCATAGCACTTGGCAAATTGATGCATCAGAAGCTACTTGGGAACTGCCTTTGTCGAGTGCTGTCACCAAAGCACTCGGCAAAGGTGCAGCACTTTGCCGAGTGTCAGTCGGAAGCGCTCAACAAAGGAAAAAAATTAATAAGGCTTTGTCGAGTGTCTGTCGTGAGGTACTCGGCAAAGCCTCTGTCACCGTGTCGCCGCCATGAAGGGCCTCTTTTCTTTGCCGAGTGCAGAAAGGCACACGGCAAAGCCTTTGCCGAGTGCCCGATAAAAAGCACTCGACAAAGAATCTGTCGCCGTCAAATTCTTTACCGAGCGGGCTTTGCCGAGTCGGGCACTCGGCAAAGGCTTTGCTGAGTGAATTTAGGCCTTTGCCGAGTGCCCGAGACACTCGGCAAAGGCACTGTGTGTGTCTGGTAGTGTACGGCTGTACATATATGACATACTATGCATCAATGACACTGTTCTGACTTCTGAGTGTGATACTTAAACAAGGGTTACACATACGAAGGATGGTTCAAGGTTCTTTATAGTTAGAGGCTACAAATTATTAAAATAGACAAAACGATGTGAAGGAAAACTCACGCCCAACCCTTAAAAAGCTTCGATGACTATGGATGGGTAGGCAGCATCCACAGTGCCTGGTGACACGCCGGAGCTTCATCCAAATCCTGCACCTCGACCGCCGTTGGTTCTCTCAAGTTGAATATCATCAAGCGTTTGTTCCTTGGATAGAGCACGTAAAGGCAATTCCGCTGCAACCCGCACTCGTCCGCCGAGCGAGAAGCGCCGAAGTACCACGAAGACAGTAGGAACACCCGATCACCGATGTCGTCGACCTCATACCACTCGCCCTTGACGAAATCCATCTTGTGAACACTGAATCCGTAGACGACGTTGTCCGGATCAAGGCCGCACTTCAGGAAGACCATGTTGAGCTCTTGCTTGGACACCACCATGAACTGTCTCTGGAAACCCTTTATCTCGGAAATGGCGGCGTTACGGATCGGAATGGTTCTGAACGATGGTGCAGGGCAGAACTCAAGCACACCGACGTTATTGGGGGTGCAGCCTTCAAAGTAGAAACTGCCCTGGCATGCCGCTATTTGGCAGATGACTTCTTTCGCCATGTGCCCGTCGAGATCTTGAGTCCCAATATCGTATTCGTGCGTCGCCCATTGTTCGCCGTCGATGCGACAGTACCAGATGACAGGGGCGTCGGTCTCGACTAGGAGCACGATGCAGCTGCTGGTCTCCTGGCCTGGACCAGCTGGGTAGTCAGAGAGCACACAGGCGCAGTAGGTGGACAGGTTGTGTTCCGGCAAATGCGGCAACGGGATCCTCCTCCTGGCGTCGGTAGGGCTGTGTGGATCCAGCAGGTATGTGGTCGCCGACGAGGCGTCACGGACAAGTATCCAGCCTTGCGGGGTTGCCCAACAATTGTTGTTTGTTAACTCGGCTGCAGCCTCGACGTCAATGGCCTTCTTCTCCGAGATGCTGAAGAAGACGGGTTGATCTGAACCTGCGACGCGCTTCAGTGCGAGGTAGGGCACACGAGAGGCGCCGTGGCTCGACGACGACGTTTCCATCATGTTCGTCGTGATCTCCTGAAACTGAACCTGCACGAGTATTAGGTGTTGTGGATGCCTGAACAGATCTAGATCGATGACGAAGAATTTGCTATGGCTACGTACTCCCTTGATATAGTAGTTATATATGCGGGGCCAAAACCGTGCGCGTGCGCGTGCACCTCGTTAGCCGAATCGAAATCGAGGTGTGGAACTGGAGTCGGCGACGTACGGAGACTAGTCGCCCCGCTGAACCTGGCCGCCGAATACCCCAACGCTGCAACTGAAACGAATTAGGTTTCAGGTGTGGAATTGTGGATTGGCTACCACCCAAACTATACGAATACGATATACTACGATGGATCAATCAATCAAATCGAACAGCTGCACTCGTTAAATTCAATCAAACGATTAAGCTTCTTTCTAAAATTCAATCAAGTAAATCCTCAAATACCAAACGATTAAAGGAGCAGCTGCACTGCACACCTGATTAAGTCTGGACGAAAAAAACTCGCTAGCTCGCTCGTTAATGGCTCGGCTCGAGCTCGACTCTTTTTATAATGAGCCATCTTGTTTTATAACAAGCTAGCTTGATTTATAACGAGCCAGCTCGAGCTAGCTCGTGAGCAGCTCGTTAGCTCGTACGAGCTAATTAATTCACAATTCAACAAACTTAAATTATCTATTGTATAATGTTCAGGCGTCCAACAATGTAGTGAAAATCATATTTGTTCTCACGTAACATGTAAGAAGATATAATCATATAAAAGAAATTATATTTTTACATGTATATATTGTTTTTTTGTTAATTTTACGAGTACTTTGAGAAATTGTGTTTTTATGATCTGGCTCGCGAGTCAAACAAGCCAGCTCGAAACGAGACGAGCCGAGCTGCTCTTCTAGCTCGTTAGTATAACGAGCCGAGCTGAGTCAACTTGCTAACGAGTAGAGCTATAATGAGCTGAGCTGTAACGAGCCAAGTTGGCTCGATATCAAGCTTACACCTGATGGCGCCTGCACTGCACTGGCCTGGCCTGACCAAATCTGGGAATTTGAACCCTCACCGACCTCAACTATGAAGGGAGGCCGGGGGGGCGAGAGGACGCCGGCGGAAGAGAGAAGGCTGCCAGTTCCAGCCGCCGTTTGTGCCTCTAGCACTCTGTGGGCCTGCGTGCATATTTTAGGCTCAAAGGATCACTTTTACGTTGTGAGCTTCACGCAGCCCCCCCCCCCCCCCCCCCCCCCCCCCCACACCCCACCCCCCACACACACCGTAGGCCGTAGCCCATGCAGATCCGCATCAAGGTTTTCGATCCTTCTGGTCTTCGCACATAAAAGTTGAGAGTGCTGAGCCCAACAAGCCTGAGAGACAGACGGAGGACCGGAGGTAGCCTCCTCTCTCTCTCTTCAACCACCGCCCTCTCTCGCCCTTTCTAGTCGAGGAGTCTCCTCCGTCTCCGCCGCCACGACCCTTCGATTTCGATTCGGTTCGAATAACCGAGGTCGTTCAGGCTCAGTCCCCCGTCTTTATACAAAGAAAAAAAATAGGAAGCCATCGCAAGTTTTCCTTCCTTGTCGATCGATCGAGGCATCCTCCACACCATCGAATACTCCTGCCGCGGCTTTAGTTTCAGGAGATCACGACGAACATGATGGAAACGCCGTCGTCGAGCCACGGCGCCTGAGAGACAACATCGCAAGTTTATACAAACTTGAAAGCACTGAGTCTGAGTGCTGAGCCCAACAAGCCTGAGAGACAGACGGAGGACCTCTTCAACCACCTCCCTCTCTCGCCCTTTCTAGTCAAGGTCGGTGAGTCTCCTCCGTCTCCGCCACGACCCTTCGATTTGGATTCGGTTCGGGTAACCAAGGTGGTTGTCTTTATTACAAAGAAAAAAATTGGGAAGCCATCGCAAGTTTTCTTTCCGCCTCGATCGATCGAGGCATCCTCCACACCATCGAATACTCCTGTGTCGCGGCTTTAGTTTCAGGAGATCACGACGAACATGATGAAAACGTCGTCGTCGAGCCACGGCGCCTCTCGTGTTCCGTACCTCGCACTAAAGCACGTCGAAGGTTCAGATTCAGATCAACCCGTCTTCTTCAGCATCTCAGAGAAGAAGGCCATCGACGAAGTCGAGGCTGCACCCGAGCTGACCAACAACAACTGCTGGGCAACCCCGCAGGGCTGGGTACTCGTCCGTGACGCCTCGTCGGCGACCACGTACCTGCTGGATCCTCACAGCCCTCGTACCGACGCCGCCAGGAGGAGGATCCCGCTGCCGCATCTGCCGGAACACAACCTGTCCACCTACTGCGCCTGCCTGCTCTCCGACTACCCAGCTGGTCCAGGGCAGGAGACCAGCAGCAGCTGCACCGTGCTCCTAGTCGAGACCGACGCCCCTGTCATCTGGTACTGTCGCATCGACGGCGAACAATGGGCGACGCACGAATACGACATTGGAACTCAAGATCTCCACGACCACACGGAGAAAGAAGTCATCTGCCAAATAGCGGCGTGCCGGGGCAGGTTCTACTTTGAAGGCTGCACCCCCAAAGGCGTCGTCGGCGTGCTCGAGTTCTGCCCCGCACCATCCTTCGGATCCATTCCGATCCCTGACGTGCTTACCGGGATCAAGGGTTTCCAGAAACAGTTCATGGTGGAGTCCAAGCAAGAGCTCTACATGGTCTCCCTGAAGTGCGGCCTTGATCTTGACAACGTCGTCTACGGATTCAGTGTCCACAAGATGGATTTCGTCAAGGGTGAGTGGCATCAGGTCGACGACATCGGTGATCGGGTGTTCCTACTGTCCTCGTGGTACTTCGGCGCTTCTCGCTCGGCGGACGACTGCGGGCTGCAGCGGAATTGCCTTTACATGCCCTATCCATGGAACAAACGCTTGATGATATTCAACTTGAGAGAACCAACGGCGGTCAAGGTGCAAGATTTGGATGAAGCTCCGGCGTGTGACCAGGCATTGTGGATGCTGCCTACCCATCCATAGCCATCGACTACTACCATACAAGCTTAATTTTTAATTAAGGGGCCGGCGTGTGTTTTCCTTCACATCGTTTTGTCTATTTTGTAGCCTCTATAAAGAACCTTGAACTATCCTTCATATGGGTAACCCTTGTTTAAGGATCACATTCAGAACACTGCCATAGTTGATGCATATGTCATATATGTACGGTGGTAGCCCCACTTTTTTTTATGTTCGTAATGTTCTCACTTGCTTTTTTTTTTTTTTGAATTATCTGTAGTTCGATTTGACAAAATAAGAATCTATGAACATAGACAGAATTAATTGACATGAGCAACTTCTAAGTACAGGCCGGATTACAGTCACCCTGCCTCAATATGAATTCCTCAATGTGAATTACTGAATTCGAGTAATCCTGTAATCCTGTTGTTGATCCTATAATTGTCATTAGTTAATGATATGATCTGGCGTTCATGACCATTTGATCACCGCCAGTTCAGGCGTCAACACCGGCAGCGTTGACGGTTGAGTCAGTGGTGCATTCCAGCAGTGACTAGCGTTTGATCACCACCAGCCAGTGGTCCAATCCGGCAGTGATGAGCAATCGATCAACGTTAGTTCAATGCATACTCATTGGTGATCACTACTAGATCATTGTCGGTAGTTAGAGCCAGCGCCGATGACCTTCACTGATGGAATGATATTGCATCTGAGTTTTCGTAATATATTTATTAATTGTCATGCCCTTTTGACAGTGGCGGAGCGTGAGCACCAAATAAGCAGGGGCCAAATTATTTCATAATATCATAACATGATATATCAATTATAAAGTATGTCAAATTATTAAGAGTAGCAAATTGTGTTTTGTCTTCACTTTTCATTAACTAAACCTGTTTCACGTTAATACAACAGTTTTTATATACAATATACTAACTAATTAGGATGGCCCCGTTTGGCCTCCGTGAGGTTCCGCCGGTGCCTACTGAACAAACCATATAGGGTTTAGGGTTTAGGAGTAACCACGGTGAGGAGGCCAGGAGCAGGGGAGTAGGCTCGCCGGGACGAAAAGGAGGAGCGACGGGAATCGAAATTTTGTTCAAAACATCCAACCCAGCGGCAACGGCAGCCAGCTCCCATGCCGAAGTTTTTCAAATTTAACTAAATTTATTTACATAATAAGATAATAATATTTATGATACCAACCAAATATCATTAGATTATTCATTAGCTATATTTTATAGTATATATATTTGATGTCATAAATCTTTATGTTTGTCTCTATAATTTTAGTGAAACTTGGTATTCTCAAAATTCTTATAATAGCTTATAATTTAGAACGGAAGGAGTACAATTTAGACTTTTTACTATGGAAATTAATATAGATCCTTTTGAAATATTATCAGCTCTTGGGCTGTGTTTGTACGTTTTCTCTTTGAGACCCTTTCATTCAACACTCTGAAAAAGGCAGTAACTAGTAATAAGTCTTCGCTGGTCCAACTGATTTGCCGGTCAAACTAAAACATTACCAAACGTTTCTTTCTGGTGTTCTGCTTTCATCATCCATCTGTACTGACAGAACCCAGCACACGAAATTTTGAAGGAGACATGGATAATGGATAATGAACTGATGACTCCACCGAGTCGATCAGGCCGTGTGCCAGCCACTACGTGCTGGCACACGGCATGGTTCCCCAAATCACTATTGAACGCGCATGCGCTATGTCAGGTAACAGCGCACGGACGCATGGTGTAAGTAGAGCGAAACCAAATAACGAGTCCAACGGACGCGTGGCGCAAGGAGAGCGGGACCAAGTAACGAGTCTATAGCATCGTGATGCGGGAACCGAATGATAAGCGTGAAGAGAGAGAGCACGTTTTAACATTTCCAAACGGTATAAAAACTTTAAAATACGATAACTTTCTCGTGAAACATCTATTTTTAATTTTGTTTGCACCATTATCTTCATTACGGCGAGATCTGCAAAAGTAGATCCAAGTTGGATATATTTTGAGATAATTTACGTGATTATAAAGTTTTACACTTAGGTCTCCAAAGTTTCAAATGTGGTAGTAAAAAGTTTTCAAAACTTAATGCAAAATTTTAAATTACAAGGTTTCACTTGAGGTGTATAAAGTTTCAGTACCGAGTTTTAAAAAAAGCTAGTATAAAAGTTCTAAATTTAGGTGTAGAGTTTAAAAATCGTAAAGTTTTAAATCTAACAATACAAAGTTTATATTATTTTAAATATGTTGGTAAAAGTTTCTACATTTTAAATGTAAAGTTAGAAATTATAAACTTTAAACTTCGAAATACAAGGTTTAAAATATATTAGTACAAAGTTTTTGTATTTCAAAAATAAAGTTTATTTTTTGAAATACAAAAATTTAAATATGCTAATACAAAGCCTGTAATTACAAAGTTTTAAAGCTAGAAATATAAAGTTTTAAATGTACCAATATAAAGTTTCTCAATTCTAAAATAAATTTAAAATTAAAATATTTAAATTTTAAAATACAAAGTTGACAACAGCCTAGCAGTGCAACATTTTTTTATAGCAACAACAAAGTTTTGTAATATCATAGTTTAGTTTTTTTTATAAATTCTGAGTGTAAAGTTTTCAGCCTAACATTACAATGTTTATAATATGATAGTTCAAACCTTTAAATGTAGCACTACAAGTCTGTATGCGACAGTCCAAAGTTTTTATTTAATTTTGAGTGTAAAGTCTTCAACTTAAGAGTACAAGGTTTGTAATATCGTAATTTAAAGTTTTAAATTATAAGCATAAAGTTTGTAATATCATAGTTTAAAGTTTATATAATTTTGGATGAAAAGGTTTTCATCGTAGTATTATAAAGTTTATAATGTGAGAGTTTAGAGTTTTTAACCTACTATCACACAGTTTTATAATGTGATATTTTAAAGTTTTTCGTATTTTCCAAATGTAACTTTCTAAACTTAGCAACACAAAGTTTGTAATGTCATAGTTGAAAGTTATGTAAATTCTGAGTGTAAAGTTTTGAATCTTAAGATTCAAAGTTTGCACTTATATTTTATATTGTTAGATTTTGAAGCTATTAGAATAAAGTTTGTATTGTTATAATCTAAAGTTTTTATTTAATTTCTGAATATAAAGGTTTTCACCTAGCAGTACTAAATTTTATAGATTTTTTAAAGCATAAATTCTGAGTGTAAAGTTTTCAACTTAGAAGTATAAAGTTTTCTAATGTACGACTTTTAAACCTAATTATAATATGGTGGTTTAAATATTATAATTTCTGCGTGTAAAGTTTTAGAGTTATTGGTACACAAAAGTTTATAGTTTAATAAATTAAAGTATTAAATCTAGCAGTACAAAGTTTTTTTGATACGATAGTTCAAAGTTGTTATAAATTCTGAATGCAAAATTTTTAACCTAGTAGTACACAGTTTTATAATGTTATAGTGAAAAATCTTGAATCTAGTTGTATAAAGATTTTATAGATATCATAGCACAAAGTGTTTGAACCTATTACAAGTTTTAAATTTTTTAGTATAATGCTACAATCCTACTAGCAGGACACAGTAGTTAAAGTTTATGAATTTTGAGTATAATTTTTTAAGAGTCTAGCATTATATTACAAAGTTTGTAATATCATAATTTAAAGTTTTTAAATTTAGAAATAAAAATTTAATTTTTTTACTATTTATATTTTTAACATACACAAATATTAAGTTTAACAAAAATTTATTTATTTTTAATATATTTTTACCTTATCTTTTTTAGGTATTACTGATAACTATTTTCTAACGTTGAAGAAAGACAACTATATTCGTTTTATATTAGTTATTTTTTCAAATACATATGTATATCTTCTTTTTGAGTATTTTTGACCGATAACTATTTTTATTTTTTCTGTGTCGTTTGAATTAAAAATATTATATAAAACATTATGAAACGTATAAGATATATTATTTTAAAAAAACTTCCGCATCCATATGTATATCAAACCATCCCCGCTCTTTTCTTCTACCACAAACCCGTTGTCCTGAAAGAGAAAAAAAATAGCTCGTAGAAATCCAAAATACCCATTAGTTATGATTCCTAGCGTCGGGAAGCCAGACAAGAGAACGATACGTAGCAGAATCCAGACAAGGGAAGTAGCAGCAGAAGCGTGCGTTTGTATCTCTCCAAGTGCATGTATGTCGCTACCCGTTCGAGCGCCCACGCGTCCCTACTATTCTTAGCGCTCGCTCGTGCAGCAAGAGCGCCTGGTTCCAATTGTTTGAATCTGTTTCAACCATGAGGTGGCAGTGACACTGGCACGCGTAGGAAAAAGGGGGCTCCATGCCATGCTTCCGTCTTGGAGGGACGACAAAGAGTGTTCCTGTAAATGTTTTTTTTTTTTGAGAACAAGTGTTCCTGTAAAGTTGTTACATTTTCAGGAGTCAACCAGTCGACGAGGAATACACCGACGCGCCTTTTCCATGACAGCACCCACGTCCATTGTTTTGTACTAGTTGGGTCTTGGGTACCTAGGCCTGGTTAGTTCTCACTGTAAAAAAATTTCATCTATAACAACGAATGATTGGACACATGTATAGAGTACTAAACATAGACTAAATAAATAAATAATTACACAGACTGCGTGTAATTTGCGAGGCGATTTGTTTAAGCCTAATAAGTTTATGTTTTGATAATGTTGTGCTACAGTAAATATATGTTAATAACAAATTAATTAGTCTTAATAAATTTGTCTCATAGTTTCCAAACAGAATATATAATCTGTTTTCTTATTATTTTATTTTTAATATGCTAAATGAGTGTCAGAATATCCGATGTGATATGCAAAAACTTTTAATGCTCCAACTAAACAAGGCCTTAGTACACATGACAACTACTGATCTTCATATCGTACCGTGGCTGCTCTGCGATTCTTGCATGTAAAAAATGTGTCAATTCTTGAAAGCGTCTCAAAGCAGAGTTCTTATCAATGCAACATGTGGTTTGGTGATGAAGGCTAAAGAGAGGACAGATTACTTTTGTGCATATAACAAGTAAAAGGGGAAACAGAACATTTATAAAACACTATCGAAATAGCTAAAATCAGTCGTGAGTAAGTTCAAACCAACATAGCTAGAATTTTCATGAAAACACAGAATGCATGCACACTAGTTCACAATGATATTGCAGCTAGCCAAGGCGATAAACTACATGCAGCGTATACTCTCCTACAGAACACTATTAAAACAGTCAAGATAAGATCAAAAGAACACGCCCCTGGAGTCCGGTATTTTTTTTCCCCGACACTCTGGTCTTCATCACCAAACTATCTTGCATTGGCAAGAACTCGCTGCTTTGGGGCATTTTTCAAGTGTTAACAACACGTTGGCCACCATGTGCAGAGGCAGCAAGCAACCTGGTCCAACAGAGACGGCGTTACGGCGTTGAATGACGAAAGCAGGGGGGGGGTACGGTACGTGTCTAATGGCGGCACTAGCTTGTCGCGCAAGAGAGTGAGAGCAATATTTATTCAGAAAAAAAAAAAAAAAAAACCACGACGTGGTAGGATTCGGCCCAGGGACCAGGGACGCGACGTATCAACGAAAGCCGGCGGCTGCCGGTGCCACGACTGATCGGCCGGCCGGTGCTTATCCCCCACTCTCCTCTTGCTTGAGATGTCGCCTTCCCGGGGGCTGCTTTGTCCTGCAATCGCCATGTCACCGTGATGGGCATGGAAAGGCCTCTTCTTATCGCTGCAAGTTTTATTTTCGAAAAAAAAAAACAAGCACGCCGGCTGGACACGTCAAAGCACGAGACTTTTTTCCTAATATAATATATAACAGAAATTAGCGAGACCAAAGCCATGCCGGCGTCACACCCAGTTTGGCATGCAGTGGTGGTGGCTTGTGTTCTGCGGACAGTCATTTTTCATTTTTTTGTGATACTGGACGCTCTGTGACATGTACTAGTTTCTTTTCAGTTTCCATGCAATATATGGCGATTGGATTGGACGCAACGTCCGCACCATCTCGGTGCGCCGTGCGCGCATCTTCTTTACTTTTGCTTGCACTTGCAGGAGGCAGCAGAAAACCAGTGACGCGCACTAACCACAGTAGCAGGCAGGGCAGGGGCAAGTCGATGATGCTGCGAGAAAAGGCAGAAACAGGCAACGCAGCATCGGATCAAGAGGCAGATGGAAACTAGCAGAAAACATGCTGTTTTGTTTGGAGTACTAAACATGGCAAGGCGTTGTGAATTGTGGTAAGGTCAGAGCACACAGCATCAGAAGATCATTTCCACAGTGCAAGATCTCTCGCAGCATTCAAAGTTCCACGCAAACGGACAGTTTCATCACCCGTCTTGAAAGAGCTGTAAGACGTCGACAGATGACTCCCTCAAAAAAAAAGAGAGCTTGACAGTTCCAAAAAAAAAGTTTCAGGAGAGATGAGCAATTAGTCAGCTTATCCAAGCAAGTGAAAGAAAAACTAACAGGAGCCATCCACAATGGGGACACAAGCAGCCACTGGGTCTACTTCAACTCCACCGTGTCTATTACGTCAACTGCTGTGCTGGCTGAACTGATCTCCATTTTGTGGAATGGTCCTCGAGTCCATTGCTGAACTTTAAGGCAAAATTCTCTACCTAGAACTTCTGCGCCATGAAGGCAAAACGAACTTAGCTTTATGGTACTGAATACTCCCTCCGTCCCATTGAAAGTGTCGTTAGAAAACCGTGTCCCCCTCACAAATACGTTTCCCGGGCGACACTCTCAATGGGACCGAGCCATGTCCCCCTCACAAATACGTTTCCCGGGCGACACTCTCAATGGGACCGAGAGAGTATTTTACATGCCAAAAGTTTTTGGTGCCCAATTTTACCATGTCACTACAACAAGAACCTCGACAAGAACAAGCGTCCAGACCGAAATTGTTGGGTACTTCTGTCCTATCATCACTATCAGTGCACGGCAAAAGGAAGATTTCCCATCCCAGTAGTGGAACTGGAACGGTTGCTTTTGAATTTTACTGACGCCACACAATTTTTCACCCCTCTGCACTTGCTTTCCCAACTCGATGAAATTTGAAAGGCTGTGACTGGACCCAGCGTACAGCAACGCATCTGTTACCTCAAACATTTGCAGGTTTCATTTATTCATGCCTCTAGTACAAGAACTTGGAGCAGCAAGGCCAAGTGGACCCAAAGATGGCATATAAACTGGAGAGGTATTTGAAACTGTCCAAAAAGATGCAGGTAGCCCAGGTGCAGGGGATGGATCAGCAGATCAGAGGCTGCATGATATAGGCAGCAAGGGGGTAGTGGTGCCAGAAGAGATTATAATCACCCATGTGCATCCTCAAGTACGATTTACAAATGGAGAATCCCTGCACATGGCGCCACAAATTCAAACCGGCTAGATTTGCCACTGGGAACATTTGATCCGAGCAAGAGAACACAGTACATGTAATGTACAATGCACTTACAGTACAGGGCACAGCAAAAAACAGAAAAGGCACTGACAGGTCATCTCCACCGATCACCATCGATGGAGGCTGGAGCTATCTACAGCTTACAGTCTGCACAAGGAGGAAGAGGAACAGGACAGGGTGACCTTCTTGCTCTCGGCGATCGAGCACGACGTGAACCTCTCGATGAAAACAGCAGCAGCTCAGCCCTTTGGTGGCTGCCGCCAACCATTAGTGATCTGTGATCTCTGAATCTCTCCAACACGGAGCAATGCAGTTGTGCTGCTCCGGTCGCGTACCTCAGCAACTAGTTCATTGCCGCTCTTGACTACTCTAATATACAGGGCACAATTCTTGGAACTCACTTCACACGTCGATGAAACAGAGCTTGCCATCTATCCTATTCTGCACTGCCTTGATCGCGGCGACACGGGCAGCTGTGGCCGCTCTGTTTGCAGCCATGACAGCCTTGTTCACCTGCTCTTCTACTCTTGGGAGGTGGAAGGCGCAGTCTGCAGCCCTTCGAGCAGCCTAGATGCACAGTGAAACAAACAATGTGGCTGGTGAGTTCCTGAAGCAATGAGGCATATATTCGACTATCGATGTGTACACATGGGGGAATTGTTGAATATACCTGTAGGGCACGCTGAACAGCTGGGTCTGACAGAGGCAAGGAGTTCTTCAGAATTCCAGAATCCCACTCCCCCGCTCGTTCATCCCCATTCCGAAATGCGTACATCCCGAACCCCTGTTTCTTTCCTTCGTGCCAAGAGCCGTCGTAGCTGTGTCCATTGGCGAAGCTGTACACGCCGAAACCGTGGATCTTGTCTGCAAAGTACTCCCCTGCATACCGATCGCCATTCCTGTAGAGGATTGATTTTGTTGACAGAACAAGAATTAGCAACGGAACAGTTCGCAACAATGCAATGGTATGTGCGCGAAAAAAAAAACAATGCAATGGTATTGATTTGATTGGGGATCAAAAGATGGGACATCTGGAAACAAAAATAATGTTTACGGTGTTCACCTGAAATGGTAGCAGCCGAGGCCGTGCTTGACGCCGCCCTTGAACTCGCCGGCGTACGTGCTGCCGTCGGAGCAGGTCTGGGCGCCGATGCCGTGGCTCTGGCCGCCGGCCCACTCGCCGGCGTAGCAGTCGCCACTGTAGAAGCGGTAGACGCCGTGGCCGTGGCGGAGGCCCTGGCGGTACTGGCCGCGGTAGCGGCTGCCGCGCGCCCAGCTCTCGACGCCGTGGCCGTCGTACTTGCCGTCCACCCAGTCGCCCTCGTACTTGCCCTTGCCGAAGAAGCTGTAGACGCCGCTGCCGCTGCAGCGGCCCGCGTGGAACTCCCCCTCGTAGCGGTCCCCGTTGCTGTAGAACTCGACGCCCTCCCGCGCCTCAGCGCGGCCGCCAAACGCGAGCCCCGCCCGTTGCCGCCCCTTCTCCTTGTCCCGCTGCTGCTGCTCGCCGTCGCCCTCGCCGATGAACCACTGCACGGAGGCCGCGAGCGCCGGGGGCGCGCGCCCTGGGCGGGCGCCGCGGAGCCGCGCGACGGCGGCCGCGGCGGCGAGCGCGAACCCCGCCGCGGCCGCCAGGAGGAGGGCGAGGTGGTGGCCGCCGCCGCCGCCGCGCAGGAGCAGCGCGGCGAGCGCGAGGAACGGGAGGAGGAGGAGCAGCAGCGCGGACTGCGCCGGGCCGGGGCGGAGCCGGTGGTGCGCTCGGCGGAGCAGCGCCCGGGGCTTGCCCAGCAGCGGCGCCTGCGCCTTCTTGTCGTCGGGCTCCGGGTCGTCGAGCGCGTGGAAGGAGGACGCGGCGCCTGGGCCCGCGCGGACGGTCGGCGACCGGAGCAGCGACGACGGCGTCCGCGTCAGCTTACCGGCCCCGCCGCCGTGCCCGTCCATGCCTCCCCGCCGTCTCGCCCCCGCCGCCGCGTCAGCTCCGCTCCTGCCTCCTGCTCCCTTCCTTGGTTTGGGCGCTTGTCTCTCTCTCGTCGAGCTGCCTCCCAGACGAGAGAGTACGAGACGGATCGATGGATCCGATCGATCGACGCGGAGGGAGAGTGGTTGGGGAGTGGAAGAGAAAGAAGAGAGGAAGTGGGCCGGAGAGGCGTCTCTTATAACCACCACCGGACGGCGGCGGGCAGCTTCCTGCTTCCCTTCGCGGGCTGCTTGATCCGAGCGAACTCTCTCTCTCGTCTCAATCGCCCCCCGGAAATTTCAATATTTGGGACTCAATTCGCGCGTCTCCCAAGATTTGAGAGTCAATTCGTCTACCTTTTAAAAAATAGGACTCAACATGCGAATTGTTTCAAGATTTAGGATTTCAGCTATTTTCACTTATTTTCACTTTATCTTTAATTTTTTCACCTCTCCAGACCACCTAAAAAGACCAAACTCCGCCTCCACCCTTCGTGCTCGCACCGTGGCCGCCGCCTCCACCCTTCGTGCTCGCACCGTGGCCGCCGCCGCCGCCGGCGGCGCAGGCCGCAGTGTTTGATGTCAGCGAGGCTCCTGCCCCGCGTCACCCCGGTCCCGCACCGCCGCCACGGCCCGAGACCGAGCCCGTCCATCTCCCCCGCCCTCGCGGCCTCCTCGCGCGCGTGCTCGCCAGCCACGCGAAGATCTCCGCTCAGGCGGCCACGGCGAGGGGCTCCTGGACGTAGTCGGAGGTGGCCTTGCTGGAGTCCGCCAGGGAGGTGGTCCAGTTCGAGATCTCGTCCAGTTCAGGATGACCTCCACGGTGGCGCCGCTGCCCACACACAGCGGCCGCGCCGTGCCGGGGGACATGAACTTGGGGTTCCGGATGGACGACGCCAGCACGGAGGCGAACGAGGACGAGCTCCGGGGGAACACGAGCTGGCTCGGCATGGCCGCGTAGAGGCATCAGAGGAAGTCGTCCGCTGAGGATGAAGCTGTCGCCGATGCTATGGCGGGGAGACAGCAGCAGAACAAGCAGAAGATGGTGGTGGCGGAGGACATGACCTTCTTCTTCGTCATCGTGAGATGAAGATGGTGAGTGCTGCTAGCTTGCATTGGGCTGTCGCACAGGCACGCCACATATATATACGCCGCCTCGCCGACGATGGAGTTGGTGTCGTCGGGAATGCGCACGCCGGCAAGCGGGCGCAAAAGCTGTTGTCAGGGGCAGTTTGGTCCTTTTAGGTGGCCTGGAGAGGTGGAAAAATTAAAGATAAAGTGAAAATTGCTGAAATCTTAAATCTTGAAACAATTCGCATGTTGAGTCATATTTTTTGAAAGGCAGACGAATTGACTCTCAAATCTTGCGAAGCGCGCGAATTGAGTCCGAAGTATTGAAATTTGTCCCACCCTATCCGAGCTGGCAGCGCGAACCGCCGTGGCGAGAGCAATCGGGATGTGATCCCCGCGCCGCCTCCCGATCCCGACCCGATAGGCGCGGGAGGACCACACCGTCGCTCTCACCTACGCCTGGGCCCGCCGTCATTGTGGCAGCGCGGAGGTCGGTGTGGGCCCGGGTCCCTGGCTGGCAGTGGCAAGGCGGGGTTGGCCAAGCCGCGCGAAGGGAAACATTTCGTTGCCGCGGAGATGTGTGGCGCCAGCGGCGCGCGTTGGCGCCGCGCACGGGTCCGGCTCCGGTTCCGGTCCGATGGACGACGTCACGTCACGACGTGCAAGGTCCAAGGTGGCGGCGGCGGCGGCTGTGCCTTGTGCAAACGGGCTGCTCGTGTCGGGTGCTCCAAGAAGGCAAGAACTCTGCTAGCGTGCACGGTTCCACGCTTCACTGGCATTCTGGCTCTGGCAGGCTACAGACGAACGACGGGGCTTGCCGGCTTGGCCACGTCCTCCTTACTCCACTCTGCTGGCTCCAGTCCTCACGGGGGGAGCCATGTGATCCACGCGCCGCCTAGGAGCTGCGGCTTTGTAGTTGTGTCTAATCTTGCGAGTGCAAAATGTATTCATCATCGAGCATGAAAAAAAATAAGGCGCTATTTTCACGCTATAACGGCTAAAAGAATATGACGCTATACATGCAGCTAAATTGGGTATTAAATGGCTAGTGGGAAATGGAAGAAGATTAGATTTTGGGAGGATCCCTGGTTAGGTAATTCTAGTTTAGCTGTTCAATTTTGGCCTTTGTATGTTATTAATGAACAGCAAGAAAAGACCATCAATCAGGTGTGGGATGGTTCTACCTTGAAGTTATCCTTTAGACGGCAGGTTTCAGAGAGGCTTATGGATATGTGGGATGAGTTATTGAGTATAGCAGAGTGTATTAACCTACAAGACGAGGAGGATCAGATTATCTGGAACTTTAGTTCCAGTGGTCAGTTTTCAGTACAATCGCTTTATGCCGTCCTAAGTCATAGAGGGGTGTTACCAGTTTTATGTTCATAATGTGTGGAAGCTGAAAATTCCATCGAGGGTTCAAATCTTTCTTTGGTTGCTAACAAAGAACAAGCTTTTAACTAGAGATAATTTAGCAAAACGAAGAGAAGTGTCGGATATGACCTGTGTTTTCTGCAATGAGTTGGAATCTATTAATCATCTTTTTTTTAGTTGCTGTCTTGCAAAACGAATTTGGGAGCTGATCGCCGAGTTCCTTGGGATTAATGGCAATTGGGACTTCGAGTTTGTTGCTACTCTATGGATTGCTAATAAAAAACATTTACGTGATAACATAGTTTATTCTACTGTGCTCTGGTGCTTATGGAAATTCCGAAATAAAATTTGTTTTCAGAGGCATCAGTGGTCGGGAGAGAAGGAAGTGCTCGTTTGGATCGCCAAGACGCTACGAAGATGGCGACCAATGTTCGCTCAAGAGCTGGAGTCCTGGGTAGAACCAGTGATTCAACACATGGAGTTTCGGGCAAGACAACCGCCCAGCCTGCGTCAGAATGGGGAGGAATGCTCAGGAACAGCGTCCTTGGCTTCCCAGTCTTTGGCTTCGGATTACACCGCTGTGATTCTATCTGATATGTCTGGCTTTTGAGAGGGTTTGAGAGGTTTATGATCAGGTTTTGAGTGTGGTTTCTGGTCTGGGTATAGGCCTTTGTTCTGTTCTTCTGTTTTTGTGTTGTAATGGACGCGCTTTATGCGCTTTGAACTTCAACGCTTTTGATCGCTTTATGGTAATAAAGCGGGGGAAACCTTTATGTCTAAAAAAAGAATATGACGCGAAGCTATTTCTCTTTTTTACGCTATTGCCGCTATAGCGCGCTATTTTGCCGCTAAATTGAAATAGCGCCAACGCCGCTAAATGGCCGCTATCGGCGTTTCTCTGGCTAAGAAAAAAATTGTGGCTTGTCAGTCAATTTTAGCTATTTCGATAGTATTCTATGAGAGAGAATAATTAAAATATGACTAATAAATCGACTGATAAGTTTAAACGAACAGAGCCTTTCTTGCAAAAGCAGATATCCTTTAATGCCAGTCATGGTATAGATGTCGTGTGGCACAACCAAACCCTTCAAGTTCATGTTGGCATTGGCCAATTTTGTAGGGATCCAATTTCTGACTTAACTTCGGCAAAGAAGTCAGAGGAGTTGTACTGAAGTCATATATGTTTTTTTACAGAATAGCTCCTCTCTCGGTTCTTGAAAGTAGTGTTTAGAGTAGGAGTGGTACCAAACAAACAGTGATCAGAGTGTTTATTGTAGCACCATATTGTCAAATCATGAACTAATTAAGTTTAATAGATTCGTCTCGAGAAATAGTCTTCGGCTGACAAATTAGTTTTAAAATTACTCTATTTTTAATAGACAAATTAGAGCCATAAAATCTGATGTGATAGGATTAAAAAATTGCTAGGAAACAAACACACCCGTAGTCATCTACTTATCTTGTTCAAAGCTATCATAAGACGAAAGAGAAAGGGGATGCATGGAACCTTGCATAGGCCATATGACCTATTGATGTTCATGATGAATTGATTCGCTTACAATCACTATTCACCCATAGTGTAGAGATGTTTTATCGATTCTATGTTGTCCTAGTCAAAATTCAAACTCTACTAGTTGCATTAGAGCAAATATAACAAGGAGCTGTAAATAGGAGAAAATGGCAATTTTGCCATTATGAAATGTGGGCTTCGCAATTTTGTCATCCCGCAAATGGGATTCGCCAGTTTGTCATTATCAAACATGACACACCCACAACAATGCCCTAGGACGGATGTGTTACCATATTAAATTATTATTATTTTCATCTCCATCTTCTCTTTCCCGTTTTACCCCTGTGCCTTATCCCTTCGTTTCACACATATTTAGGGCAAAATTGCGAAGGTGTGAGTGTGTTTAGGATCAATAGTCGTTGATGAGGGACAACCCGATCTTCCGTGAGGTAGCTGGTAAATTCGATTGGTGGAGAACTCGATGTTGGCGATCCGGCTTCAAATCAGACATGTCGGTGTTTCGTACCCGGGGGTATCACACCAACAAGTAATATGATCGCGTGCTTCTCTTCCTGGATGGTGATGCAAGGGGACACAAGGATTTATCCTGGTTCGGGCAAAGAAGGCCCTACGTCCAGCGGGGGGGATGTTCTTGTATTACTTGCACCTAAGTGCTTGTACAGGGGAAAATACAAGCTCAGTGAGCGTGGACCGGAGTCCAGACTTGTGTTTGTGCGTGAACTCGGGTGTTTTCTTTTTTGTCCTCCCGAATGAGGGCCCTAGCGTCCCCTTTTATAGAGCAAGGGGTGGCCAGGGTTACAAAAAGTATTACAGGTGTCCGGGCGCATGGTGTCCCATACGGAGAAGGGTAGGGACTCTGTCTTGTCGGGGCCACTGGAGCCGACGTGACCGTCGCTGTTGAGGCGTCCTTGAATCGTGGCTTCCATCCCGGGCGCGGACGTGGGGACGCGACAAGGCGGGAGCCGTACAGCACCCATCCCGGAACGTACAGTACGCGGTGAGGTCCCTCCGGGTCTTGGGGTACCTGTCCTTCAATAGCACGAAAGTAGTTAGGGCTCGAAGGGCGCGGAGCCGGCTTCGAGGTGGTGCCACGGGGGCCCGAGGGGCGCGGAGCCGGCCTCGAGGTGTTATAGTGCAGGGCTCGTGGGGCGCGTAGCCGGCCTCGAGGGGTACAGTGCAGGGCTCGAGGGGCGCGTAGCCGGCCTCGAGGGGTTACAGTGCCCGACGTGGCCGAACAATGCTGCACTGGTGCCCTTTTGCCCATGCTTGTGGTGAAAACGTGACTTGACCTTTACACCGGATCACTGTGGTACATGCCGTGCACTAGTGGACGTGACCGGAGTAGGTGAAGGCATTAAATGCGTGGTATGGGCTGGTACAGCTGACTGTACAGCTCGAGGTCCGTGCGTTAAGGCCCGAGGTGTGGAGGCGCGCTTGCCCGAGGTTTGGAGGGCTCGAGCGAGACGGAGATAGAGCGTTCGCCCGAGGCCTCGCTGGGAGGGCTCGGGCGAGACGGAGATAGGGCGTTCGCCCGAGGCCTCGCTGGGAGGGCTCGGGCGAGACGGAGACGGAGCGTTCGCCTGAGGCCTCGCCGGGAGGGCTCGGGCGAGACGGAGACGGAGCGTTCGCCCGAGGCCTCGCTGGGAGGGCTCGGGCGAGACGGAGACGGAGCGTTCGCCCGAGGCCTCGCTGGGAGGGCTCGGGCGAGACGGAGATAGGGCGTTCGCCCGAGGCCTCGCCGGGAGGGCTCGGGCGAGACGGAGACGGAGTGTTCGGGTGTTTGCGTTGATTGGGGGTACCCTTTTTTCGTACCACCGACAGTAGCCCCCGAGCCCTTGTTTGAGTGCTTGCACTCGAGCAGGGGTTCCAGGTCGGGATCTCGATGGGTAGCTGACTGGTCTCGAGGATCTTGTCGATTGGTCTCCGTGGGTGTCGTGCGAGCGACACCCGCGGGTGTAGCCCCCGAGGCCATGGGGGAGTGGTTAGGACTCCCTCGTGGACTTTCCGAAGAATCCTTCGTCGGTTGGGAGCTTTCTGCCCGGCGGATGCGCCTTTCTAGGCGGATATCGTCAGAGAGCGGAGATCGCGGCGCCTGTGTGTACCTGTCAACAGGCTCGAAATGCGGTTTGGTAATAATGTTTAAATGTTCGAAGCCATCTTTCCTTTGTCGTGGGGGACTCCGTCCGAGGCTTGGCTCGGAGGGCTCGGACGAGATGGAGAGCAAGCGTTCGTCCTGGGCCTGGTCTCGAGGGCTCGGGTGAGAAGGAGGTCGAGCGTTCCCCCGAGGCCTGAAAATCCCATGTTCAGACAAAGAAAGAGATTAGTCGTAACTGTTCGAGTTTTTAGACCCTCTTTCGTCGAGGGGTGCCAGGCTGAACCGACTGGCCGGCTCCTCGAGCTGTCCGGCATGCCGACTGCCCTGGCTTGTCATCCCGCGAGTCCTTTCGATCGGATGCGAGGTGGGATGCCTCGTACTACCCCGAGTGGGCGAGTATCGAGGTTCCCGGTGAGCTAGTAACGGGGAATCCAAGTGAGAGCTCGTGCCCCGTTCGTTAGGGGTCGACTGTGGCCCGGAGGCGGTCTCATATAGCATGGGGGCTCGGTCTGCAGGAGTGCCGGGTTCATTCGATAGGACCCGGTGGCTCGATGCCTCCCTCCGAGGGGATCTCACTGCACGTCGAGCTCCCTGCCTTGGATACACGTGAGAGGCCTCGAGGGTTCGGCCCTCGAGTAATGCCGCGAGTGGCGCCCCTTGGTGTCCCTGACTCGGGTGCTCGAAGCCGGCTGTCGAACCCTTTTCGAGGGCCAGCCTTCGCTGCTTCGAGACTTAGGGCCGGGGCCCGTTTTTACCTTTGTGAAGAAGCCTCCGTCGTCTGGAATTCTTCTGCCCGTTGGGCGCGCCTTTTTAGGCGGAAACTGTTGGGGAGAGCGACGGGCGCGAAGCCGGAACGGCGGTCGTGGCGGGCCCGGGTAGTGGGGCGAATGGAGAGGTAACGCGTGTGACCTGCACCCGGCTCGAGACGCGGTTAGGTAGGCGCATTGAATGCATTCTGTTACCTTTTTACGTCGTGGGAGATCCCGTCCCTTTGGATTTCTCCCTATAAATATCGAAAAGAGGGGAAAGAGAACCCTTTACTTTGCCTTTGCCTTCGCCGCCGCTGCTTGCCTTAACGCGCCCTCTCCTTCGAGCTAGCCGCCGCCCGTCCGCTGCTCGGATCCGCGCCGCGCCACCGTTATGGCCGCCCAGGCACAGATATCGCCGGCCGAGGACTGGAGCCCGTCGAAGGTGACGCAGAGTGAGATGGACTCGCTGGTGGCCCAGGGGCTCTTGCGCCCCAATCCGGAGGAGGGGCCCGCATGGTGGGTCATCCCGTCGGCGGAGCACCGGGAGCCGCACCCGCCGGAGGGGTATGTGGTGAGCTTCACGCGCTACCACCGCATGGGGCTCGGCGTCCCTCCGAGCCGCTTCCTGCGAGGGCTGACCCACCATTTCGAGGTGGAGCTTCAACACTTCTCCCCCAACTCCATCTCGCACGCCGCCATATTCGCCGCGGTGTGCGAGGGGTACCTGAAGATGGAGCCGCACTGGGAGATGTTCGTCCATCTCTTCCGGGGCGAGCTCTTCATCAAGTCCCTGAAGCCCAGCGGGAGGCGGCTCGTGCGCATGGGCTCCCTTGCCATTACTGCGAGGGGCGGGGACCTCGTCGGCCAATGTCCCCCGCGAGTACCTACGGTACAAGCTTTCCTCCAACCAGGCCGGGTGGGACGCCATTGGTTCTACTACCTTCGGAACGAAGGTGGCCTCCTCCCGCAGTACACCGGCCGGGTCCTCACTCAACGCCCGGAGAAGTGGACCTGGGGTGTTGCGGCGGACAGGCAACGCCACCTGGTCCCGTTGATGGAGATGATGAAGACGCTGGTGGATGAGAAGAAGCTGACCGTGCAAGCGGTCATTTGGGCGTTCCACCAGCGAAGAGTCCTTCCGCTGGCGGACCGCCCCCTTCTTATGCACGAGATGGGCCCGCAGGCTCAGCTCGAGGCGCTCAACCGTTCGAGGATGGCCGAAGAGAGGCTGTCCCGGAACGAGGGCGTCTCCCGGGTGTCGATTACGATCCAGGGGACGTTCACCCCGAACTCTCCCACCTGGTTGCGATGGCGCCCGACGAGGGGTGTCTTGACCTGGTAAGCTTCCCTCGAGTCGAGCTATCTCGAACCTCCTCCCCCTTCTTCCCCTTCGATCCGTTTGCATCCGTCTTGTGGTTTGTCTCCTCATGCTTCTCCTTTCTTCAGGGGGCGTTTACTTGTCGCGCGTCGAGGCCCCCGGTGAGGGAAGACGCCGCGGATGCTCAGGTGAGGCGCCTCTCTGCTCAAAAGGACAAGGAGAGCAAGGATGCAAAAAAGAAGAAAGAGAAAGATAAAAACTTGCGTCGCTTAGCTCGGGAGCAGAGACTGGCGAGGGCCCGTCGCAACCGTCAGCCTGGGGACGGGTCCCCCGAGCTGAGCTCCTCAAGCTCGGAGGAGGAGAGTAGTGACGAGGAGGGGGACGACGACGAGGGATGGATGCGCGCTTGATGCGCGCGGGGCTCTTCGATGGCAGGGCTGACCGCTCCTCTGTGCAGGGGGGTACGTGGAGGTCCCACCGACAAAAGGGGCACGCGGGACGCAGCCGCGGAAGGCGGCGCCGATCCCTGCCTCGTCGGGGGCCCGAGGTCCGTCGAGCTCCGCGCCGGACGTGCCCCCAGTCGCAAGGAAGCCCCGGACCCGGAGCGCCTCCGCCACTGCGCCAACGGAGGCCGCCCCCGCGTCAGCCCAGACGGGGGGTCTCGAGAGGGGGGGGGCCTCGAGAGGCGGCCGACAGGTCGAGAAGGGTTCGGGGCCCGACCCCCGCGAGCCGTCAAGGGCGCCGTCGAGCCCGCGGAGGAGTGGGCGCCAAGAAGGGCGTCGAGCCCGCGCCATCATGAGCGTCGGGGAGGGACCCCCGAGCATCTCGTGACCAGGGCGCGAGCGTCCCCGGAGTTCATCGCCGCACCGCCACCGGGACGCGGAGGCGGACGCGGAGGGCGCGACCACCAGCGCGGGCGTCGGAGCAGGTCCCGGAGCCCGCGTCGGAGCGAGCGCCATGACATCAGCACGAGGGTGGTGCGGTCGCCCTCCCGCGATGTGGGGCGGAAGGAGAGCTCTCCCTCGAGGTCGAGCCATGGCAGGCGTCGGGAGCCCTCCCCCCATCCCAGCCCTGCGGAGACGGCCCAGGCGCAGGGCTCGAGCCGTGGGTGGGCTCGCAGCCCCCGAGTGGGTCCGGAGACTCCGGGAAGAAGCCCAGCCGCCGCTTCGGGTGAGTAGTTTCCTTGGACCTCGTCGGTAGTGAGGCTTTACCTTTTACTTTTTGATGACATACGCTATCTCTGTTTTTCTCAGGGGGAAGCGCTCCTATCAGGAGGTGGACCTCGCCTCGTCCAAGAGGGCCAAGCCCTCGGGCCCCATCGAGGCACAGGCACCTCGAGGTATGGCTCCTTCCTCCGCTAGAGAAGCCGCTTGGCTGGAGAAGGCTCGAGCTGCCATGGCTCGAGGGGGCCGACTGGTCGTCGCGAATTTTGGTGAGGCCGTCGCCATCGACCACAGGGGTCGAGGCATCCTTCCTGATTCTGACACCCCGCTGTTATCTCATACTGCAGGGGCCTCCGCTCACGGCATCGAGCCAGCCTCCACCGCGTCGACTGAGCGCTGCATCCTCCCCCTCCTCCTCCGGCGACGGCGCCAACTGGGAGCGGCGCCCTTCCCCCTACCACGACGTCTGTTTCGGGGGAAGTGCCCGGGGCGAGACGGCCCCGCCGGTGTCCGGGGCTGAGGAGACCGCGCCCCTCGAGGCCCCGAGCAACACGAGCCGGGCTGCGGAGGAGGGAAAGGGGGGAGGGTGTCGGCGGAGAAGGAGCCGACAGTGGAGGACCTCTGAACGAGCTGGAGCAGGGGCCGCTCCTCGCCGCGGGCTCGATGACGGTGGAGGCGCCCGTCGTGACGGCTAGCGCCGACGAGGCGCCGGAGGGCCGGCCAGGGAAGAGGGCCGGGTCCTTCCATCGACCGATCCGCAACAGGAGGCGCCGGCGGAGGGACAGAGGGAGCCGGGGCCCGTGCCGTCGAGCGGCGGGTCGCTGTCGGGGCAGCTCGAGGCGGAGGAGGGTCTGCCCGACATCGAGCTCGACCGACCGATTTGGCCGTTTCCCGTCCCACTGAGCCCGCCCCTTGCCGTGGTTCCCGTCGAGCAGCCGGCCCAGCGGGGGCATCGCGCGAGGTGCGGTCCATCTTCCGGGAGGTGGCCGCACTTATGGCGGAGGCGGAGCGGTCCTGCTCCGAGGAGGCGAGCCGATCCGCACAGGTGTCAGCCGCCCTCGAGCGGGCCGAGGCGGAGCTTCGAGATCTCCGCGCGGAGCTGAGCCGGAACGCCCAGATGGCGAGCCGGCTTAACGAGGCGGAGGCGGAGGTCCAGGCGGCTCGAGGTGAGGTCGCCCGATCCAGGGAGGAGGCCGCCGCACTCTCGAAGCGTCGAGGAAGGAGGCCGCGGACGCTCGAAGCGAGGCCACCTCTGCCCGGCTGAAGCCGAGGCGGCGAAGCAGGAGGCTGCTGACGCCCGTGGCGAGGCCGCCGCGCCCGGACCGCAGCGGAGGCGGCCAGAAAAGAGGCCGAAGACGCCGCGAGTGGCGCCGCCACCGCCCGAGCTGCCGAGGGGGCGGCGCGGCAGGAGGTGATCCGCAAGGATCTGGCCCTGGCGGAGACGGGCCGGCTGATCGAGGGCCTTAGGTCCGAGAAGCTCCTTGCGCTGGCCGAGAAGCGCAGGCTGGAGCAGCGTGCCGAGGCCTGACCAACGACCTCGCCGCACTGGGGCAACACTGCGACGGTGAGGCTAGCATCTTGTTTTTTTGTTGGGTCTTGAAGTTTTTCGTTATGCGTCGTCTCACTCTTCCTTGTTTATTGCGCAGGGGTCGAAAGACGGTCGAGGAGCTCCGTGAGACGAACCAGGCTCTCTTGGACCAACTCCAAGACGAGACGATGGTGGCGGAGCGGGCTCGCACCTCCCTCGACCGGCTCGTCCCCATGTGGGGTGCTCCTGCGGTACTGCGGCAGAGGGCGCGATGGCTCGAGGCGACGCCTTGGTCGACGCCTTATGCTTCTTTCGACGCAGCCGCTCGGGACCGCGTCCGGCAAGCTCTCCATCACGGTGTCAAGCAGACACTCGCGGTTGTTCGTTCCGGTTTCCGCTTCCCGGTCCATGTTGTCGGCGAATGGCTTCATCGAGATCGAGGGGGAAGGAGGAATGGAACACCGCCGAGTTGACAAAATTTTGGAGAAGATGGAGAGGCCGGGGGCGTCGCTTGCGAAGATCTTCGAGGAGGACGTGATCCTCCTGACGCCAGCAGCGGCGTCGGGAGCCCTCCTCCCTCGAGCTCGGGCGTCGAGGTCGAGGCTGCCCCTGCGGACCTTGGGGAGGAGTACCGCACCGACGAGGATTGAGGCCTGCGAGCCAAATTTGGGCGTCGAGGCCCTTGTAAGAATTTTTTGAGATAAACGAGGATAAGTCGAGATCCGAATGTATACGTGATTCGTTTATGGAAAGAGTTTTTTTCTTTTCAAATGCGTTTGACCGCTTCTCTTTGTCGCAAGCTCGAGTTTCTGCTAACTTAGTCTGTGTTCCTTTGATACGTCGCGAGCCCCTCGAGGGGAGGTGTAGGTAGGGCACCGTAGCCCGGGGGCGTAGGCGGCCGTCTACGTCGACGCCTCCCGACCCCGGAGGCTCGAGGTACTTTAGGATTTAGACGTTGCTAGTTCACTCGAGGCAACGAGTCGAGACGAGGGTCAAAACTTTTGAAAAGAAACACGCGTTTTTTCCGGAGTCTGGGGGGCTTTTACCCCCTTGTCAGCCCCCGAGGGAGGCTCGACCCTGAGCTAGGCAGGGTCGAGGCTACCTTAAGATTTGAAGAACATGAACGATAAAGCACGAGTTTGTCATTCATGTTGACATGTTTGTACAAAGTGATAAAATGAACGAGGCCTCGAGGCCTTTAAGGGTAGAAGCGACTTAGCTTAGTATGGTTCCATGCGGTCGCCATGGTCCTGCCTTGGTCCCTCGTAGAGCTTGTACGTGCCTGGCTTGAGCACTCTTCGGCCACGGTGTATGGGCCTTCCCACGGAGGGGTGAGTTTATGGCGCCCTCGATTATCTTGCAGCCGTCGAAGCACGAGGTCCCCCACCCAGGTCCCTTTTGCGCACGTGCCTGTCGTGGTAGCATCGAAGTGTTTGCTGGTAGCGTGCAGAGTTGATGAGCGCCACGTCTCGGGCCTCCTCGAGCTGGTCCTTGGCGTTGGCGAGCCTTTCGTCGCTGGTTTGCTCGTTGTAGGCTCGAAGTCGAGGTGAGCCGTACTCGAGGTCCGTGGGTAAGACGGCCTCGGCGCCGTAGGTTAGGAAAAACGGAGTGAACCCGGTGGCTCGACTCGGCGTAGTCCTGAGGCCCCACAGCACCGAGGGGAGCTCCGTAGCCCACCCCTTTCCGAAGTCTTTGAGGGTCTTGAACAGCCTTGGCTTTAGCCCATGGAGTATCATGCCGTTGGCACGCTCGACCTGTCCATTGCATTGGGGGTAGGCGACCGAGGCCCAGGTTACGCGAATGTTGTTGTCATCGCAGAAGTTGGTGAACTTTTTGCCCGTGAATTGGGTGCCGTTGTCGGTGATGATGACATTAGGCACCCCAAACCGGTACATGATGTTGGCGATGAACTCGACAGCCCTCTCGGAGGTGGGGTCTCCTATCGGTTTAGCCTCGATCCACTTGGTGAACTTGTCGACGGCCACGAGCATGTGTGTGTACCCTCCACTTGTCCTTCTGAGGGGACCCACGAGGTCGAGCCCCATACGGCAAATGGCCAAGTGATGGGATCATTTGCAGGGCGTGTGCGGGCTGGTGCGTTTGCTTGGCGTAGAATTGACATCCGTGGCACGCTTGGACCAAACGCTTGGCGTCCCCAATGGCGGTCGGCCAATAGAAGCCTTGGCGGAAGGCGTTCCCAACCAGGGTCCTCGGCGCTGCGTGGTGGCCGCAAGCCCCCGAGTGCATATCGTCGAGGAGCTTGCGCCCTTCCTCGAGTGGGATGCATCGTTGAAGGATCCCGGTCGGGCTTCGTCGGTACAGCTCCGCTCGTTGCCGTAGATGACGTAGGTCTTGGCCCTCCGGGCGACGCGTCGGGCCTCCGTCTTGTCTTCTGGTAGTTCGCCTTGTGTCAGGTAGTCGAGGTAGGGCGTCCGCCAGTCAAGGGGCCGTGACGACGGGGAGGCGTGTGTGTCGACCTGCATCGCTACGTCGAGGGTCCGTCGAGGGCGTCGAATCTCGAGCCTGGCTCGAGGGGTGGCGTCGAGGTCCCAGCCCCTGGGTCGATCTCGACGGATGGCTCGAAGACGTCCCTCGAGAAGACGTCTGGCGGTACCGTGCTGCGCGTGGACGCCAATTTTGCCAGCTCGTCTGCGGCTTCGTTGTACTTCCGAGCTACGTGGTTGAGCTCGAGGCCGTAAAACTTGTCTTCTAGCTTGCGCACCTCCCGCAGTACGCCTCCATCTTGGGGTCGATGCAGCTTGAGGCCTTCATAACCTGGTTGACGACGAGCTGCGAGTCTCCTCGGGCGTCGAGGCGTCGGACCCCGAGCTCGAGGGCGATGC
Organism: Coix lacryma-jobi var. lacryma-jobi; assembly: GCA_009763385.1. Classification (NCBI taxonomy): domain Eukaryota; kingdom Viridiplantae; phylum Streptophyta; class Magnoliopsida; order Poales; family Poaceae; genus Coix; species Coix lacryma-jobi. The sequence continues at coordinate 17,824,748 of CM019828.1, forward strand.
GCAGCCCATTGACGAGGGCCTCGTACTCGGCGACGTTGTTGGAGGCGGGGAAGTGCAGGCGTAGCAGGTAGCGCATGTGTACTCCGAGGGGCGAGATGAAGAGCAGGCCTGCTCCTGCCCCCGTCTTCGTGAGGGATCCATCGAAGTACATGGTCCAGAGCTCGGCTTGAATCTGTGCCGGCGGGAGCTGAGTGTCGGTCCACTCAGCAACGAAGTCTGCCAACGCTTGCGACTTGATGGCCTTTCGCGGGGCATAGGTGATGGTTTCCCCCATTAGCTCGGCGGACCACTTGCGATGCGTCCCGTGGCCTCCCGATTGTTGACGATCTCTCCGAGGGGGAAGGAGGACACCACCGTTACGGGATGAGCGAGGAAGTAGTGCTGGAGCTTGCGCCTCGTGACGATGATGCCGTAGAGTAGAGCAGCTTCTGGATGTGCGGGTACCGGACCTTGGCCTCGGAGAGAGCACCTCACTGGTGAAGTACTGGCCGTTGGACTGGCAATGCATGACCCTCCTCGTACCTCTCGACGACTATGACCGCGCTGACCACCTGAGTGGTTGCGGCCACATAGAGGAGGAGGGTTCGGGGGGGGGATCACCGTCCTGGGCTGGTTGCGGAGGCACGAGAATTGGCGCAGAAGTCAGCAATCCCTTCAACTTGGTCAAGGCTTCCTCGGCTTCGGCGGTCCACGCAAAGTGTTCCGTCTTTTTGAGTAGACGGTACAGGGGTAGTGCTTTTTCTCCCAGCCTCGAGATGAACCTGCTGAGAGCGGCTAGGCAGCCTGTTACTTTTTGCACACCCTTGAGGTCACGAATCGGGCCCATCCTCGTGACTGCTGAGATTTTTTCAGGGTTTGCCTCGATCCCCCGTTGTGAGACGACTAGCCAAAGTAGCATGCCTCGAGGCACACCAAAGACACACTTCTCGGGGGGGTTGAGCTCACATTCTTGGCCCGGAGGCACTCGAACGTGGTCTCGAGGTCACTGATGAGGTTCCCGACTTTCTTAGTTTTAACCACGATGTCATCGACGTAGGCCTCGACGGTTTTGCCTATGTGCTCGCCAAAGATGTGCTGCATACATCGTTGGTATGTTGCCCCGGCGTTTCGAAGGCCGAAGGGCATCGTAACATAGCAGTACATACCAAATGGCGTGATAAAAGAGGTCGCGAGCTCATCGGATTTTCTCATTCTAATTTGGTGGTAGCCGGAATACGCATCAAGGAACGAAAGTACTTCGCACCCAGCAGTGGAATCGACGATCTGGTCAATTCTAGGTAAAGGGAATGGAACTTTTGGACATGCTTTATTCAGACCAGTGTAATCTACACACATCCGCATTTTTCCATTCTTTTTCCTAACTAGTACAGGATTAGCTAGCCACTCTGGGTAAAATACCTCCTTGATGAATCCGGCCGCCAAAAGCTTGTGCACCTCTTCGCCGATGATCCTGCGCTTTTCCTCGTCGAAGCGGCGTAGGCGTTGCTTCACCGGTCTGGACCCGGCCTGGATCTCCAAGGCGTGCTCGGCGACTTCCCTCGGTATGCCCGGCATGTCCGAGGGGTTCCACGCAAACATGTCGATGTTGCGCGGAGGAAAGTCGACGAGCACTGCTTCCTATTTGGGCTCGAGGCTGGTGCTGATGGTCAGCGTCTTGCCATTGGCTGAGGTCGGGTCGACGGGTATTTGCTTGGTGTGCTCGGCTGGCTCGAAGGTGCCGGCGTGACGCTTTGCTTCTGGGGCCCCCTCGGTGGCCAGAGCTGCCAAGGCCTCGAGCGAGTCGAGGTGGACGTTGGCCTCCCCCCGCTCTACGCACTCCACGTCGCAGTGGTATGCGTGCTCGTAGGAGGTGTCAACGGTGATGACTCCTTTCGGCCCCGGCATCTTGAGCTTCAAGTACGTGTAGTTAGGAATCGCCATGAACTTGGCGTAGCCTGGCCGGCCGATGATGGCGTGGTAGGTCCCTTGGAAGCCGACCACCTCGAAGGTGAGCGTTTCCTGTCGGAAGTTTGCCGGCGTGCCGAAGCAGACCGGTAAGTCGATGCGCCCGAGGGGGTGGGCCTTCTTTCCTGGCACCACTCCGTGGAACCCCCGACACTGGGTCGGAGCTGTCCTTCTGAAATCCCCAGGAGGTCGAGGGTCTCGAGGTATATGATGTTGAGGCTCGAGCCCCCATCCATCAACACCTTGGAGAACCGAACGTCGACTATGACGGGGTCGACGACGAGGGGGTAAGCCCCGGGTTTATGACCTGGTCCGGATGGTCGTCACGGTCGAACGAACGTGATTGGCGCATCGGACCAGTCAAGATACCGGGGGGCGTCGTGGTTGAGGGAAAAGATTTCCCGGCGCTCCTTCTTCCTTTCTCGAGCTGAGAGCCCGACGGTCGGCCCCCCGTAGATCATGTAGCAATCGCGCACCGGGGGGAAGTCGCCATCTGCCTTCCGGCCGCCGCGCTGATCGGTATCCTTTCCCTTAGGCGCGTCTTCCCTCTTATCACCGAGCTTGGAGTAGTAGCCCTTCAACAGTCGGCAGTCTTTCAACTTGTGGTTTACGGGGCCTCTGTGGAAGGTGCAGGGATCCTCGAGCATCTGGTCGAAAACAGCCCCGTCGGGGGGGCCTCGGGGCTTCTTAGGCTCGAGGGCGCCCGCGAGCACTTCTTTGTCGTCGTCGTCATCGGCGCCACGCTTCGCCTTCTGGCCTTTGCGCTTGTTTTTCTTCCTTTTTGCTGTCAATGTTGTCGTTCTTGGCGTCGTCGCCCTTGTTGGAGCCCTCCGGTACGATCACCGCCTTGCCTTTGTCCGTGGAACGGCCAAAGAAGGCCCCCACTGCTTCGTCGCCCGAAGCAAAGCTGGTGACGCGATCCATCAGGTCCTCGACCGTCCCGGGACGGTAGCGTCCTAGCTCATGAACAAGCTCTTGGCATGTTGTGCCTGCGAGGAATGCTGAGATGACGTCCTCGTCGGTACGTGGGGGAGCTCGAGACGCTGCTTCGAGAACCGTCGAGCGAAGTCGCGGAGGGGCTCGTCCGCCGCCTGCCTGCAACGCCGTAGGTCCCAGGGGTTGCCTGGGCGTACGCAGCAGGTCCCTTAAAATTCCCGTCGAAGACCCTGACTAGGTCGGCCCAGTCATGGATCCGATCCGGCGGGAGCCCCTCGAGCCACCGTCGGGCGGTGTCCGAGAGGTAGAGTGGGAGCTGACGGATGATCACGCGGTCGTCGTTCTTCGCTCCGCCCAGTTGGCAGCCGAGGCGGAAGTCCGAGAGCCAGAGCTTGGGCTCGACCTCCCCGTCATACTTCACGATGTTGGTCGGCGGTCGGAAGCGGTCGGGGAGGGTTGAGCTGCGGATGGCCCGGCTGAAGACTCGGGGGCCCGGGGGCTCGAGGACCTGCCGGTCCTCGTCGCTGTCGTAGCGCCCCCTCGGTGGGCGCTATAGCCACGCTCTTGGGCCCCTTGTCCTTGCGCCGTCGGTTGATGTCGTTGCGGGCGTCGTTGGGTCTCGAGGCGGCCGGTTGTCGACGATCGTTCGCGGACTGGCCTAGCTCGAGAGGCGTCCGGCTGGTGGACGGATGCCTCGCGAGCTTCGCGGGGCGTGTCTGCTGGTTTCCCTGAGGCTGCTTCGCGTCGGCGCGACGCCGAGCTCTCGGCCTGCTGTACCGCGGCTGTCTCAAGGAGGTTTTTCATTTCTCCGAGCATGCGCCTGGCGTCGGGGTTGGAGACGGCGGGGGCAGTTCACGGAGCATCATCGCCGCCGCCACCACGTTCTGGCCGGCTCGTGGGAACATACCTCGGGGCGCGCTGGTGGTGCCCCGTCCTCGAGGATCCGTCGGTGGACCTCTCGAGCCCGGCCTCGAGCTCCGGCTCCTCGAGGCTGGGGTGGTTCCTGCATCAGGGTTTGCCGGAGCTGCAGCAGGTGTCGCCGTTCTTCCTCGGCTTTGGTGATTGCCTCTTGCACCTGCGCGAGTTGTGCCGCCCGGCCGTCGTCGTTGAGGTGACACAGCCGGTGCCGGAGGTTCGTCCCTCCTTTGAACGCGTGACCCGCCTGCCGCGGCCACGTCGCTGGGCCTTCTAGATCGAGCGCTGGTCTGCCGTCATCGCCCTCGTCCTCGGTATCGCACGCGACCCCCTCGAGTTGAAAGCACTCCCTGGTGGGATCCCAGAAGTCGAGGTCGTGGTAGTCGTATTCGTCGGAGCGGAGCCGTCGACGGCGTGCCGTCTTGGCAAATGCTGGGATCGCAGCTCGCGGTGCCATTCTCCGACGGTGGATCGCCGAGGTGGCTCGAAGGCTGGCAAAGAGTCGTGGTTGACGCGCGCGGGGTGGACGATCTCCAGGCTGGCCATGGCCTGCAGCAGCGTGCCCGGACGCTGCTCCCGGTCCGCCATCGCCTGGTCCTGAGGGCGCCCGTCGCGGCGGCGGGCGTGCACAGCCGCTGAGCGGTCGAGGCCGACCGGGAGCCGCTGGCGCCAAGCGCGGCGCGACCCGCGCGGGAGGAGGCTGAATGGCGTCGGCGGCGCTCGGCTCGGAGGCCTCTGGCCTGGTTCCTGGTCCGTACGTATGATGAATGCGAAGTCGCTCGGCGGGCGTGGGTGCGCCCTGGAGGTTTCCGGCCGCACGCCGGGCTGGTTTCCCCTTGGGGACCCTGCACCGGCTACGGGGCCGCAGGAGTTTGCCGCGGGTACCGCCTGCGCCCGGCGATGACGGTGACGACGACGCCGCTCGCGCATGTGGCGTGGTGGGGCGGGTGACGCGTCGCGCCCCCGCGCGGGGGTGGCGTGACGCGCTCTCCGCTCAGGCCCGTCCGTGGAGAGCAGAGTCAGCTCGTTGCCGTTGCCTGTGGCCAGGAACTCGAGGCTCCGAACCAGACGATGGCACCAGCCGAGAACGGAAGAGGGGGATGAAGCCATCCAAGAATCAACGAGAAACGGCTCGGACACGCGAAAGTCCCCTACCTGGCGCGCCAACTGTCGGTGTTTCGTACCCGGGGGTATCACACCAACAAGTAATATGATCGCGTGCTTCTCTTCCTGGATGGTGATGCAAGGGGACACAGGATTATCCTGGTTCGGGCAAAGAAGGCCTACGGGGGGGGTCCAGCGGGGGGGGGGGGAATGTATTGTATTACTGCACCTAAGTGCTTGTACAGGGGAAAATCCAGCTCAGTGAGCGTGGACCGGAGTCCAGACTGTGTTTGTGTGTGGACTCGGGTGTTGTTTCTTTTTTGTCCTCCCGAATGAGGGCCCTAGCGTCCCCTTTTATAGAGCAAGGGGTGGCCAGGGTTACAAAAAGTATTACAGGTGTCCGGGCGCATGGTGTCCCATACGGAGAAGGGTAGGGCTCTGTCTTGTCGGGGCCACTGGAGCCGACGTGACCGTCGCTGTTGAGGCGTCCTTGAATCGTGGCTTCCATCCCGGGCGCGGACGTGGGGACGCGACAAGGCGGGAGCCGTACAGCACCCATCCGGAACGTACAGTACGCGGTGAGGTCCCTCCGGGTCTGGGGGTACCTGTCCTTCAATAGCACGAAAGTAGTTAGGGCTCGAAGGGCGCGGAGCCGGCTTCGAGGTGGTGCCACGGGGGCCCGAGGGGCGCGGAGCCGGCCTCGAGGTGTTATAGTGCAGGGCTCGTGGGGCGCGTAGCCGGCCTCGAGGGGGTACAGTGCAGGGCTCGAGGGGCGCGTAGCGGCCTCGAGGGGTTACAGGCCGGACGTGGCCGAACAATGCTGCACTGGTGCCCTTTGCCCATGCTTGTGGTGAAAACGTGACTTGACTTTACACCGGATCACTGTGGTACATGCCGTGCACTAGTGGACGTGACCGGAGTAGGTGAAGGCATTAAATGCGTGGTATGGGCTGGTACAGCTGACTGTACAGCTCGAGGTCCGTGCGTTAAGGCCCGAGGTGTGGAGGCGCGCTTGCCCGAGGTTTGGAGGGCTCGAGCGAGACGGAGATAGAGCGTTCGCCCGAGGCCTCGCTGGGAGGGGCTCGGGCGAGACGGAGATAGGGCGTTCGCCCGAGGCCTCGCTGGGAGGGCTCGGGCGAGACGGAGACGGAGAGGGTCGCCCGAGGCCTCGCGGGAGGGCTCGGGCGAGACGGAGAGAGGAGCGTTCGCCCGAGGCCTCGCTGGGAGGGCTCGGGCGAGACGGAGACGGAGCGTTCGCCCGAGGCCTCGCTGGGAGGGGGCGGGGCGAGAGAGATAGGGCGTTCGCCCGAGGCCTCGCCGGGAGGGCTCGGGCGAGACGGGACGGAGTGTTCGGGTGTTTGCGTTGATTGGGGGTACCCTTTTTTCGTACCACCGACAAGACACGATTCGAACCCTGCAACCGTTACACCACTGCTCCGTTGGTTATCAACCAAGCACAACTTGATTGACCTCGCCAAGAAGGCTAATCCTACAAGCGAATCGAAGAACACAAGCAAGAAGTTAAAAACACGCAATCTAAAATTGCAAATATGAATCTCACGAATATCAATAGAGGGGTTCAAGAACTCGGTTCCAAAGGACTAATCGACACAGTGGAGGAGATCAAGAACGGGGGCCCTAGATCACTGTAAATTGATTCGACACCACAGTTACAATGAACGATTCAGTTCCTCAATAGAAAACTAAACTCAAAACAAAACCCAAGACCTAACGACGACAACGACGACGACGGCTAATTACAGGGTTTAGGTCTTCGCCCCTGTTGGACGCGCCCCCTAATGGGCTCTAAGACGATACACGGCCCATCGGACCAAAAGATGGTGTCGCAGCACCCTGGCAGATTATGGATGCTGACTTGTTTTGATGATTCCCGTTTACTCCAAATGTATTTTGATGTGATTCCAAAGCCATTGGTTAGCTTATCAAATTATCTTTCCAAGCATATCTGGTTCGTCGAAAACAGAGTTCGTATGTGTCCGGGGCGTTGATTTTACCCGAGATTGCTCCTGAAATTCCGAGGGTGACGTGGTAGCTGAGTTGGAGACGGATGGCAATTTGGGGAAGACCATGGCATCGGTGTGCCCAACGTGGCGATGTCCTCATCAGTCGTACTATTAAGAGGGGACTATCTCAGTGATTGCGGTTATCAAATGCCACTAGGTGAATTCATACATGCATATGCATTAGGACCTAGTGTGCTAACCTCTAATCCTTTAAAAAATGTTTGGAAAATGCTAACACACATGCACAAAAGTGATGCACACTTGGTGATGTTGACACATTTGCAAAGGAGAAGAAACCGAAGTTGAAAACGTGGATTTCAGGCTTGACCGAACGCTGCAACAACGACCGGACGTTGTTGCAACATGAGTCTGGTCACTATTTAAACAGTGACCGGACGCTAGTGCTAGTGCAACATTTTATCGGACGCGCCTATATCACTGTTCACGAAAGGCAACAATTGAAATAGAGTGATCGGACGCTGAGTGAGTCCGGTCAATAGTGACTGGACGCGTCCGATTGATAAAAAACCTTAGTCGAGATCTTTGTTCACGACCGGATGCTCAGTGAAACATTGACCGAATGTAGTGTGAACATGTGTCTCGTCACTACTGAAACAACGACCGGACGCTACTGCAACATTGATGTCCGGTCACTACACAGTCAACACATTAAAGGGTGTAACGGCTATATTTGTTTGAAGGGGTATATAATATGAGTTGACCGGCTTCGGGGCTCTCTCTTGGCACTATAACATCTTGGACATCCTTTTGAGCTAAACATACTCCCTCTCACTCATCTCCTTGCGTGATAGCACGAATTTAAGTGAGATTGAGTGACTCCAAGTGCATTGCTTTGTGTGTTTGCATCTAATGGCACTTGAGGATCATTGTTGTTGCGGGTATTCTCGTTACTCTTGGTGGTTGCCGCCACCTAGACGGCTTGGAGCAGCGGAGGAGCATTGACATGAGTTGGTGATTGTTCATGGCCATCTCCCGGTGATTTGTGAGGGGTATTTTGCCTTCCTCGACGAAGAGTCAAAAAGTAACTCTAGTAAATTGCGCGTGTCATTGAGTTACCTCCATTTGTGGGTCGGTTCGTGTGGCACTCAAGTGTTGAGCTAGGTTTGTGAACACCTATTAACCACCGAACCATCAAGTGGTTGGTCGATACAAGGGGGACTAGCGTAAAAACCTCCGTTACCTAACAAACCAATGGTGAGTGTCCTAAGCTTTGTATCTTTTGTAGGATCAATAGGGCTTCTACATAAAAATTAGCCTCGAATATCAAAAGTTGATTAAAGGAAAAAGTCTATCGTACCAAGTGAACTATCACTATAATCAGATTTTCTTGATCAAACTTCAAAACTAGACGTCTTACCTCCTAAACTCTTAAAACCATTCAAATTACCTCGCTACCCTATTTGAAGTGATTTTGAAGGCAGGTTGTCCTTTTTAGTATATTTTTGGTAAATAGTTGATAATTTTTAAACCAAGTAAATTGTGTGTTGGCTTTTAAAATTCCCCAAAAATATACAAACATGCAAAACTATATGTAAACATGTTTTACAACTTTTCACAAAAAAATAACATGCTACCATCACGAATGATGTCATAGATAAATTCAACATTAATGTATGTTGTATTCATGATAGCTGCATCTCATATTTGTACCGTGCAAGGTTTCTAAAATATGTTTGTATACCAATTGAAGCGTTATGAGAATTTTCTAGACCTTTCTCGATTTTTTTTTTCTATTTTGCTAGAGTGAAATCTATGTTTCTAAGGTTCTAAAGATGCTTTCTTGAGCTCTAAATATTTTATATCAGTTTACCACATACTAAACTAACTTTTACCTTTTCCGATTTTGAAAACCCAGATTCATTTTCTTAAGGTTTAAAAATATTATAAATTATTTACACATTTTTTATACTAAAAAAAGAACAAAACCGAAACTACTCTGATTAGGGTATGGTGATAATTTGAAAGGTTTTAAAAGTTTGGGGGGGTAAGATATTTAATTTTGTCAGGAATTCAGGAAATCAAATTAGACTTGCGATGATAATTAAAAGAGATAAAATGATTTTCCCTCTCTTTAAAATATGATATACTCCGTATAAGCAAGCCACATAGACCCAGCTCATGGCCCAGTAATGTGTCTGCGTCGGCCAAGGAATAATAAAAACTAGAAAAGCTAGCGCTCCCGCCTCTCTCGCCAGTCGGCGGGCGAAAACCGAATGGAAGCCGCGCACGCGCGGACCCGCCCACCCCGCGCCGCCAAGCGGGCACTGCGGCAGGCGCCAACTCGAAAAAGGTAGCCTCAAACCTCCCACCATCCCAAGGTTTCGAATTTCGAATGCCCAGAGCAGGCCACGAAATCCCCCCGGAATCCCTTCGGAACGGTCGCCACAATTTCAAAATCCAAATCCCCTCCCATGCCGCGCTGCTCCTCCTTCCCCTCACTCCTTTTAAATCGAACCCCACCTCCTCCATTCCAGTCTCACACGAATCGCGCACGCTCCCCGACTCCCCATCCAATCCGCGCCCACCAACCCCCCAATCTCGGCCGCCACTCGCCGCTCGGCGGCAACAGCCCCCCGCCCCCCCGAGGTTACGTGTGGGGGTGCGACGACGGCGGCCGGCATGGACGCGCTCCCGGAAGGCGTCGTGCAGCACATCCTCTCGCAGCTCAGCAACGCCCGCGACGTGGCCTCCTGCGCCGCCGTCGCCCGCTGCTGGCGCGACTGCATGCCCTTCCTCCCGTCGCTCTACTTCCCGCGGGGCGCCTTCGAGGCCGTGGGCGGCGGGCCGGGGCCGGCGTCAGCGGTGGCCGCGGCCGACGACGCCATCGGTCGGATGGTCGACGCCACCGCGCGCCTCGAGGAGCTCGTCGTGTACTGCCCTTTCTCCGCGTCCCTGCTCCCGCGCTGGCTCGCGGCGCGCGCCGCCACGCTGCGCGTGCTCGAGCTGCGGGTGGACTCCGCCGCCGCCGACAAGTCCGGCCACCTGGACTCCATCGGGTGGCCGCGGGCCTCGAGGAGCTCAGGTTTGGGGGGCTCACGATGGCGCGCGCCCCCGCGTGGGGCCGGATGGAGCGGCTCCGCGTGCTGGAGGTCGTCGGCGCCGTGCTGGAAGGCGCCGCGGTCAACGGCGCCGTCGCCGCCTGCCCCAACCTCACCGACCTCGCGCTGCTCGGATGCGACTGCTCCGGTGAGGCAGTCATCTCGCTGCCCCTGCTCGAGCGGTGCCGGCTCGACTTCGTCGGCTCTGGGAACTGCTCTCTCAGGTTGGCCGCGCCCCGCGTCGAGTCCCTTGAGATCCAGGGCTTCTCCTTGATCTCTCTGCAAGGTGGCCAGCGTCTCAAACATCTCACAATCTCTATGAACATTGGTACGCCTCCGGATGCCTCTTTGCGTTCCCCTGCAAAACAGATTTTGTCCGCTTCACATTGCCTGATGGTTACAATTCAAAAACGCGATGTTTCAGGTACTGTGTATCATGTCGAGATGGGGAAGCTCCCGGAGTTGGACCATCTCTCGCTGCGCGGCGTCCAGTGGAGCTGGGGCGCAATCAGCTCGGTGCTGCAGTGCGCTGGCGAGGTGAAGCACCTGGTGATGAGGGTTGAGTTCTGCGGTGATTATGACACGCTGCAGCCCTTCCCGGAGATCGACCTCGTCGAATTCTTCAACAGCCACCCGAAGCTTCGCAAGTTCGAGATCCACGGCGCCATGTTCGCGGCGCTGTGTCAGAAGAACAGCCTGAAGAAGGTAAGCCATGCCATACAGGCGCATACAGCTTCTATGTTTGCAATGTTTCGCTTCTGGACTTCTGTTTGGTGTATGGCCTAGCTAACTTTGCTCTATCAACGCAGTTGGATTCAAGCTTCTCGATACCTTTCTTGGAGCAGGTCCTGGTCACGGTGCGGTCACCTCTGAATGCTGAGCAGAAGCTGAACACCCTCGAGTCCCTTGTCAGGTACAGCGTGAGGCTAAGAAGGATGGTCATTAGGATCTCGCAGATGAAGAATGGCCATGATGCTGCTGATGATTTCTTTGAGGAGATTTGCAAGTTCACTTACATGAACAGTGGGAGAGTGTGCATAGAGTAGAGGAGTTGCTGCATTTTGCCGTTCTTGAAGCGAGTTAGCACTAAACCAATGCAGCTTTTACCCAATGCTGTTTGCTTAGGACAATTCAATTGGATAATTTATTGTTTGTTTTGTTGTTCACCCAGCCTGAATGTATCTGTACTTCAGGCTACAAATAATTTGGTTCTATTGTTCACTAGTCTAAGTTTTGTGCCTGTTAATTGCACTGTTCTTTGATTCCTCAAATGTACTGTAATAAACAGCCTTGGTTTGTTACTGTTCTTTGATCAAACATTTTTTTTTCAATTAGTACAATCTAGTTCGGTATGAAAATATATAGTGGATTGTAGCCATTTGGCTGCACATTATTCAGTGGCTGATTGGCTTTATTGATGGAATTGTAATCTAATGACATTGCCACCAATCCATTTATACAACTTCCAACAGTAATTGCATGATGATAATGTGTCACATCAATGAAAAAATTCATAGGGAGTACCAATTTGCCATTGCTGTAGAGTATCCTACAATCCAAATAGTGTGCTCTCAGTTACACATACAACTGATGAATGAACCAAGTCAAGCAAGCATATTGATCTGCATTTTGCTATTCCTTCTGAATGAAGTGAACCTTCAAATGGTCTATTCTGTGATAGTATGTGGTTGATCATGTTTCCAATATATGTAACCCAGAATCCCAGACCATGAGTAATTGATACATCAAACGAAAAGTGGTACCACTTATCAAAGGAGAAGGGCTGCACACAAACAGTGGTATGAATGAACATGTAACTCAGTCTGCTTATACTAAAATCCACACGCAATAGCTAAAGTGTTTGGCCAGATATGTTATGAAATCTAATCCAAGAACTTGCTTCAGACACTAAAAAAATCCCAGATCATCTAAAGCCTGTACAGGTAACTTGTTTCCTCAGACAGTTGGTCCTATATTTGGGGTGGCAACTTCTTTTCCACCAGTAAAGCTTACAAACATCTGATTGGAGTTATGGGAACCCACCCAGCCCTCAAATGGATTTGGAAGTCCTCTTGCCAGCATAACACAAAGTGTTTTTTTAGTTCCTATTCCAAGATAGGTTGAGCACACAAAACCTGCTGAGAAGAAAAAATATGCATCTGCCATCCTACAATTGTATCCTCTGCCATGAAAACATTGAAGAAACTAGGGATCATCTATTCTTGGAGTGCAGGTTTACCAAAAATTGTTGGGCCCTAATAGGATCATCCATAATCAGTTCACCAGAAATTGGTGAAAGAATAATCAGTCTCAAATTGCAGCTGGGAGTCAAATTCTTCATGGAAATTATTATTCTCATGTGCCTACCAGCATCTGGACTGTCAGAAATGACTACATATTCAGGAATATACCTACCAGCTGCCTTCGAAGTCTTGAAATCTTCAAGAGGCTCTTCAAGCTGTTGCTTTGGAGAGCAAAAAAGAAATACTTCCCAGCAATAGAGCTATGGCTAGACCAGAATGTTTAACTAAGCTTATCTTTTTTGTTTCTTTTTTTGTCTCTTAATTCCTCCCCTCTGTCTTTTACTGTTTTTCCTTGTTTTTGTTCTAGCTTGTAATCCTCTTGGTTACTTTTATTTATAATAAATTTTCAGTAGGAGCTGCGCAGCTCCTCCTGTTCTTTCAAAAAAAAAAACTTGTTTCCTCAGACTATACACTAGAAGTGCTGTTATCTAGATGAGTTTCTTCTTTTGGAAGAACTGTTTGAGAAGCCACGATTGCAAAACGGAGACTGCAATACAGACAGCAAGGGATATAAGGCTCAGCCATGTGATCTTCACTTGTGTCCACTCACTGAGGTCTCGCAAGTCTGCTTCTCTGCACCGATAACCAAATTTTCATTTAAACAGTCATCAGTGTTGTATAAACACATTACTTAATTTTACTTACTTTAGTATAAGGTAGAGCAAGTTCTCATGGACGGCTTTTGCAGCTACTTCTAGTTTGACAAGCTCTAGTGCCACACCCTGTAAAAAAGTGTGGATGATTAAGAATTAATCATTAAGGAATATGGAATTGTGGCTGGTACGGTGGGGGAAAGCGACTGGCCCTGTTTGTTTTAGCAAGCTGAAACAAACAAGCAGGCTGCCACGGCAGGATTGCTAATTTGTTAAGATGCATGTCCATAGCTTGTGCAGTTTTCCACAGTCCACATTCCACACGCTGAAACAGACAGGGCCAGGCCTGCATTGTTACGCATAAATTTTCTATCGCCGGTACCGTGCTCACATCAAGCTTCTCTTTCTTAGCAATGGAGTCCCAGTTCTTCGCTGCGATCCCTGTTCTCCAATGAAGGTTGAGGTTGATCACCATTCCCTTCTCCAGAGTCTCCGCCCAGAAGCAGGCAAGGTAGATGCCAGATTCCGCCGTGGTAAAGGCGAACTGGCCGTGGCTAACCTTGTCGGCGTGATGCAGGATATTACCGAGAGGCGATGTCACCTGCAGGAACAAGAACAACCCAGGAAGAAACTGCAGTGACGACCACATCATTATTATTCGTATTTTTTTTTTGTTATTAGGCGGGTGTACCTTGGCGGAGACCCTGGGGCGGATGCGGATGGGGTGCTCCTCGAAGAGGATGGAGTAGTCGGCCATGACGACGACGTTGGACGGGATCTCCTCGGACAGGCACTTGATCGCCGTGGTCGCCAGCTCCAGCCACACCGCCCCGGCGCACCCCGCGTCACCGCTGCCACCGCCGCGCCTGCCTGGCATTGCCCCATTGTCGCTGCGTACCACCAGTAGGAGATGCTGCGTCGTCAAATGGTATTCGGGTGGTCGGTCGGACACGGTTCTTCCCCGAGACGCGGATCTGGAGTTTGCCGAGGAAGCCAGAAATTAGTCTGGTATAAGCACCATGCAGTGCTGGCACCTCTCGTTTTGTCGACACTGCCCAATACAATACGGAATACCAACTTCGTCGTCGGTATTTGGCCTATGACCAAGCTTTGTGGTCCTCTTTGGCATAGCCCGGTGGCCCAATCCGTCCACAATGGGCCGTGATTTTTTTGGGCATGTGCCGTGTCCAAGCAATAAACTAAAAATTAACAAAAGATTGAGTTTCCATGATTTTTTTTTAGAAAAGGGGATATATTAAAAGATGATATCCCAACTTCTGCATCGACTAATACATATGGCGTTACTTATTACAAACTAGATAAAAATAAATCAATCAGGGAACCTTAAAAACAAAGTTTTCAACCATAGCGGAAAAAACTTTTATAAGAAACCCCAACTAAAGAGTCTGTTTCTGAATGTCTAGCCATGATTCGCAAACACCTCCATCGCCACTGTCTCAATAGTCCTGCAACTCCTCTTCATCGAGTGGCGATCCACCTCATTCTGAAATAGGGACTAGGACCTCGTCCAATAAGTCCCTCTGAAGATAACCTTGGGTTTCCTCGAGGTTCTTGACAGCAACCCTTTTTTGTGCCTTCTCGAGCGAGTGTACATCAACAACATCCGCATTCCGCTTACTGCGCCTCACTGGAGTACATTCTCCGTCTGACAGAACCGCCAACTTCATAACACTTCCCAACTCTTTCTTCGACACCCCGTTAGCTGACACTCCGGCTTCTAACATGGCCTCAAGAATGCACCATATGAATATTAATGGCTTATTTGGCAGGGTTTTGGCTCCTCTAGAAACAACTTTGGCTGTGGTTCTTTTAAAAAGGGTACCTTCTCTAAATAAGGTAGAGTCCTTTTAAGAAACGTTTGGCAAAAATGACTTATTTTATTTTATTTAGAATGGATAAACAAAGCCAAATGTTCATAGTGGCGCGTTTATCATTTGCTTTAGTTGTACACACGAGAAATTACTCATAAACCAGACACTATTTTGGGCCAAGGCCCACACGGCCTGACACCCTCCATCTACTCCCTCCCAGTAACATTGCACGCCACCGCTCCCTCCCACACATGCCGTGGCCGCCCGAGGCCCCGAGCCCTCGATCTCCTACGCCGTCAGCCTGCTGTTTGATAAGACTCCATTCAATTTTTCAGAATAGATAAATGATGCCAAATATCCATAGTATTCCCGTTTATTATTTTTAGCTGTACTCATACTATTGGTCATAGTTAAAGTCAACCATATTATTTTGAAAAACCCAAAAGTCAATCATATTTAAAGTAAAATTTTAAGATAAAATAAGACTAAACCAGACACAATTTTGGGCCAAGGCCCATATGGCCTTACACAGTTACACCTTCCCACATGGCCAGTTAATAATCTGATTAGTTTTTGGGTTAATTGTGTAGAGAAATACAATAGGAGCCAACAACGAATCCATTCATCAGAGTGTGTACATATGGATTACAGAAGGGAGGTTGCTCCTTTGGCAACTGCCCTGATCAGCGCATACTGCGTGACGTGCCCTGGTGGGCTCGTGGTGACCGCGTACTGCTAATGTGCAGTTACAGTCTGAATACACAATACGGTACATATACATGAGTGTATCCTCAACACCCCCCTAGTCTGACGGTCGATGGGAGAGACGCAAAGACTGGACCGAAAAGCTTCAAATGTTGATGTTGGAAGCCCTTTGGTCATGATGTCCGCATACTGTTCGCCGGTCGGAACGTGAAGAACGCGAAGATCGCCCAGCTGCACGCGCTCGCGGACGAAGTGTATATCGAGCTCGATATGTTTCGTGCGCTTGTGGTGGACGGGGTTGGCAGACATGTAGATGGCGGAGATGTTATCACAATATGCGACTGTGGCCTTCGCAAGAGGACAGTGTAGTTCGCCGAGGAGTTGCCGCAGCCAAATGCATTCGGCGGCTGCGTTCGCCACAGCCCGGTATTCGGCCTCCACGCTGGATCGGGAGACTGTGGGCTGTCGTTTCGACGACACGAGACCAGTGAAGAGCCGAGGAAGACGCAAAATCCTGATGTCGACCGACGTGTGTCGGGGCAGCCGACCCAGTCGGCGTCGGAGTACGCTGTGACTTCGAGCTGGTGCGACGCGCAAAGGTGTAGCCCGTGCGAAGTCGTTCCACGAACGTAGCGCAGAATCCGTTTGAGCATTGTCATGTGGGGAGCCCGTGGATCATGCATGTGCAGGCATATCTGCTGCACGGCGAACGCCAGGTCCGGCCTGGTTACCGTCAGGTACATGAGCGCGCCCGCCAGGCTCCGGTAAGTGGAGGCGTTGTCGATCACTGCACCATCCGCGAAAAGCTTGCCCTTGGAGTCGATCGGTGTAGATACGAGTTTGCAAGTCGTCATGCCGGCGGCGCGTCCAGAATGTCCTCGCGTAGCGCTCTTGAAGAGGTAGAAGCCGGAGGAGGTGCGCGTTGACGTCGATGCCGAGGAAGAAGCTCAGCTCGCCAAGAGATCCTTGACGGCGAACTCGTTCTGCAGACGATCCACCACGGTCTGTAGCAGATCGGGGCTGGAGCTTGTGAGAACGATGTCGTCGACGTACAGCAAGAGGTAGACGACGTCATGGCCGCGACGTAGGACGAAGAGGGACGAGTCCGATCTGGTTGCCCGAAACCCGAGCTTAACGGTGAAGTCGGCGAAGCGGGTGAACCATGCGCGCGGCGCCTGACGCAACCCGTAGAGGGACTTGTCGAGGAGACAGACCGCATCCAGGTGCTCGGCGTCGACGAACCCGATGGGCTGTTGGCACAGGACGTGCTCCTTCAGGTGACCGTGGAGAAATGCATTGGAGACATCGAGTTGCTTGGTGGCCCACCGTAGAGAAGCTGCAATGGTTAGTACAGTTCTAATTGTGGCAGGCTTCACGACGGGCGTGAATGTTTCGTCGAAGTCCACGCCGGCGCGTTGGGTGAATCCACGGACCACCCACCTTGCCTTGTATCGTGCCAGTGTACCATCGGGGTTCAGCTTGTGGCGGAAAACCCACTTCCCGGAGACGACGTGGGCGCCGGGAGGTCGGTCGATGAGGCGCCAAGTCCGGTTGCGTTGAAGAGCATCGAACTCGGCAGCCATGGCCTCATGCCAATGTGGATCGCGCAGGGCGGCGCGCGCAGAAGTTGGTATGGGTGAAACTGTTGTAGTGGAGGCAAGAGCATAGTGAGGGTTGGGTTTGTGCACGCCGGCTCGAGCACGGGTGATCATGGGATGTGGTGATGCAGAAGCTGCTTGAGGATGTGGTGTGGGTGGTGTTGTTGTTGCCGACGAGGTGCCCTTGGGAGAGCTGGTTGTTGTGGGCATGGTGGAATTGGTGGATGGCTGTACTGATGTGGTTGGAACGCCAACAGAGGGGAGCTGAGGGAGATGGCTCATTGGCTGCTGTCTGGATGCTGGAGGGGTTGGTTTCTGAAAGAAATTGGAGATTCAGATACTGATGATGGAACAACTGTTGTCGGTTCAAAGCTGATGGTCTGAACTTGGGTGGAATGAAAGGGAAACTGAGACTCTCTGTCGAAGGTTGGTCGAATACAACATGACGAGAGGTGATCACACACGTCGAGAGTGCAGGTCCAGGCACCTGTATCCTCGGTGATCTGCTGGGTATCCAAGGAAAACGCAGGGCATCGATTTAGCACAGAGCTTATGGGTGACAGTTGAAGCCTGATTGGGATAACACAGGCAGCCAAAAATTCGCAGATGGCTGTACGATGGAGGTGTGCCGAGGAGGAGCTGAAACGGAGTGGATGGCGTGCTTGTTTCACAAGGCCGAAGATTAAGAAGATGTGTAGCCGTAGCCAACGCTTCAGCCCAGAAACAGGCTGGTAAACCAGCGTGGAGAAGCAGACTGCGAATGCAGTCATTCAGCGTGCGCAGGATGCGCTCAGCTTTCCCATTTTGAGATGACGTGTAGGGACAAGAAAGACGAAAAGCTATGCCATGAGAAGCTAAGTAACTACGCAGGGCATGGTTGTCGAATTCTTTGCCATTGTCAGATTGTAAAGCTATGAGGGAAGCTGAAATTGTGTAGACACATAAGCATGGAAATGTAACAGACACTGAAACACTTCAGATTTTGCACGTAAAGGAAAGGTCCAGACATAATGTGTGTAATCATCTATGAGTACGAGATAGTACTTGAAGCCTGAAAAGCTAGATACAGGCGATGTCCAAACATCTGCGTGAATTATTTGAAAGGGAACAAAAGATACTGAAGCTGATGAACTAAAGGGAAGTCGAACGTGCTTGCCGAGCTGACAGGCTTTGCAGGTGTGGTTCGACTTGGCAGTGGAGCTGAACTGAAGATTGTTGAGCGACTGGTTGAGGGCGTGACGTCCGGGATGACCCAAGCGTTGATGCCAAAGCTGGACAGTAGGAGCTATGGTGGTGAGGGCTTCCTGCTTTGGTGTCAAGGGATATAGTTCGCCGGAGCTGTTACATCGGAGGATCACCGAGCGAGTTGGAAGGTCCTTGACAGAAAAACCGAATGGGTCAAATTCAATCGAAACATTGTTATCGCGAGTTAAGGAACGAACAGAAATGAGATTCTTAACTAATGATGGTGAAATGAGAACATTATTAAGGTAAAGAGGAGTTTTGGTTGTTGGAATTTGAGAAGAGGCTTGATGAGAAACTGAAATGGTAGCTCCATTGCCGACTGTAATGGGAATGGAGTGGGGAAGAGGAGTAGGATGTGAGAGTATACCGGGGTTGGAGGCCATGTGTGAAGAAGCTCCAGTATCAAAGTACCACTCGGCAGTTTGAGGGGCGCTTGCTATGGCGTTGGCTGCTTGCAGCGTAGCGAGCAGTGCCTGATTGTTCCAGGGATCCATCGGTGGTGGTGGTGTGGCGTAGCCAGTGGCAGCAGGGTGAGATGCGCCGACGATGTAGGCCTGTTGGGGAGATGTCCCTGGGCGAGGGCCCAGAACACCAGCGCCAGGCACCCGGAACGGCATGGGCCAGGCCTGGACCATCTCGGTCCACGGGTTGAAGCCCGGGGGACAACCAGTTTGAGGACGAGGAGGCCCAGAACTGCCCTGTGGACCGCCACGACCGCGACCACGTCCACGACCACGCCTGTTGTCGCTGCGGTTGTTGTAGCCGGTGGATGCCGTGGAGGATTTGGCGGTGTTGCTGCCATGGCCGCCGCTGGTGGAACTGGTGGTGTTGCCGGCTGAGGAAGTGGTGCCACCAGAGATGAGCAACAACACCACCCACACCACCTCCTCCAGCAGCTTCTGCAGAGGAGCAGCGGAAGAGGAAAGTACCTGAGCGAAAGATACCATGTAGAGAAATACAATAGGAGCCAACAGCGAATCCATTCATCAGAGTGTGTACATATGGATTACAGAAGGGAGGTTGCTCCTTTGGCAACTGCCCTGATCAGCGCATACTGCGCGACGTGCCCTGGTGGGCTCGTGGTGACCGCGTACTGCTAATGTGCAGTTACAGTCTGAATACACAATACGGTACATATACATGAGTGTATCCTCAACAAATTGGTTATGTGCCATTATAATTCTTCTGTTTTTGAAGCACGCCATTACTATTCTAGAAACTATGCCAGTGTCATTACAGTTGCGTCAGTCTTTGAGATACGCCACTATCTACGCCCGACACCGTCTTCTTGGGTCCACTTTCAGACGTATAGCACGGAGCCATACTTTCGTATGGACACTTTTGCCCTCCCGCGAGGCGATAAGCCCACCGATGCCGTTTGCTCGGTATTCAATCGTTCCTCACTCTCCAATCCCTAACCCTAGAACAAGAGCGACGACTGTCTTCTTCTACGGCGACGACAACGCCCTTGGCTGCGGCACACTCGGTCTCCGGCCAAGATGAGACGAAGTGGACATCCTCAAACCATGAAGGTCGACCTCGCTGCGGCGTTGGTCCCGTAGCGTTCCAGCGGCCATGAAGACTGGCGCTAGCGGCAACAGCCCAAGTGCGCCAGTAGCGGCGACGCCGAAAGACGCATACAGATCCAGGTATGCTCTCACAAAGGGGAACGTTAAACGCTAACTCTTGGTTGACTATGTTGTGGGCTAGCTCGTTGTGTATGGACGATTTTGCGGTTAGGGTTGAAATTGGGGTTTTTTGTGCTCATCCTATTGTTTCAATTCAGCTTTGACTGCTTTCGTTATCATTTGTTTTGTGCTAGGATTTCTATGTTTTCGCTAGAGATCAAAGTTGAAGCCTTTATGACTAAAGACAGTGATGGAAAAAATCTTACTGTAAGGCCAGGTTGTTAACTGGTCCGTGGAGTAGGCTCGATTACCTTGATGTGCTGCTTTCTAGCCTGTCCAGTTTTGGTCAGTTGGAGCTCTAACCAGAAGGCCATAGTTTGGTTCTTTGACAAGACCGTGGGAGAAGATGTAATGCTTGTAGACGAAGTGCAGTTCCAAAACTTGTTTGAAATGTATAAGTCAGAGATGCATTGCCAAGTCCTTGTAGTTGTGATGGATAAAGTTGTGTGGGAACAACATCAGTTTTATGATTTACAACCCTTGTGTGTGATTCCACCTGATATAGATCCAGCACTGCAGCCTGTTGCTACTCCAATGCAAACAGACCCACAACAACCTGATCCAACTTGGGAGCCTGATGCAGCTTGGCATCATAACCCACCAATGTAGTCTGAACCACCACAACATATTGTTCTAGAACCACAACCTGATATATTTGACAATGAAGAAAATGATGTTGGTGTCAATGATGAGCATATGTACATTCCAATTGCACCTACACAACCATCTATGAATGCACAAACTGATTCATCTATGCTTACTAATGATGCAAATGAAAATGCTGCTGCTGAAGGAGCTATACCTCCTGAGGCAGAGGTTACTGATGCAGATCCTGAGGAGATAAGGGTCCTCCATGATCCAGAGAACCCCAGAATAGAGAAGGGTGCCTTATTTCTTGACATAACAACATTCAGGAAAGCTGTGAGGCACTATGCTGTGAAGAAAGGCTTTGAGTTTGCTCCTGGCATCAAGACAGACCCTACCAGATTTATTGCAAGGTGTAAACACCCTACTTGTCCTTGGCGTATTCATGCTTCAAGGATTCATGATCAAAAACTATATAGGTACATACTACTTGTTCATACTCGGTCCTTATGCTCATCATACTTGGTCCTTCATGATCAAATTCATACTACTAATTCATACTTGGCTTGTACAGATTAAGGTTATATCAGCAAAACACAATTGTCCATCGACTAAGCTTGTTCAAGGAAAAATGGCTTCTCAAGGCTGGGTGGCAGATAGACTGACAAATTGGTTGAAGAAGAATCCAAGCAAGGGGTCCAAGTCAGCAAAGGAGAAGCTTGAGGGAGATTATGGAATAAGGCTCAAGTACTCCAAGGCTTATTCAGGCATGCATCTAGCATTGCAACAATTCATGGTAAATATGAAGAGTCTTTCAAGTTGTTGTTTAATTGGAAAGCTTAGATGGAGATAACTTCTCCTGGCAGCATTGTAGAGATAGATGTTGAGAAACTTGGCAAGAAAATAAGGTTTAAGAGGATATTTGTAGCTCTCAAACCATGTGTGGATGGGTTTCTTGCTGGTTGTAGGCCATTCATAGGTGTGGATGCCTCTAGTCTAACTGGCATCTGCTACAGGAGTTGATGGACATAACTGGTTGTATTACATTGCATATGCTGTTTTTGACTGTGAAATTGAGGATAATTGGAAGCGGTTTATGCAGCGGTTGAGAAGGGTTGTTGGGAGTCCTCAGGGACTAGTAATTTGCACTGATGCATCTAAGGGGTTGGAGAAGGCAGTTGGTACTGTGTTTCCTGAGGCTGAGTATAGAGAATGTATGAGACATCTATATGCCAACTTCATGAAGCATTACAGAGGAGATGTTTTCACAACTCATTTGTACCCAGCTGCCAGGAGCTACACTGAAGGACTGTTCAAGTGGCACATGAAGAAAATATATGACTTTGCTCCAGATGCAATTCAATACTTGCAGGATCACCACAATAGAATCTGGTATAGGTGTGGGTTCTCTGAGCTTAGTAAATGTGACTATCTGACAAACAATGTGTTAGAGAGCTTCAACAGTCAGGTGAAATACATGAAAGGGCTGCTCATACATGAGTTAATGGATGGGATCAGGGTGAGATGGTGATGGAAAGAGGTATCTTAGGAGAAAGGTTGCAAGGGAAATGACTAGAGACATATTGCCAAGTGTAATTAAGGAGCTGAACCTTATCAGCAACCACTTGAAAGTGGTGAAAGTGGCAATAAGTGATGATGATTTTGCTGAGGTAACCCTGCTTGATGAGTGGAATGGACCCACACACAAAAGACACACAGTAGACCTTGTCATCCACAAATGTGGTTGTAGGGCATGGCAAATAACTGGAAAACCTTGTAGGCATTCACTGGCTTGGATCCTGTCCAATAGAGGCATGCAAATCAATGATTTTGTGCATGAATACTACTCTGTTGCTAGGTTCAGAGCAGCATATGCAGACAGAGTCCCCCCATGCCAGATACGGCCGACTGGCCTGAGGTGGAACTCGGTTACAAGCTATTTCCTCCTCTTCAGAAGAGAAGAGCAGAAAAACCTAGAGTGGTCAGGATTAAAGGGAGTATGGAAGAAAGGGCAAACAGGAAGAAAGTGAAGTGCGGAAGGTGCAAAGGATTTGGACATTTTGAGAAGACTTGTAAGTTTGTAGAACCAACAGAGGATGATGATGGTATTAGGTATCTACAGTAGCATCACTTAAAATGTACCTCTCTTAATCCTCATCTCCTTTTCCTTTTACTTGGAATTAACTGACACCACTATTTGTTGCAGGGTGAGAGAAGAAGATGAAGGCCCAAGTGCACCAGCAAAACAGAAGAAGCAAAAGACAGGTGCAAAGAAACATGTGGCAAAGAAGAAGAAGACTCCTGTAAAGAAGAAGCTTAAGAAGGCTGCATGTGCACCTGAAGCGAGAGTGGTCTGAAGCTTGAAGAGCTGGCTCAACATTGAAAGGGTTGAGATGGCAGACTAGAGGGAGGGGTGAATAGTCCTTTTTAAAAATAAACGTATCGGCTAACCGAAATAAATGCGGAATTAAAACTATCGGTCTAGCCAAGACTACATCCCTCTACTTATACTCTATGACACCTTACAAAAGATCCTAAACAAAGCAAATAAGGTGTCGGGCTAGCTAAATCTCACCTAATCAATGTAGCTTGCAAGGTCACACAAACCTATGCAACTAGTACTCTAGTCAAACAGGGGAGCTCCTAACAATCTAGTGATGCAAAGCCACAAAGCCTAAGCTCACTAGCAATGCTCAATAACAAGGCTACACAAGCCAAATTAGAGAGCTCAACTTAGCTACACAAACTAAGTAACTAAACACTAGCACAAGGATTAGTATTGCAATACAAGCTAGTGTAAACACCACGCAGTCGGTACTACCGGGCTTTATGGCCGGTACTATCGAGCACCTGCAGGGAGCTACGAAATCGAAGTGGGTGAGATGCAATCTCAGATCTAGCAATTACCCCCACTTCCCTAGATGATGTAGATAACGATTGTAGCTTCCCCAAGTCTTGGTTCCTTGCCAAAATGTAGATCGAGCCTTCCCAACCTAAGATAGAGTGATGGAGGGAGGAAGAACACGAAGAACACAAGAACAAGCGTAATATGCAAGGAAACAAAAACAATAAGAGCAACAAGAGACGGGGACACAAGATTTATCCCGAGGTTCACTTGGTTGCCACCAAGCTAGTCCCCGTTGAAGCAAGCCCAAGGTTGCCGCCGATCCTCTTGCTAGTGGTGACACTAAGCCAACCTCTCCACGATGGAGTGCTCACCAAGAGCTCTAGCTTTCGATCCGGCCGGACCACTTGGCGCTCTTCACGCCTCTTTCCACTAGAGTTGCTCTTCGCGATCTCCCGCAGGGCGAGCACAATGCCCCTCACAAAGCTTCTCCGGAGCCACGCACAATCTTCACGTGGGCTTCACAACGGAGACACGCACCAAGCCGTCTAGGAGGTGGCAACCTCCAAGAGTAATAAGCACCACCGGCTTGCAACTCGAACACCTAGTGCCAACTCTTGCAATCTCTCATGCACCGCACTAGAATCGCTCTCTCACACAATCGAATAAGCACTAATAAGCATATGTGAGTTAGAGGGCTCCTAAGCACTTCCCAACCATGGACACAAAGTCCCTAGGGTGCTCAAACTTTGCCAAGGCCGGCCACCCCTCTATTTATAGAGGGGAGCCACACTAGCCGTTTTTCCCCTTTCCCCGAGCTCACACGGCCACGGTCGGTACTACCGACTAAAGGGCCGGTACTACCGGCAGTCAATATGACCGTTAGGACAGCCTTCCTAACACAGTCGGTAGTAGGGTCGGTAGTACCGGCCCCGGTACTACCGGCCTTATAGCGGTACTACCAGTAGGCCAAATCGTCCCCCTACACAGAACGCCTCCATACTTCCTCCAAAGGTCGGTACTACCGACCACTAGGGTCGGTACTATCGGGGGCCGGTACTACCGCATTATGGCGGTACTACCTTTAGGCCAAAACTCCTCCGAACAGAGAGTTTGCGCGCTGCCCACAGAGGGGTCGGTACTACCGACTTTAGAATCTTGAACTCCTCGCTAAAACGGCCATAACTCTTAGCTCCGAACTCTGATTTCGATGATCTTGGACATTTTGGAAAGCTTATTCAGAGGGCTACAGATCCAACATACAAAGCTAATCCAACTCACAAAGGGTTAGTACAGAATTCTAATCCAGATCCATTTCTTCTCTTTTTCAACCAAAGATTTCTCCGAAAACTTCTCCGAGTTGATCCAATTCAACTCCAACACCTTCTCCTTTGCAAATGTGCCAACACCACCAAGTGTATGCAACCTTGTGCATGTGTGTTAGCATTTTCACAAATATTTTTTAAAGGATTTTCACTTGCTCTCACCACGCCACTCGATCCTAGTAACAACACAATGTTAGATCGCTCAAGTGGCACTAGATGACCGATATGCAAACAAGTTGCTCCTCTTAATAGTACAACCATCTATGTCCTAAACTCGGTCATCAACTTCTCTACTCACCTATGACCGGGGAAATGAAATTCCCTACAAATATACTTTTGCCTTGCGCATTCCATTCTATCTCCTTTGGTGTTGATGCAACACATGCACCAACCTATCATCAAATGATATGATCCACTTCATATCATCACATGGCCTCCATGGTCCATCGATCTTGACCTCACTTTCTCTTCACCATTGCTTTGGTCTTTTGGCACCAAGTCTTGCTTAAGCCTCCCGACACTCGGTACCAACGGCTTCAAAGCCTCCAACTTGCCCTTCACCTTCGCGATCGATCCATCCAGCCAAGCCTTGCCTTGATATTCAAAGCCTTCAAGTCTTGCTTAGTTTTTGCTGAAGGGTCGGTCTCCTCGCTCCTGGGCACCTCCGGAATCTTCTGCTCGACGTTTATCTCTTGGTCTTGCTCGGTCTCCGGGGCCGTCGATCCTATTGCAATACGGTATATAAGTAATAATGCATGGTGCAAATATGATGGTATGTAATGTAAAATTTTCTTGCAAACCAACTTGTTGAATAACTTTTGACATTGAGGAAATCACTTATTGACTGCATTAAATAAAACCATTAACTCAACTATTTTCTATTGATTAATTCAAAAGAAACCTAGGTTTAAACAGCAAGTACATTTTTCTGAATTCAGAAAAATCCACAAAAATTACAGTAGGTACCCTACACCTACTGGACTCCCTAGTACAAATTCATCAAGAAATAAATTACTGAACAACAGATATAAAAAGATAAAATAAACTACCAAAAGGTGCTTTGAACTAACTTTTCTTTTGAAAAGTGTCAAACAACAGATTTCACATTTTTCCTAGCTTTATCTTTATATTACAATCTTACTGCAGAGAAAATTACTGCTTAAGCATGAACACATAATCCTACACAAATAAACAAGTTTATCCCAAAATAAACCCTTTGAACTGCAACCCTACTGGAAAAGGGTGCAATCCTCATTTTTATATTTTTGCCAGATTCTACTCCATATTTCATATTTGTGAAGAAAGTTCCATGAACAGAAACATTAAATTCTTTTCTGCATGAATTTTCTAAGAAAAACACAGAAAAGCGCACTTGTATTACATCTTCTTATTTTTCCATACAACAACCCATACCTAGCATTTTTCTCAGCTTGAACAGAACATACAGAGACTGTATAAAATTTGTGTGCACCGTGTGTTCGGGGTGTAGGTGGGGCGGTGTGCGCGAGGGATTGAACTGAGGGGCTCCGGTGAGGCCGGAACGGCGGGGGAAAGCTTGCGAGCTCTCGGTGTCAAACGGTGGCGAGCAGGGGGTGTTCGGCTCGTGTTCGCGGGGAGAGGAGAGGGAGTGCGGAAGCGAGTGGCTTGCAAAGTGGTGAGTGAGGGAGCGGAGAGAGAGGTGCTCGGGTTTTGCTTGCCGGTCGGGTGGACGACCGGTCGTGGTGGGTCCCGTAGCGGCGAGCAGTGCGAGACGGCGGCAGGCGGTAGCATGGGCACGACATCCGGGGCGAGCGAGGAGTGGCCGCGGCGAATAGCTTGCGTGATCGGGTGGAGAAGATCGGGCAGCGATAGGGCGAGAGGGATTCACAACAGAGGATGGCGGCCACGCGGCGGCTTTGGCCGGCGTACGGCGCGGCCATGTCGGGCGGCTGGCGCGGCGGGCGCGCGCGGGAGCGGCTCGGCGAGCGCGGGTGCGGGCTGGGCCGAAAGGCCGACTGGGCCGAAGTGAAGCGCGGGGAGAAAACAAAACCTTTTTTTTCTTTTTCCGTTTTTCCCAAACTTTGACCAAATCAAAACAGTTTTAAAAACTCAAAACTAGGTTTTGACCAAAAATAAAAGTTGCTCAAAATAATTTTCTCTACCACTTTCATATAGACACTTTTTCTGAAAATCTTTTCTCTAGCCTACACATAATTAAAGCCAATTTTGAACCATAAATCATTTTTGCTCCCACATTTTTAATTATTAAACTATACTGAACTAGGCCAAGGTGTCAACATAGAAATGTTATACCCAATATTATCTATTTTATAAAATTATTTGCCAAGACAGAAGTTTGTTTAAAAACCAAGTCCTATTGAAACCAAATTTCAAATAAACAAAACAAAAGGCAAAAACACTTCTATGCATATGAGATGGTGCAATGCATTGCTTATGAGAATTTGGTAGCTAATGCTTGTTCCTAATGCAGTGCTTGACACTAGGGTGTCACATGGTCCATCGATCTTGACTTCACTTTCTCTTCACCATTGCTTTGGTCCTTCGGCGCCAAGTCTTGCTTAAGCCTCCCGACACTCGGTACCAACGGCTTCAAAGCCTCCAACTTGCCCTTCACCTTCGCAATCGATCCATCAAGCCAAGTCTTGCCTTGATCTTCACCATCTTAGCCATATGACCACATGTCATGTTTCATGTGCATTAAGCTCCTCCATCACATGCATGAGCCTTGCAACATCCTCCAAGCCATTTCACCTCTATGGCATATGTTGCTCACACATGATCACCTGTGGACTAATCACCTGTGTAATTCACTTCAAACACATATTAGTCCACCTAAGTTATCACTCAATTACCAAAACCAAACTAGGACCTTTCAGGCATGGAGTAGTTGAGTGATGAGTGTAGGCTTTTGCTGGTCATCATTAAGTAGGATGTTAAGTACCTGAACTATGCACCTGGAATGGTGTCTTTTGTAAGGATGTTAAGTACGCTGCTTTGGTGAGTTAATTAGGCCTTGTTTGGCAACTATGCACCTATAATGGTGTCTTTTGTATGAATGTTAAGTAGGATGCTTTGGGATGTTAAGTAGCCTTGTTTGGCAACTCGGATTGCTGAGTTAAGTAGCCTTGTTTGGCAACTCGGATTGCTGAGTTAAATGCATGTTATTTACTTATCTATGCACTTGTTTATGGATGATATGATTAACTGAGTAACAATGCATGCACTGGAATGTTGGATTGGAGGCACATTCATAACAAAGCATGTCATACCCAAGTGCTTCGGATTACATCCATCTACATATCATTACCAACTGCAATATGATAAGACAGTTACCAGCTACACATTCTGATAACAAGGGCATGTTTGATGGACAGTCAACTAAACTGACAACTAACTGACCTAACTAATCCGACAAGTAAACACTGGAGACTTGTTTCCTTTAGCAATCTCTTCCTTGATCTCTTCCTTAGCTTCCATGATCTTAAGATGCACTTCACCAAGTTGGACCTTCATCTCAGACATTTGGAGCTTCAACTGACACATCTGGAGTTTCAAATCACCATTGAGCTCTCCTGCAAGGGAATCTGGTTGCACTTCTTCTGTAGGAACCAGATTTAGCAAGTCAGGGTGATTGGAGCGCAAGTACTCCAGGCAGCGTTCCTCGTACCAGTAGTATGGACACGTGCTGTTGTTCTGCTATGAAAATCAAGATCAATCCAACAACACACGAAGCGAAAATGAAGCTAACAAAAGAAAAGCAAACAACATACCGGGAAATGGTTAGGGCATTTGTAGAACACCTCATTGATCTTGCTCCTGCATCTTATCACCTTGATGTCGCACTTGGGGCAGTTGATCCGAGGAAGGTCACCTAACTGGGTCGAGCTGGATGATGCATCGCTCCTCATCTCCCCAGACAAGAGAGACAACGATGGAGACAGGAGAAGGCACCGGCTGGATCTCAAACACGAGGAGCAGGAACCTAGTCTTGGCCGTCGACCGAGTGCGCCGCAGCCAAGGGCGCCACCGTCGCCGTAGAAGAAGGCAGTCGCCACTCTGGGTTAGGGATTGGAGAGTGGGGAACGATTCGGTGAATAGACCGAGCAGGCCGCGTCGGTGGGCTTATCGCCTAGCGGGAGAGCAAAGGTGTCCATACGAAGGTATGACTGCGTGCTATACGCCTGAAAGTGGATCCAAAACGGTGTCGGGCGTAGATAGTAGCGTATCTCAAAGACTAACGCAATTGTAATGGCATTGACATAGTTTCTGGAATAGTAATGGCGCGCTTAAAAAACGGAAGAATTATAATGGCACAGAACCAATTAACCCTTAGTTTTTTTCTCACTTGCACTTGCATAGCTAAAGTTAAAGGCACGCTCAATTGGTTATGTTATTTGTGGTGGAACCTGATGTCCACTCTGGTTGAAGTCCTCAGTCACTTGCATGACTAAAGTTGAGAGCTAATTAGCTTCTCTATTTTTTTTGAAAACATGGCCAGTTAATAATGATCTGATTAGTTTCTTTAATCACTTGCATGCACCACTAAAGTTGAAAAGCTAACAAAGTAACAAGTATACGTGATTGGCAACAGACGATGCCACTTATTCTGACAACATCCACTACCACTACTGGAAATGGCTGCTTTGCCGAGTGCCTATGCCGAGAGCTGCCCTCTAGCACTCGGCAAAGACCATTTAACTCTCGGCGAAGCCTATGCCGAGAGCTGCCCTCGGCAAAGAGCTCTCGGCAAAAATCCTCTCGGCAAAGGAGCCTTTGCCGAGGGCCATTTGTCGGGCACTCGGCAAACCTTTTACCGAGGGTCCCGAGCGGCTCTCGGCAAAGAAAAATGGCCGTTAACGGCGGTCCCTATTGACGGTACGTTTGCCGAGAGCCGGCTAACCTGACTCTCGGCAAAGACTGTACGTTTGCCGAGTGCCGGCTACACTGACTCTCGGCAAAGAGATAAATTTTTTTATTATTATTTTTCTGGGCCTAGAGTTAACCGGGGTCGACTCTCGGCAAAGAAATTTCAAATTTTTTTTTGGGACCTGTTCGCCGAGAGCTAGGTTAGCCGGCCCTCGGCAAATACCGGACTTTGCCGAGGGCTATGACCAAAGCCCTCGGCAAAGCTGTGGAAATTGTGTTCTGGTTCTCAGCTTTGCCGAGGGTTATGTCCATAGCCCTCGGCAAAGGGCCTCTTTGCCGAGAGCCGCCCTCGGCAAAGATCCCAATTTTTGTTTTTTTATTTTTATTTTTTCTTTTCTCCGACACTATCAAACATATATATATATATATCACATTCATCACATATCACATATATATCACATTTCACGTCACAGAACATATATATATATATATCACATCACATAGTTCAATAACATAATGTCCTCAAATCACATAGTTCACATCACATAGGTCAACACATGAGAGTTCAGTACACACGAGGATAGTCCAAAGTTCAATCTACTACACCCCCGGCCAACCGGGCCACCCCTGAGAACTGCCGCCTGCTTGCCCCCGCCGGGTTCCATCCAGGAGCGTGGCGGTTGTTCGAACCTTCTGACGGAGGAGGCTGCAAAAGGTCATGTCAGACAAGGAAATGAAAAAATGAAACACTGACGTATTGATACTCACAGGAGCAGCTCCGGGGTCCAGAGACGGCGGTGGAGGAGCGATGAGCGTCTGGGGCACGGCCATGCCCTGGGAGGCCATGAAGGCGATGAGCTCTGCCATCTGCTTAGCTTGAGCCTCCATCTGGGCCGACATATGTGACCGCATCTGGGTCTTGGACACTTGGCGCTCCTGCCTTTCTATTTCCAGGCGGGCCTGCGATAATACAAAGTGAATGTTAGAACAATGCAAACATTTAAAGATCAATGTACGATGAGTTAAATAGAAATAACCTCGAGCTCGGCAACCCGCGACTGCGCAGGCGACGAGCGTGGGCGTATGGGGACGCTCCCGCTCGTGCTCTGTGCTCGAAGCTGGGACAGAGTGGGAGTGGAGGCCGAGTCGATGACGCCGTCACCAAGCCAGAACCGCCCGTGCTTCTTCCCTCCTCCAATCCTCACGACGATGCTCCCGTCCAGGACCGCGGTGGCGGGATCAAAGGCATCCCCATGGACCGCCCTTGCCGCCTCTGAGTAGTCAGTGAGGCGGGAGTGGACGCTGGAGTTGGTGTACGCGTCGGCGGGATCGTCGGGGATGTAGGAGGTCTCCACTGCCGTGGCCTTGCCCTTGTGGGACATGACGTATGCCGACAACGTGCCGCAAGGCTGGCCACCGTGTGCCGCCGACTGCGAGGAAGACAACAAATGTGTTAACACTGGATTTTGGTCAACATTGAGAAGATGATAGGTGGACCTAACAAGCAGTGAGAAGAGCATTCAGTAGACGGCCAAGCGGTCGGTTACTCCATTCAGAAAATACATATGGCAAGAGAAGCCGATCACGAGGATAATCGACCATGACCGTGACAGATTAACGAGTATTCAAGAAGCAGAGGGTTCTGATCTCATTGGCCAGGAGTTGGATTGGTGGCGTTGTGATGTGGCAAGCATGCAAAGAGGCAATATATATAAAGCATGCACATCTCGACGTCCACTTCTATATTAGCATGAAAGGCTTCATGATGAACAAAAGGCTAGAAGACGGCATGCATGTCCAGTGTGCGGAGATGGACGTATAAGGCATTCGGCAAGTATCCATGCGGTCGGCTAGTTTCCAAGGATTCGGCACTGCTCATGCGGTCAGCTATTCTGAGAAAGGGAGTTTCCATTGAAACGACGAAAGCGAGAGCCGATCGGGCAACAAAATTGCGACAATTAAGGCAATGATGATTCCGAAAGGAGTTGAAGGCCAAGAATATTGTATTTTCCTTTAAATTTCATAGTCGTGTCCTCTTAGGACTTGTATTGCGTCCAGGGTATAAATATAAACCCTTGGCTATTGTAAAAAGGGTTCACAACCACATCAATACAAACCGGCCCCGCGCCACCTTCGAGTCCTTAGTCATGTCGTCGAGTTCTTCGAGAGGAAACATCGATCCGTCGACCTCCGTAAGTACCGACAACCTTGCTATCATGTCTAGTATCATGCGGTGGATTTAGATATGATGCAAGTAGTCTCGTATGTTAAGCTTAGTATCGTGCGGCGGATTTAAGCTTATGACGGGAAGTTTTTGCTTATGCCTTGTATCGTGCGGCGGATTAAGACATGAGTAAAAATAGTTATCGGCTCTTTTAGATTTGGCAGATCCAATAGATTCATTAAGTTATCATGTGTTATATGTTTTATTTATTTAATTCTTGTAACACTCTTTTGCCCAATCTAGATTGATCTTTGTTCGGCCTTGTCGCACGAGTTTGCTTGTGCTTTCTTTTAATCATAAGATCATGATGGCTGAATCTAGATTGTTACATGTTGCGGGTTCATGCATGTTAATCATGTTTATGCTTTGATAGAACTGGGTGTCGTGCGGCAGATGCAGGTTTTAGATTAGTTTAATCATGTTTTGCTTGTATGTTCCTTCCTCATGGACCCCATTCGGCTGTTTTGCCGATTTTGGTTATGCTTACACGAGTAATGAGCCTTTATAGATCTATTCAAGTTTATGCATGCTTTTAGCTTGTTATAATTAGATTGTATCATGCGGTGGATTAAGCTGATTATAACAGTGGTGTTGGACTTATAGCAAGTGGTATCATGCGGTGGTTAGCTTTGCTTAAGTTATGCTTGACGGGTTCATGAAGACTAAACGTGCGGCAGATTAGTTGGATTAGCCTATGCATGTGTTTATTTGAATAGATCTATTCTTGCAAGTTGCCTGTTTATAATATCCTTGTTTCGTTCAAGCATGTCTTCCTTTTGCATTCGGCAGTTAATATGCTTCATACACTCTGTTCTCATACTTGCCGAATGGCTTTGCAAACATGCTCTGACAGACAGCTTCTATAGCTGTGTGCCGTCGTGACTGGCTTCCAAAGCCGTACATATGGAACTGTCTGGTTTTGCCCAGCATGTTCCAGAGGTATTCTCACGCTTTATCCCTTGTTGGTTTTCAGGTCAAACCGACTGGCACGTCTCCGGATTTAGCACATTCCGTGCACCCGATTGAAGCTAGCCTCGTTCGGCTTGCTGTGTGTCTTGGCGCAAGGTGTCACTTTTTGCGTCAACAAGATGATTAGCAATCAGGCAACATTTGAGCGAGGAATTGATAAAGTCTTTCACGTACCCAAGCTTGTGCGTACTCGGCGAGGTTGCGGTTGCCCTGGTGGTGTGGTACACCTGGCATCTGCAGACGCGTCTCCCGGGCCTCGGCGTGGTGGGCTGCCCACTCTTCGGATAGCCACCGGTCCACGATCATCTCCCAGCACTCGGGAAACGACTGGCACCATTGGGGGATCATATGCATATCATCAAGTATTTCACGTCTAAGCGTCAGATGAAAAGTACCAAAGCTTAATCTCAAAAGAAATCACTTACCTGCAAGAACTGCGCCCGGCCCAGCGTCATGCCTCTCGCCTGGGCCTTCGTCACCCTCGTGGCCAAGACCGTGGCGTTGTAGGTAATGATCGCCTGCAGTCTTGCCTCATGGATCATGTCGGTGACGAGCTTCCTACAAGCCCGGGTAGCCGTCACCCTCCGCCACTGCCTCCTTCCCCGCTCGCACTTGAAGTAGTTCTGCATACAAACACAATACGAGGCGAGACAGTAATTAAAGAAAAAATATGATGAATGTGATATTGTTTGACGAAGACTTACCCACAGCTCCGCTCTAACCCGCGCCGCCTTGTTGGGGAAGTCCGGGTCTGGGGCGACGCTGTAGTGGTCAAAGGTGTAGGCCGGCTCGTGCCTCCCGGCATACTGTACTATGCCGGGGTAGTGCTCGCGGCACAGGAGACCCAGGATGCCGTTGGGTTTGCGGCCTTTAGGCCCCACAAAGTCCCATGACCTGCACAAGTGATTAAAAAAGATTATTAGCTTCTATTTCTATTTTGAGTCTCATCGTATGAACTGGTAGTTAGAACATGTACTTTTGTTCGATGGGCCTGATCACTGGGCGTCGGGCACGTGCCGGCAACGCTGGGAGGCTTGCGGGACCTCTCAAGTTGGGCGTGGACACCCCTGAGGCACCCGAACCCCCGTCCGCCTCGTCCTCCTCCTGCTCGTCCTCCTCCTCTGCCTCCTCGGCCAATGGTGCCTCCTCCTGCCCCTGGGCCTCGGGCGTGGCCGGCACCTCCTCCTCGACCTCCTCCTCCTCCTCCTGTGGATATGGCTCCCTCCTGCGGCGGCCACTCCTCGTCGAGGGCCCATCGGCCTGCGAGTTCCGGTACACCCAACTCAACCGCCTCTGACGTCCTCCCGGCATCTTGCCTCGACCTCCTGCATTTAAAAAGAACAAACAATGTTGTATTAGAAATAACATAATCAAATATATGCAATATAAATAAAACAATAGATCCTAAAAATATAACATAATATTACATGTATTAGAAATAATCTGGATCATCCAGATTAGCCGGAACATGAGTCTCCTCATCACTGTCAACCATGTCTAAGTACTCCTCAGTATCCGAAGACAGGCCGTCGTCTTCATTTGCTTGGCTAAACGGAATCGTTCTAGCATTTCTATGTCCTTCTCATTTACCACCTCATCCCTAGCGTCCTCGTCATCATTCTCTACTTCCATTTCCATCGCTTCGGTTAAGTCTATCGTGAACGTCCCTTGCAGCCCAGATTCTTGAAAGAACTCACCGTCATACGTGTTTGTGTTGAAGTTATAATCCTCATCATTGGGGAGAGGTAGTTAGCATGTGGTGATATCTTGTGCACAATATACCAACCCACGAGATGCTCTTTGCTTTTGCACGCGTATGGCGTGTAATAAACCTGTGTGGCCTGTTGAGCCACAATATACACATCGGAGCCTGGATAGACAGAATCCTATCGAATTTCGGCTAGCCCAAGATTAGGTGTCCACCTGTTACTCCAGGATTGAACCAATGGCATTTGAACATGACAGGATTCAAAGGCTTTTCACCGTGAAATGAAAGTTCGTATATTTCTTCAATTTTTCCATAGTAGTCACAGTTGTCATTGCCTGGAGTACAAACTCCGCTATTTGTGTTTTTTCGATTTGGCCGACTCTGCTCGTAGCTTGATGTGTGGAAGCGAAATCCATTCACGTCGTAACCGTTAAATGACTTGACCCTACGGTCAAAGCCTTTTGCAACCTATCTCAGCTCTTGACTCATAGACGCATCGGTTTGAGCCTGCAAGGTGAAGCAAGATATATCGTTATACGGTCAGAAAGTAAGAGCAAGTTGGAACGTCAGACTAAGTACGACCTTGGTTGGACGGTACCTTCTTTCGGAACCAAGAAATGAAATCAGGCCTCCCTTGCCCCGCACCATTTGCAATTAGGGTTTCAGCTGCCGCATCAGAAAGAGGCCTTGGTCCATTCGAGAACAAATGAAGAAATTCACTGTACGAAACAAAAAGAATGGTGTTGGGAAGTGACGGCGAATTGGATCAAGATAGATAACAACTTACCCCATGTACGGGTCCAGCTCATCAAGGTTGGTAAGCACGTATAGCATGATCTTTCGCCACTCTTCATAGTTGAACTGCTTAACTGCGGATCCACTTGCCGTGCCAAGTTGGCCTCGAAAAAGGCTAAGACTCGATTCATTTTCTCTAGCATTGTAACGAGGGGGTGGATTATGCACGCTAGGAAGGTTCTCTGAGTAGTATTCTTCAGTGAAGTTGGACACCTCCTCCAGAATGAATGCCTCTGCAATGGAAGCCTCAATTTTGGCTTTGTTTCTACATTTCTTGCGAAGAGTCTTCATATTTCTCTCGACTGGAAAGCACCAACGCCATTGCACAGGCCCTCCCATTCGAACCTCATTTGGGAGGTGTACGATCAAATGAAGCATCGGAGTGAAGAAGCCTGGTGGAAAGATTTTCTCTAGCTTACAGAGCAACACAGGTGCAGCTTTCTCCAAGTCATCAATGACGGACCGAGATATCTCCTTGGCACATAGCTGGCGGAAGAAATAGCTCAACTCTGCCAGGACAACCCACATAGGCTCAGGAACATAGCCTCGAACCATCGCCGGAAGAAGCCGCTCGATCCATATGTGGAAGTCATGACTCTTCATTCCTAGGACTCGCAGAGTAGATAAGTTGACTCCTCTCGTTAGATTCGCTGCATATCCATCAGGGAATGTCAATGTCTGGATCCACTGAAGTATTTCTTTCCTTTGTGGCCTGCCCAAGACGAAATCAAACTTGGGCCGTGTCCATCTCCTGCCGGGCTGAGGAGGCAGCATCTCTTGCTTTGGTCTATCGCACAACAGTGCCAGGTCTAGTCTAGCCTTAGGGTTGTCCTTGGACTTTTCAGTGTCCATGAGTGTTCCCCAAAGCGACTCAGCGATGTTCTTTTCAGTGTGCATTACATCAATGTTATGTGGCAGAAGAAGATCGTCATAATAAGGGAGTCTTTCCAAGCCTGACTTATGAGTCCACATATGCTCCTGACCATACCCCGCAAAACGACCGTCTGTTTCGTTGAACTGGAGAGCATCTATCTGAGCATGAACCTCAGCACCGGTCAGCATCCGAGGTGGAGGATCTCTCACCACGACACCTTTGGTAAAGTTCTTGGTGTCCCGTCTGAAAGAATGGTCAAGAGGCAGGAATTGTCGATGTTGGTCGAACGCCGAATACTTGCCACCCTTCTTCAACCAGATAAATCTCGTAGCTGTCTTACAAACCGGGCATGAGAACTTGCCATGGACACACCAGGCACAGAATATCCCATATGCCAGGTAGTCATGCAGTGAGTACTGGTACCAGATGTGCATTGTGAAGTTAGATCTTGAAGCTCGGTCGTATGTCAATACCCCTTCATTCCAAGCAGTTTCCAATTCATCAATCAGAGGCTCCATGTACACACCCATGTTATTCCCTGGGTGTCCAGGAATTATCAACGACAAGAAGACAGTATGACATTGAAATAGGACGCCGGGGGGGGGGGAGATTGAGGGGGATAACGAAGACAGGCCAACAAGTGTACGGGACAGCCATGAGTCCATAGGGATTGAAACCGTCCGTTGCAAACACAACACGAACATTACGAGCCTCTCTAGCTTTGTCATGATGGATGCGATCGAAGTGGGCCCATGCTTCACCATCGGCGGGATGTACCAACTTCTCAGGATTGTATCGGGTACCCTGTTTGTGCCATGCCATCTGTTTCGCGGATTCCTCGGTCATGTAGAGACGTTGGATCCTCGGTGTGAACGGCAGGTAACGCAGGACTTTCATGGGGATAGAAAGCTGCCTCTTTGGGCCTTCACCATTGTCTACCTCCATGTATCTCGACGCTTTACACTTCGGACAGTAACCTGCATCCGTGAGATCTTTCCTGAAGAGGACGCACCCATTTGGACAAGCATGTATCTGCTCATACGGCATCTTCAGTGCACGAAGCAGTTTCTGTGACTCGTACAGGCTCTTTGGCAATATGTGGCCGTCCGGAAGCATGCTACCAAATAGGGCCAACATACCATCGAACGCATCTCGACTCAGGTTGAACTGGGACTTGAAACCCATCACACAGCCAATGGCATCCAATTGAGAAACCGTTGTCCGATCGTGAAGGGGTTTCTGTGCTGAAGACATCATCTCGTAAAATGCCTTTGCGGTCTTCTCCATCTCCTCCTCCGTACGTCCTTCAGCGTACTGTGCTTCTTGGAAGTGAAGGACCGAGAATGCAACCAGAAAGCGACCAGAGGGGGGGGGGGGGGGGGTGAATGGGAGCTTCAAAATTCCTTTCGGCAACTTGTCGCCTCTCTCCCGAAACTCAACCCCAAGAGCAAACCCTAGAGCTCGTAAGTGTCCTCGACCCTAGATGTAGGGTGGATGCTTCCACAAAGCACAGCGAGACACTTTATGACTCTAGAAATCCAACGCAAAAGTCGGAAAACAAAACTGACAACGAACGATCGAACCGCGGACGAAACTGCGCGAAATAGTACTGACCGGACTCTGGCCTGCGTCCGGTCAGGGAGCACCGGACGCGTCCGGTCAGACAAAACCAGATTTCGGAGCTCTCTGCAGACGACCAGACTCACTGGGAAAGGAG
Organism: Coix lacryma-jobi var. lacryma-jobi; assembly: GCA_009763385.1. NCBI lineage: Eukaryota > Viridiplantae > Streptophyta > Magnoliopsida > Poales > Poaceae > Coix > Coix lacryma-jobi. The sequence goes on from CM019828.1 coordinate 17,862,602, forward strand.
CGTCCGGTCGGAGGCAGTGCGTCCGGTCAACACAGACAAAATAGGGAACAGTGTTCACCGTGCGTCCGATCACAAGCAGTCACGAGCGTCCGGTCAAGAATCAGAAAACCCCCGCGTGATATTCAACCACCGGACGCGTCCGGTCAGCCCGACCCAGCGTCCGGTCACCCCGAGACTGCACTGTTCGTTCATCGATTCGACTCGATCTCACCCAAAACAAATCCTCTAGGGATCAAACTCGGTGAGAGGAGTCACAAGGTGGATAGTGAGCTATCTCTAAGAGATCATGGCTCGAACCTATCTCCAAATCGATGAATCAAAGAATTTCAGAGGAAGGGAGAAAAACTTGGCCCGAAACCAAAATCGATCGATCTCCTAGACCGTGAGGTTAGAGGTGAATTCCTTCGGTAGAAAGAAGTGCCCCACGACCTAGAACAACTTGGTTCAAACGGATTTGCAAAAGATGAACCGAGCAGAGAGATCAAGTGACAGGAAAAACGTGGAGAAAAAGGATTCTGCGAAGAACACGAACGAAATGCAAATCACAACCACGAAATTGCAACCGTGTGGCTACCACACGCTACAACAGTGAGGTTACGGCCTCACTTCCTCAAAATCTCCAGTACACAGAGGTATGGTTCTCTGCGGATCTCAGCTAGCTACTGCAGGGGATTGGGAGAGCAGGAAACCCTAAGTGCAAAGAGCAAAATGACTGAGATAGATGGGGAGGTGGGTGTCTCCCCCTAATTATCCTAGTTCTAACTATTCCTAATTCCCACTCTACCCCTAACTACTTACAGAGCGAACCAGCTAAACCCTAAGGTTATTCTGGACCAACTCAAAGGTAGGTGGATCCGACGGCCACGCCCGCACAACTCGTAGCGTTGCCTCGACGCAACCTCCCGATTGCCGCCACGTGCCGCCACCGCTCTGCGTCCTCTTCACGGACTCTGCCCCCGGTTTTGTGGCCGAAACCGGGAAACCAGGCCTTCACGTCCACCCCCAGTTTTGAGGCCCAAACCGGGAAACCAGCCCACCAGCGTCTGAGTTTTGTGGCCCAAACTCAGCAAACCCGCAACACCCAGGTTTTGAGGCCCAAACCTGGAAACCGTCCTCAACCCGAGTTTTGTGGCCAAACTCGGAAACCATCAGCGCCCAGGTTTTGAGGCCCAAACCTGGAAACCGTCCACCCGATGGTTTTTCTCTGGCTCTACCACCAAACCGAAGCTGTAGAGGGGATGCACCGCCCGTGCACCCCATCCACCGACACGTGTCCCCAAGTCCACGACTCAGCAACACATGACCGCAAGTCTTCGCTTGTCGCTGTCCTAGGCTGTCAGCCACCACAGCTGATCCTCGGGCCACCGGTCCCTCAGTCCAAGCCTCACGTCCGCCCTTCACCACTCTCGGTCCCTCGGCACGGCACGTCTCTACTTGACCTTCACCTTGCCTCTGATCGTTGTATCCGTGCTCGACACCTGCACAACACAAGCCAAAGAACATGCGCATCATCCCAGTTGACAATCACTCATCACTCAGAGACTCGGCATACACCCATGTATCCGCAATCTCCCCCTTGATGAGTGCATTGTCAACTACCAACACAAATCATACAGAATAGAAGAAGGAAGGAAGAAAGAGAGAGAACTCAACCAAATGACCCAAAAGCATAGCAAAGCCGAAAAAGGTCAAGTGGAAAGAGCACAACAACTTGGTCCCCAAAGACATGGGCAACGGCTCGACGCGACCAAGCAAAGCAAAACTAGCCCTCAAGAAGAGGTAGAACAGGCTCAACACCGCTAGCAAATACCAATTGAAAAATCAAAGCAAAATGCTAGTCCCTCAAGATAGAGGCACAGAGGCTCAACACAACTAGCAAGAAAGCTCGACACCAATTGAAAATCTGAAAGGCGAATGCTAGTCCCTCAAGAAAGAGGCAAAGGCTCAACACAACTAGCAAAAACGCTCCGAACCAATTGGAAAATTCAAAAAGTTCAGCACGAGCAAACTTCCGCTTGCATGGTGCACACAACCGATTCCTCTCCCCTTTGAACATGGGAGGCATGATTTGTCCAAATTCTCCCCCTTAGTTGAAAATGCACCATCAAGTAAAAGGAACCGAAAGCAATTTTCTCCCCCTCAGAAAATGCACCATCAAAAATGCCAACAAGAGAAGTGCTCCCCCTTCCAAAATGCATATGAGTCACGATGCAAGTTAGCAGCTTCAGGAGTATAGTCAAGAAAATGCAAAGATGCTCTAAACAATATAGCTCCAACGACTCACTAGAAAGCATATAAGCTAGCGAAGGCTCAAACTGATCACCAAATATGAAGTATGAACGTATGAGCAAAATGAGCAGTTTTTAGCCAAGAAGGTATTCACCATCAAAATAGCACTACACATGTATAGACAGGAAATCAGTCAAGTGCTAACCATGTATGCAAGGTGAACTACCCCTAGCAAAGTTCAACCATCATGCTATAGAATGAAGCATAGACTTGTGTATCTAAATTTTATCGGAGTTGCAGCGGTTAAGATTACACAAGTTCAGAATTTAGAATGTGATTGCGAGAGGTTGAAAGCTTGTCATTGCCTAACTTTTCAACTGTTCGAAGCCTATGCAGAAGCAATCAGAAGCTTAAAGCAACAGTTTTGGTCATACACTACACAACTCAAGTTTACCTCAAAGTGCAATGAGAAACAGTCTCGAAACTGTGATGTGTTGACAAACAATCCCATCTCGATCTTTTTAATTCACTTAAAACTTGGTTCAGATTTTATTGACAGAATATGAATAGACCAAGCAAGTGATAGACTCAGAACTAGAGACATAGCAACCTAGCATATATGAAAAGCACGAGTGTATTCAACACATCCTACACATGCTAGTTGCATATCTCAATGGTGAACAGTTTTAAAATTTATGTTTGTTAAGCAGATTCATCATTCAAAAATAGCTTAGCTCACAACATGTATCAGTGATCAGAAAGAGCATAAGCTACATAGCATCAACATAAGCATCGGAGCATACTAAACAGAGCATAATCACATTCTAAAGAGTTTATACATGAAGCTCAGAATGTAATAGCGTATGCAGAAATGCAAAACAACAAAAGAGACAAGAAAACAAGACAAACGAAAACTAGTCAATCTTATGATACAAGATCCAAAATGTTTCCCCCATCTAAAAGGGGAAACACACACCAAGCTCACCCCTCAACCGATTAAAGGTTGATTCGTCCAAGGGCTTGGTGAAAATATCAGCCAACTGATGATGAGTATCGACATGGCGAAGGTCGATATCACCCTTCTCATAGTGGTCTCGCAGAAAATGAAAGCGCACATCAATGTGTTTGGTCTTAGAGTGAAGCACAGGGTTCTTAGCAACGCTAATCGCACTCGTGCTGTCACAAAGCAAGGGAACACGAGTAAAGCTCAGACCAAAATCACGCAAAGTGGCCATCATCCAAAGCAACTGGGAACAGCAGCTAGCCGCAGCGACATACTCAGCCTCCGTGGTAGACTGGGCGACACTAGACTGCTTGCGAGAAGACCACGATACAAGAGAAGAACCAATAAATTGGCAAGTCCCAGAAGTGGACTTGCGCTCAATACGACAACCAGCAAAATCGGCATTGGAATAACCGCAAAGGGAGAGGGTGGAGGAAGCTGAATACCAAATCCCGAATTCAGGTGTGAATCGAAGGTACCTGAAAATGCGCTTCACCGCCTGACGGTGAGAAGTGCGCGGCGACGCCTGAAAGCGCGCACACAGACACACCACGAACTGGATGTCCGGGCGTGTCGCCGTCAGGTAGAGTAGCGACCCGATCATGCTTTGGTACTCCTTCTGGCTCACAGCTTTTCCATCCTTGTCCGCATCCAGGGCCGTCGTGGTCAACATGGGTGTTGGAAGAGGCTTGGCCTCACCCATATCAAACCTATTCAACAAGTCCTTGGTATACTTGCCCTGGTGCACAAACGTCCCTTCTCGGGATTGCTTAATTTACAATTCGAGAAAGAAAGTCAGCTCGCCCATCATACTCATCTCGAACTCCCTGCTCATAGTATCTGCAAACTTGGCAACCAAAGCGTGAGAAGAACCACCGAAAATGATATCATCCACGTAAATCTGAACCAAGAGAGTGTCTTTGCCTTGCTTGAGGAGAAAGAGCGTTTTATCCACACATCCCATTTTAAAACCCTTAGCAAGCAAAAAGGTTTTCAACCTATCATACCAGGCTTTAGGGGCTTGTTTCAAACTATATAAAGCTTTGTGGAGTTTGAAAACATGGTTTGGAAACTTGGGATTTTCAAAACCGGGGGGTTGTTCAACATAAACCTCTTCTTCTATGTAGCCGTTTAAGAAGGCACTCTTGACATCCATTTGAAAAAGTTTGAAACCTTTGGATGTTGAAAAAGCCAAGAGTATCCTAATAGCCTCCAAACGAGCTACAGGAGCAAACGTCTCCTCATAGTCTATCCCCTCCTTCTGACTATAACCCTTCGCTACAAGCCTGGCCTTGTTTCTAACAACGTGGCCATCCTCTCCTTGCTTGTTTTTGAAAACCCATTTTGTCCCAATAGGCTTACAGTCTGGAGGAGGTGGAACTAAAACCCAAACCCGATTTCGCTCAAAGTTCTCTAACTCCTCATGCATGGCATTGACCCAATCCGGATCTGTCAAAGCGTGTCCAACATCTCGGGGCTCAAAATCAGCAACAAAAGCAGAATGAGAAAAGTGAGAGATTTGAGACCTGGACCGAGTGACCCGTTCGTCAATGTTGTCGATCATCTGCTGAGGGGGGTGTTGGCGCTGAATGTGTCGTGGCGCCTCCCGTGCAGACGTGATCTCCCCCTCAACAGCAGCTGGTGCCTCCCCGGGTACAAAAGGTACCACACGGGGTGGCGGATCCCACGGCCCCCAGGAAGAAGACGTGTCGGGGCCGTGAGTCATCGTAGAAGCCGCTCCTTGTGGCACAGCAGGTGCAGGGGGTGCTGGATCATCCATACCTTCAACACCCTCATCCTCTTCATCAAAAAGAGGCTCACCAACCTCATGATCACCTGTACGCTCAAAACGAGAAGAAGGACAAACCATGGTCTCGCCGAAAGTGACATCGGATGTCTCCATGACTCGGTTAGTGTCAAGGTTAAGTACACGATAAGCTCGAGTGTGAGTGCCATAACCCAAAAACACACCGTCAGAAGAACGAGACTCAAATTTGTCCAGGTTGCCCTTTTTGAGTATAAAACAATGGCAACCAAAAACTCGAAAATAACTCACCTTGGGCAGTTTTCCAAAACGCAACTCATAAGAAGTCTTTTTCAAGAAAGCTCGGAGAAAAATGCGATTTGAAATGTAGCATGCAGTGCTCATAGCTTCGGCCCAATATCGCCTAGGAGTCCTATGCTCATCGAGCATCGTCCTGGCCATCTCTACAAGGGTCCGATTTTTCCTCTCTACAACACCATTTTGAGGCGGTGTGTAGGGGGAAGAAAACTGATGCTCTAAACCCAAAGAGTTACAAAACTTCTCAAAATCTGAATTCTTGAATTCGGAACCATTATCACTCCTAATAGCTCGCATCGAGTTCAAAGGGAACTCGTTCTGAAGACGCAAAATCAGATTGCGAGCAAAGGAGAAAGTCTCGGTCTTCTCAGCTAAAAAGAAGACCCACGAATATCTCGAAAAGTCGTCAACAACAACAAGCACATACCACTTCCCCCCGACCGAGCTCACCCGAGCCGGACCAACAAGGTCCATGTGCAAAAGCTCTCTAGGGCGCTTGGTCATGACCTGAGTCACTGGATGGTGGGGAGCGACAACCATCTTCCCATGTCTACAAGAGTGGCAAACAAGATCCTTCTCCATATGCAACTTGGGCAATCCTCGGATTAGGCCAAGTGAACTAAGCCTTGCAAGCAAGTCAAAGCTCAAATGTCCAAGTCTCCTATGCCACTTCCAAAGATCAGAGGAGGAAGGTCCAGCCACAAGACAACGAGAAGTGCCAAAAGACTCTGAGAAATTCGCACGAAAGACTTTTCCAAAGGGCGAAATCATACAAACAAGATTGCCCTGAGGATCCAAAATACGACTGAGATTCGGTTTAAAACGAATCTCATAGTCGTCGTCAAAGAGTTGTGAAACAGAAAGAAGGTTAAAATACAAGTTAGAAACAAGAGCAACATCACGCAACACAAAGTGCTCATTAACTCGCACCGACCCACGAGACAACACTTTACCTTTGCTATTGTCGCCGAAGGTGATAAACTCCTTTCCGGCGACCGGACTAAGACTGGAGAACCACTTGGCGTTTCCGGTCATGTGCCTCGAACACCCGGAATCCACCAACCAAACGTTCTCCAATCATTTTACCTATATCAATAAAAAGACATAGGGTGAGCATACGGGCCAACACTGGGGTTAGTGAAGTAAGGAGAATACCAGTGTTGGGCCGGCTGCTCAAAAGAACGGTTAGCAGAAAAACCATTCCTAGCACGCCTACGGGGAAAGCGATCACCACGCTGAGGAAAATGTGGTTCGCTGGGGAAGGAGCTCTCACCGCGATACTCAAAATGCGGTGGAGGGAAACGCTCAACTAGAAAGCCACCGCCACGGGGTCCATAGCCTACAATTGCAGGCTCCCGCCGGGCACGTCCTCTCCGCTGCCTAGGCCTAGGAACTTGAGGTTCTGGACCTCTGGGCCTAGCAGCACGCTTCTGAACATTCGGGACATATACATCATGGAAAGGATGGTACATGTCCGGGTTGTACATCTCCCTTGCACGGCGCGCCTCTCTCTTGCGCCAAAAACAGAACTCACTCAAGTGTCCATCTCGCCCACAGTGCTCACAATGGTACCTCACCGCTCTCAAAGGGGGTTGTTGGTACTCACGGTAGTGGGTGTGGATCACTTTGCCCTTCTGTGGCATAAGCTCCTCCTGAATAGGTGGCATGGTGTCAAGCTTGTTCTTGAGGTGGTTTGGTTTGGGAGCCCATGATTGTTTCTTAGGTGGAGCTCTCGGAGGCTCAACAAAGACCCCATCCTTGGTGTTAGGCTTGAGAGGCTCTTTGGGTGGAAGCTTGGTAAGTTTGGGAGTAGTGGTGGAGTTGGGCTTCTCACTCGGGTTCAAACCACTCGACTCTCCAATCTTCCCAAAAGCAGAAACATCAACGCCCGGAGCAAAGCCTACACCAGGACCTCCAGCAGCTCGCTTGAATTGGGAGATCATCATCCTGAGCTGTGGCTCACCACTAGACACCCATGACAAGATGGTCCGAAGGTATGTGTTTTCTTCCTCGGTTTGCATCTTGTCATGCTTCACATTAGTGATCTCCATCTCCAAACCCTCACAAAGAACACACCTAGCCACACATGTGCTACCTGAGTTGGCCTCTTCAAGAGACACAATCTTGGCATTCTTCTCTGCCAACTCAGATTGCAAGACAGGACAAGTCTTGCACGCACCCAACAGCGAGGGTCTAGCCTTCAGCTCATCCACCTCTCCTATCAACGCAACATACTTACCTCTCAAAGTGAGAAGGTCAGTCATGTGCTTGGTGCACATCTCACACTCCACCTCCTCAGAAACGACCACAGTGGACTTAGCAAACTCAAGCTCTCTCACCGTGTGCTCCCACTTCTGCCTAAACTCCTTGCGCTCTCTAGCAGCACGCCTAAGCAACTTGTCCTGACTAAGCAAGGTGGCAGTAAGCTTCTCAACCTCAGCAGAAAGCTCATCGTGGGTGAGAGATACCTGAGAGGTGTCGTCGTCGTCGTCATCATTCTGAGGAGTCTCCTCCAGCTCGCCGTCGACCTCCTTGCCGAGGGCCATGGTGCAGAAGCCGTCGTCGTCGGCGAAGAAGCAGAGGCCGTTCAACTTGTCCTCGATCCTCTTCTTCTTCTCGGACTCGTCGTCGCTTGAGCAAGCGGAGTCGTCATCCGAGCCGTCGATGTCGCTGAGCATGGCGAAGAACGCACGCTGCTCAGCCTGGGCCTTCTCCAAGTACTTCTTCTTGATGTACTCCTTGTCGAAGCCGCCCCTCCGCTTGTGCCTTGTGGGGACGTACTTCTCCTTGCGCTTGCCGGAGTCGTACTTGTGCCCATGATCACCCTTCCCAGACGAATGCTTCTTCTCGGGGCAGTTGGCGATGAAGTGGTCGGGGTCGCCGCACTCAAAGCATCCTGAGCGTCCTCCATCGCGGCGACGGTTCATGCGGTTGTTGTGGAACCGCGTGAACCGGTTGGCGAGCATTGCCAACTTGTCATCCCCCAACGACTCAAGCTGGTCCTCTGTGACAGAAAAGAGAGACGAAAGAGCAAAACCTCCAGAGGGGTTAGAAGAGCCAGAAACCAAAGCCATTGTCGGGCCAGAAGGATTCTCATAAGAAGCCCTCGACATGGCGTCAATCTCACTAGACTTGAGCTTACTAAAGAGCTCGTCGCAAGTGAGGGTCGCATAGTTAGGCGATTCGATGATCGCCTGGACCTTTGAGTCCCACACCGACCGATCAAGAGTGTGCAAAAGCTTCAAAGCCCTCTCATGATCGTCAAAAGGCAACAGCTCCTTGTTCGCTCTCATCTTGTTGACAATGACCTGAAAGCGAGCGAATAAACTCTCTATGCTCTCGCCAGGCATGTGTCGAAAGTTCTCGTACTCCCGCTTGTGCGACTCGTAGAGACGAGATTTGACTTGAGAGGTTCCCTCATGGAAGCGCATGAGGGTCGCCTAAATCTCACGAGCCGTTGGGAGGTGAGAAACGCGATCAAACTCGGACATGCTCAAACAGGAGAAAAGAGCGTTACACGCTCGGCTATTGGCATCGTGCTCATCCATCTGAAGCTGAGTAACACGTGCAGCCAAGACAACGTAACCGTCCCTGTTGCAAATCTCCCAACCAGAAGAGCCCATGCTCTTGAGATAGGCCGACATGCGTATCTTCCAATACGCATAGTTCGTCCCATCAAAGAACGGCGGTTTGACCACGCCGCGATCCATGTTGCCTTCTGTGGATCTGGAACCGGCTAAGGTGAAAGATCCTTAACCTGCTCCGATACCAATTGAAGGACCGAGAATGCAACCAGAAAGCGACCAGAGGGGGGGGGGGGTGAATGGGAGCTTCAAAATTCCTTTCGGCAACTTGTCGCCTCTCTCCCGAAACTCAACCCCAAGAGCAGACCCTAGAGCTCGTAAGTGTCCTCGACCCTAGATGTAGGGTGGATGCTTCCACGAAGCACAGCGAGACACTCTACAACTCTAGAAATCCAACGCAAAAGTCGGAAAACAAAACCGACAATGAACGATCAAACCGCGGACGAAACTGCGCGAAATAGTACTGACCGGACTCTGGCCTGTGTCCGGTTAGGGAGCACCGGACGCGTCCGGTCAGACGAAACCAGATTTCGGAGCTCTCTGCAGATGACCGGACTCACTGGGAAAGGAGCGTCCGGTCGGAGGCAGTGCGTCCGGTCAACACAGACAAAATAGGGAACAGTGTTCACCGTGCGTCCGATCACAAGCAGTCACGAGCGTCCGATCAAGAATCAGAAAACCCCGGCGTGATATTCAACCACCGGACGCGTCCGGTCAGCCCGACCCAGCGTCCGGTCACCCCGAGACTGCACTGTTCGTTCATCGATTCGACTCGATCTCACCCAAAACAAATCCTCTAGGGATCAAACTCGGTGAGAGGAGTCACAAGGTGGATAGTGAGCTATCTCTAAGAGATCATGGCTCGAACCTATCTCCAAATCGATGAATCAAAGAATTTGAGGGGAAGGGAGAAAAACTTGGCCCGAAACCAAAATCGATCGATCTCCTAGACCGTGAGGTTAGAGGTGAATTCCTTCGGTAGAAAGAAGTGCCCCATGACCTAGAACAACTTGGTTCAAACGGATTTGCAAAAGATGAACCAAGCAGAGAGATCAAGCGATGGGAAAAACGTGGAGAAAAAGGATTCTGCGAAGAACACGAACAAAACACGAATCACAACCACGAAATTGCAACCGTGTGGCTACCACACGCTACAACAGTGAGGTTACGGCCTCACTTCCTCAAAATCTCCAGTACACGGAGGTATGGTTCTCTGCGGATCTCAGCTAGCTACTGCAGGGGATTGGGAGAGCAGGAAACCCTAAGTGCAAAGAGCAAAATGACTGAGATAGATGGGGAGGTGGGTGTCTCACCCTACTTATCCTAGTTCTAACTATTCCTAATTCCCACTCTACCCCTAACTACTTACAGAGCGAACCAGCTAAACCCTAAGGTTATTCTGGACCAACTCGAAGGTAGGTGGATCCGACGGCCACGCCCGCACAACTCGTAGCGTTGCCTCGACGCAATCTCTCGATTGCCGCCACGTGCCGCCACCGCTCTGCGTCCTCTTCACGGACTCTGCCCCTGGTTTTGTGGCCGAAACCGGGAAACCAGGCCTTCACGTCCACCCCCGGTTTTGAGGCCCAAACCGGGAAACCAGCCCACCAGCGTCTGAGTTTTGTGGCCCAAACTCAGCAAACCCGCAACACCCAGGTTTTGAGGCCCAAACCTGGAAACCGTCCTCAGCCCGAGTTTTGTGGCCAAACTCGGAAACCATCAGCGCCCAGGTTTTGAGGCCCAAACCTGGAAACCGTCCACCCGATGGTTTTTCTCTGGCTCTACCACCAAACCGAAGCTGTAGAGGGGATGCACCGCCCGTGCACCCCATCCACCGACATGTGTCCCAAAGTCCACGACTCAGCAACACATGACCGCAAGTCTTCGCTCGTCGCTGTCCCAGGCTGTCAGCCACCATAGCTGATCCTCGGGCCACCGGTCCCTCAGTCCAAGCCTCACGTCCGCCCTTCGCCACTCTCGGTCCCTCGGCACGGCACGTCTCTACTTGACCTTCACCTTGCCTCTGATCACTGTATCCGTGCTCAACACCTGCACAACACAAGCCAAATAACATGCGCATCATCCCAGTTGACAATCACTCATCACTCAGAGACTTGGCATACAACCATGTATCCGCAGGAAGTCATCTAACATGTCTGCTACCCCCGCATCAGCATCAAAGTCCTCCAGACGTGGTCGCACTGCCTCCGCTCTCAAACGATGTGCTTCACCATGGTAGATCCACCGGGTGTAGTCCGGCGTGAATCCATTGTTCACAAGGTGTTTAGCCATGTTCTCCTTGTCTTGCCTTCTCCGGTTCCCACATCTGCTGTATGGGCACAACACTTTCATCTCTCCTCGCCGCGCCGCGCCAAATGCATTGTTCAAGAAAGCATCTGTCTTGCGCAACCATTCATCGGTGAAATCACTTCTGCTTCTACGGCCGGAGTACATCCACTGACGGTCATCCATCCTACTGTCATCCATCAGAGTAATTACATATCTACCTCTGAGTACTTCCATCCTACTATCATCTAATAGGTGAGGATAGGTCCTAATCCCACCCGCGGATGCGTACATGAGGCTAGTTCCCATTGTCTGCCCCGAGCCGAGACAGAAATTCGGTAGCACCTCCCCAATGTTCTCCCGATACACATCCCTGTAGGGAGAGTGTGTATCCGGAGAACAACAGGGAGGTGATGCAGAAACTCCATCTCGAATCGGGCCAGACCATGGGAACTAGCCTCATCGACGCATCTGCGGGCTGTCCAAGTAACGTGGACAATCCGAAACAGATACGGTTATCGATATGCAGAGATCTGCATACCTCTAGCCGTATCTCTTTCGGATGGGAGACGCCTAACTGGGTTCAATGACCTACGACCCTTTTCTGGGAGGAGACGTTATTTATACCTACGGTGCCGGTGGAGTCAGGCTAGCGGCGCAGTGGCGAGTCGGTGCAGTGGCGAGGCGAAGCGGTGCTGGCAGACCCGCGATGGCGACGAAGACGATCGAGGTCGCCGAGGATCTCCGGCTTGGCCCCGACAGGTCCTCCTACAGAAAAGAGAAAAAAGATAGTATTAATTAGAAATTTCGGCAGAACCTCCCCTGCACGGTGAGGTTTCGAAACCTGCAAGAAACAACGGCACGATGGCCGACATCCACATGTATACGGCACGATGGCCGACATCGACATATATACGACACGATGGCCAACATCCACATACATTGACATGCGTACTACTATCAACTACTCACTACTATTAACAACTACTACTTACCCCGCGGGCCGATTAATGACGATGGAACGGACGAACTCACGGATGAGGATGGGCAACGGTCTCCTCCTCCTCCCCCTCCTCCTCCTCTTCCTCAACCTCTCTTCTCTTCCTCTCCACCTTTTCTGTGGCATTGCTACAGTACTACAAGCCAAGATTTCAAATTTGATGTGTTTTCCATACTTCTTGCTATATTTCGCGTATTTTCTTTAATTTGATGATTTTTTCCGCGGGACGCACGTTTGAAATGCAGGTGTATTTGAACTGCAGGTGTATGAAATAATGAAACTCAGCGATTCGAAAAATGGTATTTATTCTTCGGAGGGTATTTCGACACCGTATCCAGGGACAGGCACGGAGACTCGACCGTCTCGTGCACGAGAAACGACGACCAAGTTGCGTGAGATTGGATTTAAAATTATTAAAAATACAAACAAAGTCGGAAAATCATGAAAATGGACGGGTGACCTTGACATCACATGTAGAGGCTATGAAAAAAATTTGGGAATGTTTGGAGCAAGTGGTTCCGCAAGATGGTTGAAACCCTGAGATCTCCGCATATCATCGCATGTGAGGCTATCCAGAAATCTCGGGGTTTCAACCATCTTGCGGCACCACTTGCTCCAAACATTCCCAAATTTTTTTCATAGCCTCTACATGTGATGTCAAGGTCACCCGTCCATTTTCATGATTTTCCGACTTCGTTTGTATTTTTAATAATTTTAAATCCAATCTCACGCAACTTGTCGCCGTTTCTCGTGCACGAGACGGTCGAGTCTCTGTGCCTGTCCCTGGATACGGTGTCGAAATACCCTCCGAAAAATGAATACCATTTTTCGAATCGCTGAGTTTCATTATTTCATACACCTGCAGTTCAAACGTGCGTCCGGCTGAAAAAATCATCAAATTAAAGAAAATGCGCGAAATATAGCAAGAAGTATGGAAAACACATCAAATTTGAAATCTTGGCTTGTAGTACTGTAGCAAGGCCACAGAAAAAATTGGAAGCAAAAAAACAAAAATAATAATAATCTTTGCAGAGAGCTTCCTAAAGCCCTCGGCAAAGAGCACCTATGCCGAGAGCCAGGGACAGGGCTCTCGGCGTAGAGTTTACCAAAAAAACCCAAGCCAGGGCTCTCGGCAAAGGTAACGGCGCAGGGGGAGCCGTTCGCGAGGGTTCCGTTGGCCGAAGGATATTCTACGCCGAGGGTTCGGCTCTCGGCATAGGTTCTCTTTGTCGAGAGCCGGACTTCGCCGAGAGTCGGACCCTCGGCATAGGAATCGTCGCCGAGTTTCTTATGGTGCCGAGAGCTGGCACTCGGCAAAGAGCTCTTTGCCGAGTGCCCGTGTTTTAGCTCTCGGCAAAGAGCCCGTCTCCGGTAGTGTACGAAACTAAAGCATGACGATAGACACAATTTCCTTGGAAACTATTATTACTTCTGCACTAGCAGGCTACTCCACTCCAAAGCTAGTGGAGGCTCATTTCACACCTCAAATCTGGTCGCACTGTGTGGGCGCGAAGGAGAACTTGCGGTTCTGCACGTCGAAGAGCACGTGCATATTCTGTTGCTGGTAGTTGCCGATGATAGCCCCTGGGGCACCCGAGCTGATCACCAGGCACATCCTTCCTGCACTCACCTCGACCATGTAGCTGTCTCGCCGAAGCAACATCGTGGCACCACCGTCGAAGTGGTACACCAGCGGCGGCACCTGCACCGTCTCCACCGCAGCTACGCCGCCGCCGTTCGGCAGCTGGAAGCAAAGCTCGTAGTCGTAGCCGTTGTCCGTGCCATTGACAACCGGTAGCTTCACGGCCTCCACCAGGGCCTCCACCAGGGCCTCCATCGCCACTGACGGGAGCATGCCGTTCGTGTCTCCAGAGTCAACGAAGGTGCCGCCATTGCCATCGGCTCCAATGGCGAAGCTCGACGCGGGCACGTTGAGCCTCTTGGTCCCAACAGAGACCCCGATCAAGGGCACGTAGTAGTAGTAGTTGCTGCCGTCTGGGTTGGTCACAAGTGAAGTTGTCTGGATCGGCCCGGTGGTCCTGTACTTGGACAGGTCCGCCATCGCCCCGAAGAAGATGTGGCTGGTGTTGCGATCGAGGAAAGGAGTGAGGCAGTAGGAGAACCTCGGTATCTGTAGCTGCGAGACCAAAGACAGCTTGTCCGGGCTGACCCCTAGGATGCCGGAGGCTCCGGGGAGGCTACCGGCGGTGAGCTTTCCGCACCCGAAGTCGAGGGAGACCGAGACTCTGCGGTCGTTGTGGTGCTCGCCGACGCCGCCGAAGGTGAAGGTCTCGGACGCCAGCTCGCCTTTGGTCGTGAGGCTGCCGTAGTTGTAGGTGTAGACGCACCTGTTTCTCGAGCAGTTCTTGGTGTTGAAGCTGCCCGTCTCACACAGCCTGCCGTCGCAAGGGGCGGCGGCGAAGGAGGACGACCTGGCAGGGTCGTACAGAGGTTCGATGTGTTCTCTGGTCTTGAAGAGCGTGCACTGCGTCCAGATGAGGTCGCTGCCGGTGTCGAGGATGAGCGTGCGCGGCTGCGGCGGAGTGCCGATGCTGACGGTCAGTGTATGTTCCACACTGCCGAACGGCCTGATCGGCACAACGATGCTGTAATTGCTCGCTCTACTAGCCACCCTAGCGGCGTTCCACGCACGCCGGGCCTTGCTCGCCCTGGCGGCGTCGCGGAGCATCTCGTGATTCGAGAGCAACCTGCCGGCGTAGGGATGGTTGAGCTCGGCGCGGAGGTCAAATGAGGAGGCATCCGATGATGGAGCCGCCAAAGAGACCAGGAGGAGGGTTGCGAGGGGCAAGACGAGAGTACACAGCGCCATGTCTTGGATTGATGCTGCTAGTATAGGTTGTTGTAAATCGTGTGCGACACTAGGACGCATTTGTGGATTGCTGTTTTTCTATGCATGCCTGTGCGCACCAAGGCATTGTGTTGTTGTCTTTTTGAGTGGTGCTCGTAGTGGTGGAGTGCGTGGCATTTTATAGGCGTCGTTTATGGTGCTCAAGCCTCTGATATTGCTTTACTTTATAGAAGTACTAGTTCACTATATAGGCCATCAACCCTACTCCATTAGTGTCGGTGTTGGTTTGTTAGTGGATAACCAGAGATGAAATGACCTGCCGCGTCACCGGTCACCACTGCAGTGTTCTATACATATATAAGCAAACCAGGTGCTTATTGGTAGCTGCATATTGATGTTCTAACGACACTTTCAATGAGACGGAGGGAGTAGATATTTAGAAAAAAATAGGCATAATTTAATCCAAAATTAATAAAAGATTTAATTATATTTGCAAAGATGATGATCAACGTTCTGAAAACACATGCAAATCCATCAAAACTAAGATAGGGGTTTGATCTACATTTTTTGTTGGTGCATTAGTGAATTGATCAAACGATTTGGAGATAATGAGCTCCAAAAACTGCTTTGCCAAGTGCGCGGTGAACATCGTACTGCTTGCCTCGGCCTCCACCTGTCTTTTATATTACGTTGAACAACTGGGGCCCACCAACCATGGAAGGTTGGGTGGTGATCAGGGCGCGTTGGGCCAAATCAGGAAGGAGATCAATCTAACAATCACTTCATGTGGGCACTTGATCAAAACATCATGAAATGCACAAATAAGAATGAGGGGGATGCTTTATGCTCATAAGATGCATATGAAGAAATGCACTAGCTTAACACTAGGGAGTTACATGCCGAGGTACTCACCATTTGTAGTGTGAAAATAACTCAATTAAATAAATCAGCTAGGTCAAGCTCGGTTAGAGAAGTTTATTTCGAGCTTGCATCTCACTGTCTAGGATCTATCCACAAATTTGTTGCGGGCCAGCCAGATGAAGAATGCTCTGGTCTAGTTCATGCCATTATCAACATCACCATCCGCAAAGAAAAAAACTAGAACCATTTTCATATTATACAATTCTAAAATCGAGGGAGGGGGTCCACAGTTGCGGGCACCTCTTCTTATGCTTTTTTTTTTGAGACGGAAGAAGAATTATATTAGATTATAGCTGGTTAAATTACATGTACTCTAGAAATTGATTCTCATTTATATTATACCCACGTCATGAAAGGGTCCAACTCTTAAATACAAACCTGTTTGACGCTTTGTATGGACAACAATTGTTTTAGACCTGAGAACAGATGTCCAACAGACGGCCAATATTCCTACTATCGGAGTTGAGAAACTTCTTCTTCTTCTTCATTGTGTCTTTCTTCTTCTTCTCCCTGCAACCGAAGAACGAGGAAAACTGATCTAAAAATTATTTTCTCTGGTCCTTCATCATGGCCAGAACCAACCTCAACAAAACGAAGAAGAGGTCAGAGAAAATTATTCCATAGCGGCGACATCATCTCCGTCTTGATGCCAAAGCTCAGAAACAAAAGACTTCATGTTGTCTTGTCGATGGAGATGTTGTCACTCTCATGTTCAATAGAGGCACCATGGTGATACCGATCCACCCTACCTCCTCGCCGTTGCCTAGAAGGAGGAGGAAATAGACTCCCAATACCAAGATTCTTGCCACAGAGAAACCCTAACTTTAAAGGAGTCGATTTACTATAAAACTTATTAAAACGATAGATCCCCACTCCCTCCGACCTCCAGCAAGATACTGAAGGGGGAGGGAGGGGACCAGCTGTGAAGAAGATAGAAGCGACGACTGCGGTGGCGGCTGCTGTTCACGCCCTAAAGCCCTAGTGCGGTGACAGCTGTTCAGATGGAGACCGAGATCTGAACAGAAGTTTGTTGCCGCACCTCTCCTTATGATCAAGCACATCTATTTGCAAGGAAGAAAAATGAAAATCCAGAATGGTAAATCTAGCTTGGTCTGGTTATTAGGTACCTCGTACCTGGCTGTATGGAGAACCTCTATGTTCTCTGTTCACTGATCTTTTTAAGCTTTGTGAACAACCAAATATTCTGGTGTGCCATATGTTCAAGGATTTAGCTTCAGTTACTTTCTGCCGATGGTTGATTGATGATCTTAAATCGAATTGGGAATATATTCTCACAGATGCTAGGAAATGCAGCTCAATGCTGAACATGACATTGTTATCTGTAAACTAGAAAACAATGGTCATTTTTCGGTGAAATCTACATATAATGCTCCTACTAGCTCTGAAGGGGGATCCACATTTAAATATATCTGAAAAGGAAAGAGTCCTCCTAAGATCAAAATCTTCCTGTTGCTAATAATGTCATTTTAACCAAGGACAATTTGATCACGAGACAAGGGAAAAGAGACCCTACTTGTTTCTTCTGTCAATAGCAGGAATCTGCCTCTCACCTTCTTTTTACTTGCTCTATTGCCAAATCAGTGTGAGGTACAATTGCAACTTTTGCCTTGGTGCTAATGACATCCCCCACTGTTGGGGCGGTACCCTAATCGCAGGGACCCCGCTTCCGCACGAAAGCGTTTTCGATGAATCCCTTATATCGAACGAAAGCAACTGTGAGCCGAATACTTTCAAGCGATATGAACGGTAGACGATAGGAACGGATGTGGTCACCCGAGCAATGATGCTTTCGACCGAATACGTTCTCAAACTGTTGACGTAAAATCTCGGTCGGTCACGCAAACACACTCGAGGCTCACGGTTCTCAGAGGAGTGCGGAGCAAGGTCCTGACCTCCTGAACCTTCGGCAAGCGGTGGTGCCGATTCTCAGCAAAATCGACTTCGGGCGTGCCAGTCAATTTGACATGTAATTGACGAGGAGAAGAAAAGTTTGTTAAATTGTGGAACCTGCCGGTTTGGTGCCAGACAGTTCCAAATTATACGGCTCTGATATAGCCATTTGTCTTTAGGACATTGACTACAAAGTCAACCCACGAGATTGCATGAAAAGCATTGAAAAAAGTATAAGGTGTAACAGCTATGACATATGTATAAAAGAATGTTTATATTAAATAAACAGCCGATAAACTTAGAAAAAATGTTAACAAGATAAAGATCTATATGTACATTTAAGCGACATGAAACCAACGTATTGACTAATTGTATGAGCAGTTCTATTCATTAATTGTGGGGTGTCTCCATACAACCATAATAACAAATAGATCAATAACATAGCTTAAACATCAACAGTGGGGTGTCTCCATGCAGCCATGATGATGGTCAAGATAGATCACGTCTCGTGCAAAGAGTAGATCCGTTAATTCCAAGTCACTTAAAAGAACACATTATGAAGGAAGCATAACTGGATTGGCTATTTTAGCCAATTCAGGGTCCATGAGGAACGAACAAGATCTATCCGTCAAAGCCATGATTTAAACTAAGATAAACAGACTTAATCTATCATATATATCAGTGGGGTTCGGGAATACAGCTGTAATAAACATGTTAGATCAAATCTATCTGCTCTTAGATTAGATCATGACTTTATCGAATATCTTGAACGCACAACATGTAACAACCAAGATTGACGAAATAGTCGATGAAAGGCTTAAATCGGCTATTTTCTCTGTTGTGAGCGTATAAACTTCAAAACAACCGAAACGAAGCATCTTTTAGGCTTGAACTACTTTGTCAATCTTGATTGGGCAGAATGTTGTTTAAAACATAAAGAAACAAAAAAATAAAGCATAAAACAACATTGGTAACTTAATGAATCTATTAGCTTGCCAAGCCAATAGAGCCGATAACTAGCTAAGATTGACTGAAGTAAGAGATTGATCAGAGTCAAGACAGTCTCACAAAAGACGAACTTAGACCGATAACTAGCCATGCCATAGCTTAACAAGAGTTTGGTCGATGCCAATGCAGCCTTATTACACGATGACACAAGCCATTGGTGAAACTTACAAGCAAACCGGAGGTCGGTCGATGCCGATGCAGCCCTGCTTGATTGAAGGTCTCGCCGAGATTTACGTTACTCCTACTCCTAGGGTTTTGGCCGGAAGCCGATGTATTGATTGATTGGATGTCTTTACAAAAATCGGGTTTCTAGCTATTTATAACCCGGTTGACTCCTAACCTAACACGACTAAGTTACATAATAGGTAAAGATAAAAGACGACTCAGACTTGAACTCCTTGGTTGAGCCCGACACGTATTCGAAGCCCATCATACTGGTCCGCACGAATCCTCCCGGTTATGCTTGACCCACACGAGCTTCTTTAATTTTCTGGCCGATTCCTTCCTTAATAAACCAGCCGTTTGTGTTTACAAAACAATAATCTTTTTCGGTCCAAAATCTGGTGTAAACACATACCCCCCAATTTTGGGATAAAATTTATTTTATTCCAAAAAATATCATTTTATTTCCCTTAGGGTCCGATCGACTAACCTTTCTTTTAGTCGATTGGCCGAGTCTTTTTATTTTTCTCCCCTCGATACCGCAAACAGTCTGAATGGTATCTTGACGATCAATGCGAAATGACTGCTCTTCTCTTGAAAACCGTGTTATGATTTAACATCTCACTCGAGTGCTCTGCACACATTGTACGAAGCGACATCCTTTCCCCTTCTAATCTTCTAATATAAACTCCCTTCGTCTCCATCTCCCGTCACATTCAGAGCATATCTTTTGCTCGCTTTTGCCTTCCGTCTAAAAACCCTCTTTCTCGCCAAAAGCTTCGCCTTCCAAAAGCCCATCTCATTCTTTTCTAATGGCAGACAACAACCGCGGTAAGCGTCCCGCAGAGGAAGAAGTGAACTCCCGTTACTGCCCTCAGCGTCGTATCAAGTATGTTTCCTTCATGCCTAATCGACTCCATTCTCATCATTCCTCAAAGCCTCACTTGATTTCCTTCCTCTGCATTTAACTAGGATCAACGAGGGTCCTTCCAACGCCGCAACTGCTGTGGTACCTCCCCTTGGAATGGAGTCGGTCTCCGAAAATCCCTCCTCCAGCAGCTCCGAGTCGATGGCCACTTGCCATTACCGTCAAATGATGGAAATGCGAAATCTTCACTCAGAGGCCACCATCAGGAACTGCCTCCTCGAGGACCATATCGCCCAACTCCAGAAGGCGTTGGAGGAGGCAGAAAAGAGGGCTTCCCGGGTGGTTCAACAGTGCGCAGAATCTGATGCGTGTGTCGCCGGTATTTTTCTTCTTCCTGAAGATTTTTCATCTGATCGGATTTCCTTTGCCCGATTTTGACCTACCTCGCTTATTCTGCAGACCTAACCGTGCGCCTGGAGGTCCTTCAAGAAGCGGGGAACGAGGCGGCCGACTCCGTGAATGCTGCCGGCGACAGCGTCGCAAAGAGGGAACATCCCCGTGAGGGTACATGAGGTTGCCCTCCACGGCGTCCGCCATGGCTCTTGGTGCTGCCCAGGCCTACACCGGCCAAGACTTGGGTGGCCTCGAAGTCACCCCAAAAATAAGTCATGCCATAGAAGTGTACTTCGATGGCGTCGATGGAGCAGCCGGGGAGATAGCGGAGTCCACCCCCTCTGTATTCATAGTAGATAAGGTCTTCGAGTAGTTTATCAGGATCGAGCTTCTTTCTGTAAATAAACCTTTTCTTGAACAAAATGAAACTCTTCGTCCTTTCATGATTTATTTGTGACAAAGGCCCATCGAGGCCTCCTAGTTTCAATGATTCTTGATCTTGCATTTTTTTGGACTGAAGGCGATGCTCCGATTGCATCGGCTATTTTGTTCTGAAGGTGATACATCAGTATTGAAGGACCGAGAATTCAACCAGAAAGCGACCAGAGGGGGGGGGGGGGTGAATGGGAGCCTAAAAAAAATTCTCTTGAAACTTTGGCCTTTGTCCCAAAGTTCAACCCCCAAAAGCTTTGATCGAAACGTGATGCCCACGACCCTTGGAAGAGGGTGGATGATCCCTAGGATCACAGCGAGGCACCACCAAACAAGAGCTATCCAAACACCAAAAGCTCCAGCTCAAGTTCTCCACCAAAAACCGACTCCCAAACGTAGATGGATGGCTACGTTGGGAAATCTCCAAATACCGATGCTAACAAGTAGCAAAGATGCCTAGAGAGGTTCCTTGGTGAACTCTAGGGCCAAACGAGAAGTCCCAAAACCAACCGAAGAAACCGGGAGAGCAAACGCACTAGAACACAACCTACATCAGGTTGGCGGACTGTCCGGGCTCTTGATCCCGGACTGTCCGGCCTACTACGGACTGTTCGAGGTTCACTGGCAGACTGTCCACCGGCAAAAAGCCAGAAACAACACAGTTGCTGAAAGTCCCCTGGACGTTCCCGGACTGTCCGCGAACTTCAACGGCGAACTGTCCGCCGGTCAAAAACTGAGCACAGCTCACCGAGACGAACAACCACTGCTCGGCTGAGTCCCGACACCTGGACTGTCCGCGCCCCAAACGGCGGACTGTCCGCGGCTGTGCAGAGAGGGCGATTTCAGTCGCCCTTCTCTCCAATCTCCACAAATCCAAAACAAAACGAAATCCCTTGATCCCAAACTTGGAGCAAATGATCACAAGATAGTTAGGAGACTATCCCCAAGAAATCATCCGCTCAAATCGACTCAATCAACGGGAAATCGAAAGGGGAGGTGTATGAACCGAAAAAGCGTCACAAAACTTGAATCGACCCGATCTACTTGTTCATGAGGAGTTAGATGAATTCCTTCGGTGGAAATATTCTCCTCACATCTAAGAACAAGTTGATTCAAGTGGATTTGAAAAAGACACAGCAAGGAGGGAAATCGAGTGACGGGAAAATCATGGAGAAACGAAGAACGCGAAGAACAAGTTCAAAACACGAATCAAGACCACGAATTGCGAGCCGAAATTCGTCCCCCCGAGGAGACAACGAGATTACGGTCTCGTTTCCTCAAAAAGCAAATACACAGAGGTATTGTTCACCGTCTCTGTGGATCTCAGTAGCTACAGCAGGGAATGGGAAGCAAGAAACCCTTGAATGAAAATAGCAATGGCTGAGATAGTCTGGAGGGAGGGGCTTCCTCTCCTTATATAGCCTAATACAATTATTCCCCTTCTACCCCTGCTGCTAATGAGCGAGCAGGCTAACCCTAAGGGTATTCCTGACCAACTCGATGTCGAGGGTGATCTGACGGCCACGCCCGCACAACTGGTAGCTTCGCCTCGACGCGACCTCACCGATTGCCGCCACGTGCCACCACCGCTCTGCTCGTCCTTTTCACGGACCTCCCCCCGGTTTTGAGGCCGAAACCGAGAAACCTGGGCCATCCCCCGGTTTAGAGGCCGAAACCGGGAAACCTGTCGTCCGTCGCCTAAGTTTTGTGGCCCAAACTCAGAAACCCGTCAGCACCCAGGTTTTGAGGCCCAAACCTGGAAACCGTCCTCTGCCCGAGTTTTGTGGCCCAAACTCGGAAACCATCAACGCAAAGGTTTTGAGGCCCAAACCTGGAAACCGTCCTCTTGGTGGTTTTTCTGTGGCTCAACCACCAAACTGAGCCATAGAAGGGATGCACCGCCTGTGCACCCCGTCCACACACAAGTCTTCACTTATCACTGTCCCATGCTGTCAGCCACCACGGCCGATCCTCAGGCCACCGGTTCGTCAGTCCAAGCCTCACGTCCGCCCTTCACCGCTCCGGGTCCATCAGCACGGCACGTCTCTAGTTGACCTTCACCTTGCCTTTGGTCACCGTATCCGTGCTCAACACCTGCACAACACAAGACAAAGAACATGCGCATCATCCCAGTTGACAATCACTCATCACTCAAGATCCGGCATACACCCATGTATCCGCAATCTCCCCCTTGATGAGTGCATTGTCAACTACCAACACAAATCATATGAATGCAGAAGAAGGAGGAAGAAGAGAGAGTCGAGAACTCATCCAAATGACCCAAAAGTATATCAAAGCCGAAAGAAGGTCAAGTGAAGTGAGCAAAATAACTTGGTCCCCAAAGACATGGGCAACGGCTTGACGCAACCAAGGAAAGCAAAACTAGCCCTCAAGATGAGGTAGAACAGGCTCAACACCGCTAGCGAGAAAACTCAACACCAATTGCAACTCGAGACATATTGAAGTGTAAGCAAAGATAGGCTAGTCCCTCCAGAAAGAGGCAAAGGCTCAACACAACTAGCACAACTGCTCCGAACCAATTGAAAAACCATATAGCCTGAAAGTCGCTCCAAACCAACTGAAAAACTGCTTCGAACCAAATGAACAGCTCGTCAAAGCAGAAATTGAGCAAACTCCCCCTAAATATGAACTCCCCCTTCAATTGTGCATACAACTAGGGACATGATTTGTCAAAATTTCTCCCCCTTAGTTGAAAATGCACACAACAAGGCACAAATGCACATGAGAGACAAATGCAAGTTAGCAGCTGTGACGGAACAACCCTAATCCCATGGCCCACGTGTCCCTGTCAACCTCTGACAGCCGAACCCATGTTCCATGTGATTAAGACCTGTTCGCCACCGGGCTACATCAGTGCCCAATGTCCGCAGGATCATCTCACAATTCGGTTACAGCATTGCATACTTTTACAAATAACATCGGAATAATGAGCGGAAGACTTAAATAACATTAGTTTTACAAAATAGGGTTCCAAATAGAAATTAAGGTGCAGTTATTACAGACCAAGTTCTGATATTAGAAATAGACATAGGCAACATAGTGGAGAACAGCAAAGATACTTATAATCACTCAGCCCGCGGGTGTACAACTATTCTTCGGCCTCATCGGCCTCTTCCTGGACGATGGTCACGCAGCAGGGTGCAAGACACATCGGGGACTCTGTCATACCTGCAGCATGGGTAACAAACCCTGAGTACTGGGGTACTCAACAAGACTTACCCGACTAAAGAAAAAGGGAGAAGACTCAGGAATGAGAGGCTTAGGGTAGTCAAGGTAAGGCTTAAGCAAGATCAAGTATTTTGCAGAAAAGCATTTTTGTAAACCTTATTTTATTTTTGAAAGATTCAGTATTCCTCAATTCTTCATCGTTCATGATTCATTTTACATTTCAAAACATTCCTAGTTGAGAACCACTCTCCGTTGACAGTCAGTGACCAAGTCTCCATAACCGAGGAGCAACGTTAATCCGGATAAATAATACTCAGCTGAGGATCCCTATCCACACTGCATATGTAGCACCCAAGCTTGCATATGCCAACTCGTCTACCACGATTCCTCCAAGATTGGACCCGGTCCTACGCCACCTGGAAGTACAGTACACCACTCCTATCCAGGTACGACGACCACGTGGGTACATGCTACTTCCGCCATCTCTCCACTCCCAGTGCGCGGTTGTCGGTCCAATAAAGGATTCCTCGGAGCCAGAGCTTTCCGGAGTATGTGAATAGTTACAAGTCTTGACCAGCAGGCCCCCATACGGATGGTCCCTAATTTTCCAGCCAGAACTATACCTTGGTTATATCTCACCCAAGCGTAATAGTCCTGTCAGTTTTTCAACCCTGTCCCGGTCGGTGTCAACTGTTGAGTCCCGGACTACAACATGACGGCACCGTACGCTCGGACAACCTCTCCTCGCTATTGACTAGGTACGGATCAGATACCTAGCCAACAGCCGGGGAGTAAGACCAAAATCCCATAAACATTCCTTAAGTGATCACACTTTTGAAATTGGCATTTTATTGCAAAGTATAATTCAATAAGCATTGCTAAGCATTTTTCAAATACTTTTGAAAAGCAGGTATCAGGTGTATCAGTGGTCAAGGTGGATAGTACATCAATTAGGATAGCACACAACTCCTATAAACCTAATGCAATAATTTAACTCAAAAGCATTTAAGGAAATCATTTTATAAATTTAAGGAAATGGTTAAATGCACCGGGGCTTGCCTCGAAGAGCAAAGAGGGCAGGCTCGAGGGCGGCAGGGCAGTTGTCGGAGCTCGGGTAGCCTCAGGGACAGGTTCGTCGGCGGCTACCTCGATCTTGATGCCTTCTCCTTCGGTCACTAAACGGATGCAAGGATGTATGCTTATGAGGATGCTGACATGAACAATACAGCACAGGACAATCCTACTGTTTCTAGAGTACAATTTTTCGGCGCATAAGTAACTTCTAGAACAGACACGAAGTTACTTATCTTGATCTCTAAGCAAAATTAATCAATCTATTAAGCATCATTTATCCGACCTAAACACAAAACAAGCATGGCATCACAAACATCATAGACCAAAAGGGTGGAGGTCTATGAACAGCAAACAATCCTAAAAGTCACTCACAGGGCATACAACATGAACTCTATTTGATTTTCTATTTTTTCCTAATTATTTAAAAAGGTCATTTTATGCAGTTGCTCCAAAATTTACCCAATTAATCTCATAAGTTTATTATGGTATAAATTGATGTCAAAACAAATTTCATAATTTTTGGAGGTCATTAAGGTGCTTAACAAAAAAACAAACATTTAATTAACAAAAGGCGTTATTTAACAAATTAAATAAATACCCAAAAATCAACTTACTCCAAAAGGCCTCAAAATTTCACCAAAGACTAAACATGACATAACTAGCACATAAAAATTTATCTCATGATTTTTGGAGCTACACATGATTTTCTAAAAATCTAAAACCATTCATTTCTTAATTAAAATGGAGATTTTTCATTTTCAAACTTTTGCACAAAGTCCAAGTTTCATATTTTTCTAAAATACTACATTGTATAAAGAGTCTACCATAAAATTTTCAGAATTTTTGGAGCAACACAGAAAATCATATGAAAAGAAGAAAAAGGAACACTATTCACAACTTCCCAAAAAGGAAAAGAGCACTGTGCTCTTTCCTCGCAAGGCTCGGGCGAAACGGGAGGCTCGGGCGAATCGGAAGACATGTGTTCGCCGAGGCCTGGCTCGAGCGAAGCGGGTTCGGGTGAAACGGGCTCGGGCGAGACGGAAGCGACTGCTTCGTCCGAGGCCTGGCTCGAAGGCTCGGGCGAGACGGAAGGCTCGGGCGAACCGCAGGCGAGGCGGACGGCGGGCCGGCCGCTCGGGGCTCGCGCTGGGAAAGCCGAGGGTGGGGAAAGATTCGCGGGCTCACTGAGAGTCTGGTGGGAGGCTCGGCGAGGCGGTGCAGGGTCGGAGGAGGGAGCTCGACGGTGGTGGTGCTCCGGCGGAGCTCTCTGGCGGCGAGCGGCGTCCGGCGGCTCTGTCCACCAAAAGAGATCACCGAGGTGCGGTTAGAGGCGTACGGAGGTGAGGAAGAGAGGGCAGGGGTCGGAGGGACGGGAGGAACACTCACGGCGGCGAATTCCTCTTCTTGCCGAAACGCGGCTGCTTGCCGGAGTCGGGGACGAAGCTCCCGCGCCGGCGATAGGAGGGCGGAGGGGTGAAATTGATTGCTCGGGAAGGTGGAGCAGCTCAAGGCGAAGGCAACGGGGGGGCTCGACGGGCGCTGGGGAGGTCCGGTGGTGCGGGGCGCCGTGGTGGCGGTAATGGCGGAACCCGGCGGCTTCTTATAGCCGCGGGCGGAGTTGGGGGGGGTCCGGTTAGAAGGATGGGGAGCGTTCGGGCGACATTAATGGAGGTAGGGAACACGGTAGGGCGGCTCGGTGCGGGCGGGAATGCGCGCGCGGCGGGGCGGCTTGCCGGCGGCCGGCAACTGCGCGCTGTCCGCGGCCGAGGGGAAAGAGGAAGAGGGTAGGGGATGAGCGAGGCGGCGGTAGGTAGGGGCCGAGAGGAAAGGCGAGCGCCAGAGCTTGGCCGCGCGCGGCACGGGCGCGGGTCAGCCGGGCTCGGCAGGGGCGGCGAGGCTCGCGCGCGGCGCGGCGGCCTTGCCGGAGGCCGGGGCCCCCTGGCTTTAAAGTTCGCGCACAGTGACGATATTTAAAGCAAAACTTCCCCTTTCTGAAATTTTGAAATTACTCCCAAAACTTGAACTACACAAAGAAAACTCAAAACACCAAAGTTGCTTAAAATTTTGAGATCTACAACTTTGCCAATATAAACTTTTTCTGAAACTCAAAAGTTTTTGAGATACTTTTGAAAACCGAAAAAGGGACAAAATTTAAGTTTGGAGGAATTTGAAATTACTTCTGATTTTGTATTGAAACTTGAAAATCTGCAAACACCAAAGTTGTTCCTCTTGACAAGATCTACAACTTTTCCAAAAGGACCAACCTCAAATTTTTAATAGTTTTTAAGTTAATAAAAGAGGGGTAAAAACCAGGGTTTGGAAATCAGGGTTTTTCAAAAGGGATTTAAATTCTATTTCTGATTTTTAACTTTGATCAACACAACAAGTCATCAAGACACTAACTGAACAAGAAATTACACAAGACTAGGCACAGAGTTGAAATTACCATTTTTGCCCTTTAGGAAGATTTGGGCTTTAGGGTTTTTGAAAAGAGATTGCTACACAAGTACTAAGCAAACATAAATGCAAGGCAAGAATGATTAATGACTAATGATGATGACATGTCAGGTTAATTACATCTTAAACACCAGAGGCGTTACAGCAGCTTCAGGTATATAGTCCATAGAGTGAATAGATGCTCCAATGAGTGCTGATCCAACTACTCAAAAACAAGCACAAATGGTAGCAAAGGCTCAAACTGATCACAAAATATGAAATATGAACATATGAGCAAAGTGAGCAGTTTTAGGCCATTCAGAAAAGGAGTTCACCATCAAAATAGCGCTGCACATGTATAGACAGAAAGTTACACAAGTGCTAATCATGTATACAAGGTCAACTACCCCTAGCAAAGTTCAATCATCATGCTATATTAGGAAACATAGACTTGTGTTTTTCAGAAATTTATCGGAGTTGCAGCGATTGTTACACAAGTTTAAAATTTTAGCATGTGATTGCGAGAGGTTGAAAACTTGACATTGCCTAACTTTTCAACCGAGCTAAGCCATTGCATAAGCAATCAGAAGCTTGAAGCAACGGTTTCGGTCTTGCACTACACGGCTCAAGTTTAACTCAAGGTGCAATGAGAAACAGTCTCGATACCGTGATGTGCTGTCAAGTGATCCCATCTCGATCTTTCCAATTCACTTCAACTTGGTTTAAATTATATGAACATACCAAGCAAGTGAAAGACTCAGAACTAGAGACATGGCAATCTAGCATATATGAAAAGCACAAGTGACTTCAACATATTCTACACATGCTAGTTGCCAGAATCAATGGTGAACATGTTTCAGATTTTAAGTTGAATTTAACATATTCACAGTTCTGAAAAGTAACTCAACTCACAATATGTATCCATGATCAAAAAGAGCGTAAGCTACCAGCATCATCATGTATCATCGGAGCATACACTAATCAGAGCATAGATTCATTCTACAGATTTTAGACATGAAGCTCGAAAAGATAAAGATGATGAAATGCATAAATCAACCAAGAACAAAACGAAAAAGGTCAGTCTATGATACAAAGACCAAAATGTTTCCCCCAACTAAAAGGGGAAACACACACCAAGCTCACCTCTCAACCTTGCAAAGGTTGATTGGTCCAAAGGCTTGGTGAAAATATCTACCAACTGAAGATGAGTATCGACATGGTGAAGGTCGATATCACCCTTCTCATAGTGGTCTCGCAAGAAATGAAAGCGCACATCAATGTGTTTTGTCTTAGAATGCAACACGGGGTTCTTAGCAATGCTAATCGCACTCGTGCTGTCACAAAGCAATGGAACTCGTGAAAAACTCAGACCAAAATCACGCAAAGTGGCCGTCATCCACAACAACTGGGAACAGCAGCTAGCCGCAGCAACATATTCAGCCTCTCTGGTAGACTGTGCGACACTAGACTGCTTGCGAGAAGACCAAGACACAAGAGAAGAACCAATAAATTGACAAGTCCCAGAAGTTGACTTGCGATCAAGTCGGCAACTAGCAAAATCAGCATCCGAGTAACCGCAAAGGGATAGAGTGGAAGAAGCAGAATACCAAATCCCAAACTCAGGTGTGAAGCATAAGTACCTCATAATGCGCTTGACCGCCTGACGGTGAGAGGTGCGCGGCGACGACTGAAATCACGCGCAAAGACACACCGCGAACTGGATGTCTGGGCGTGTCGCCGTCAGGTACAGCAGCGACCCGATCATACTCCGGTACTCCTTCTGGTCCACAGCTTCTCCATCCTTGTTTGCATCCAGGGCCGTCGTGGTCGACATGGGTGTTGGAAGAGGCTTGGCCTCACCCATATCGAACTTCTTCAATATGTCCTTGGTATACTTGCCCTGGTGTACGAACGTCCCCTCTCGGGATTGCTTGATTTGCAACCTGAGGAAAAACGTCAACTCGCCCATCATGCTCATCTCAAATTCCCTGCTCATTGTATCTGCAAACTTGGCAACCAAAGCATGAGAGGAACCACCAAAAATGATATCATCCACGTAAATCTGAACCAACAAAGTGTCATTGCCTTGCTTGAGGAGAGAAAGCGTTTTATCCACACATCCCATTTTAAAACCCTTAGCAAGCAAAAAGGTTTTCAATCTATCATACCAGGCTCTAGGGGCTTGTTTCAAACCATACAAAGCTTTGTGAAGTTTAAAAACATGGTTTGGAAACTTGGGATTTTCAAAACCGAGAGGTTGTTTCACATACACCTCCTCTTCTATGTAGCTGTTTATAAAAGCACTCTTGACATCCATTTGAAAAAGTTTGAAACCTTTGGATGCAGCAAAAGCCAAGAGGATCCTAATTGCCTCCAAACGAGCTACAGGAGCAAAAGTCTCCTCATAGTCTATCCCCTCCTTCTGAGTATACCCCTGGGCTACAAGTCTGGCCTTGTTTCTCACAACATGGCCATCTTCTCCTTGTTTGTTTTTGAAAACCCATTTTGTCCCAATAGGGTGACACTCAGGAGAAAGGGGAACAAGAACACAAACCCGATCTCTCTCAAAATTTTCGAGCTCCTCATGCATGGCATTGACCCAATCCGGATCAGATAATGTGTGTCCAACATCTCGGGGTTCAAAATCAGTAACAAATGCAGAATGAGCAAAGTGAGAGATTTGTTGTGACCTAGACCGAGTGACGCGTTCGTGAATGCCGCCGATCATCTGTTGAGGAGGGTGTTGGCACTGAATGTGTCGTGGCGCCTCCCGAGCTGAAGAAACATCCCCCTCAACAGCAGCTGGTGCCCCCTCGGGTACAAACGGTACAGCCTGAGGTGGCAGATCATACGGCCCCCACGTAGTGGAAGAAGACGGGTTGGGGCCGCAGGCAGTCGTGGTCGAAGTCGACCCAGTCGGCACAACTGGTGGAGGAAGTGCTGGATCATCAATTCCTTCAGCACCTTCTTCCTCATCATCAAAAAGAGGTTCTCCAACGTCATGATCACATGCACGCTCAAATCTAGAAGAAGGACAATGCATGGTCTCGTCGAAGGTGACATCAGATGTCTCCATGACTCGGTTAGTATCAAGGTTAAGTACACGCACGAGTATGATTTCCATAACCCAAAAATACACCGTCAGAGGAGCGAGACTCAAACTTGTCCAGGTTGCCTTTCTTGAGTATAAAATAGTGGCAACCAAAAACTCTAAAATAACTCACTTCGGGTTGTTTCTCAAATCGCAACTCATAAGAAGTCTTCTTCAAGAAAGCACGGAGAAAAATGAGATTGGAAATATAGCATGCAGTGTTAATAGCCTCGGCCCAATACCGCCTAGGAGTCCTATGCTCATCGAGCATCGTCTTGGCCATCTCTACAAGGGTCCGATTTTTCCTCTCTACAACACCATTTTGTGGCGGTGTGTAGGGGGAAGAAAACTGATGCTCTAAACCCAAAGACTCACAAAAATTCTCAAAATCCGAGTTTTTGAACTCGGAACCATTATCGCTACGAATAGCTCTCATCGAGTTCTTAGGGAACTCGTTCTGAAGTCGCAAGATCAAATTGTGAACAAATGTGAATGACTCAGTTTTCTCAGCTAAAAAGAAAACCCACGAATATCTCAAAAAGTCGTCAACAACAACAAGCACATACCACTTCCCACCAACTGAGCTCACCCGAGCCGGACCGATAAGGTCCATGTGCAAAAGCTCTCCAGGGTGCTTGGTCATAACCTGATTCACAGGATGGTGGGGAGCGGCAACCATTTTCCCATGTCTACAAGAATGGCAAACAAGATCCTTCCCCATGTGTAACTTGGGCAATCCTTGGATTAGGCCAAGTGAACTAAGCCTTGCAAGCAAGTCGAAGCTCAAGTGACCAGGTCTCCTATGCCACTTCCAAAGATCAGAGGAGGAAGGACCATCCAAAAGACAACGAGAAATGCCAAAAGACTCCGAGAAATTCACACGAAAGACTTTCCCAAAGGGCGAAATCAAACATACAAGATTTCCCTGAGGATCCAAAATACGACTAAGATTCGGCTTAAAACGAATCTCATAGTCATCATCAAAAAGTTGCGAAACAGAAAGAAGGTTAAAATGCAAGTTAGACACAAGAGCAACATCACGCAACACAAAGTGCTCATTAACTCGCACAGACCCACGAGACAACACCTTACCTTTGCTATTGTCGCCGAAGGTGATAAACTCCTTTCCGGCAACTGGACTAAGACTGGAGAACCACTTGGCGTTTCCGGTCATATGCCTTGAGCACCTGGAATCCACCAACCAAACGTTCTCCAATCATTTTACCTACATCAATAAAAAGACATAGGGTGAGCATACGGTCCAACACTGGGGTGAGTAAAATGGGAAGTGTACCAGTGTTGGGTCGGCTGCTCAAAAGAACGATTAGTAGAAAAGCCATTCCTAGCACGCCTACGGGGAAAGCGACCACCACGCTGAAGAAAACATGGTCCGCTAAGGGAAGAGCGTCCATCGCGATACTCAAAACGCGGTGGGGGGTAACGCTCAACTACAAAGCCACCGCCACGGGGTCCATATCCCACAAATGTAGGCTCTCGTCGGGCACGTCCTCCTTGTGTCCTAGACCTAGGACCTTGAGGCATTGGACCTCTAGGCCTAGCATCTCTCCTTTGAACATTCGGTACATGTATATCATGGAAAGGATGGTACATGTCCGTGTTGTTCATCTCCTTTGCATGACGCTCCTCTCTCTTGCGCCGAAAGCAAAACTCCCTCAAATGTCCATCTCTCCCACGATGCTCACAATGGTACCTCACCACTCTCATAGGGGGTTGTTGGTACTCACGGTAGTGGGTATGGATCACTTGGCTCTTTGGTGGCATGAGCTCCTCATGGATTGGTGGCATAGTGTCTAGTTTGTTCCTGAGGTGGTTTGGTTTTGGAGCCCATGTTTGTTTCTTGGGTGGGGCTCTTGGAGGTTCCACAAACACTGCATCCTTGGTTTTAGGTTTGAGAGGCTCTTTGGGTGGAATCTTGGTCAGTTTGAGAGTAGTGGTGGAGTTGGGCTTCTCACTCGGATTAAGACCACTCGACTCTCCAATCTTACCAAAAGATGAAGCACACTCAACACCCTGAGCAAAACCAACACCAGGACCTCCAGCAACACGTTTGAATTGGGCTATCATCATCCCAAGCTGCGGCTCACCACTAGACACCCATGACAAGATGGTCCAAAGGTATGTGTTTTCTTCCTCGGTTTGCATCTTGTCATGCTGCACATTCGTAATCTCCATCTCCAAGCCCTCACATAAAGCGCATCTAGACACACAAGTGCTACCCGAGCTAGCCTTCTCAAGAGACACAATCTTGGTATTCTTCTCTGGCAACTCAGATTGCAAGCCTGCACAAGACTTGCATGCACGAAGCACTGAGGATCTAGCTCTAAGCTCATCCACCTCTCCAACCAAGGCAACATACTTCCCCCTCAAAGTGAGAAGGTCAGTCATGTGCTTGGAGCACATCTCACACTCATCCTCCTCAGTGACAACAACGGTGGACTTGACAGACTCAAGTTCCTTCACCGCATCCTCCCACTTCTTCCTAAACTCCTTTCGCTCCCTAGCGGCAAGCCTAAGCAGTTTATCTTGACTAAGGAGAGCAGCAGTAAGCTTGTCAACCTCAGCGAAGAGTTCGTCAGGAGTTAGAGATACCTGGGAGGTGTCATCATCGTCGTCGTTGTTCTGAGGGATCTCCTCCAGCTCGCCATTGACCTCATCGCCGAGGGCCATGGTGCATAAGCCCTCATTGCCGGCGAAGAAGCAGAGGTCGTTCAGCTTGTCCTTGATCTTCTTCTTCTTCTCAGACTCGCCGTCGCTTGAATCAGCGGAGTCATCATCCGAGTCGTTGATGTCGCTGAGCGTGGCGAAAAAGGCACGCTGATCGGCCTGGGCCTTCTCCAAGTACTTCTCCTTGATGTACTCCTTGTTGAAGCCGCCCCTCCGCTTGTGCTTGGCGGGGACGTACTTCTCCTTGCGCTTGCCGGAGTCGTACTTGTGGCCGTGATCCGCCTTGCCGAAGACTTGCTTCTTCTTTGGGCAGTTGGTGATGAAGTGGTCCGAGCCTCCACACTCGTAGCAGCCACCACGTCCTCCGCGGCGACGGTTCATGCGGTTGTTGTGGAATCGTGAGAACCGGTTGGCCAGCAGGGCCAACTCGTTGTCCGCCATGAACTCCAGCTGCTCCTCTGTGATAGAAAGAAGAGATGACAAAGCAAAGCCTTCAGAGGGGTTAGCAAAAGAGCCAGAAAGCAAAGCCATCGATGGGCCAGAAGGATTCTCATAAGAAGCCCTCTCCAAGGCATCAATCTCAGTGGACTTGAGCTTACTAAAGAGCTCGTCGCATGTGAGAGTCTCATTGTTAGGCGATTCGATGATCGCCTGAACCTTGGAATCCCACACCAACCGATCGAGAGTGTGTAAAAGCTTGAGAGCCCTCTCATGATTGTCGAAAGGCAACAACTCCTTGTTAGCCCTCATCCTGTTGACAATCACCTAAAAGCGAGCGAATAAACTCTCTATGCTCTCGCCAGGCATGCGTCGAAAGTTCTCATACTCTCGCTTGTGCGACTCGTAGAGACGGGTTTTGACTTGAGTGGTTCCCTCACGGAAACGCATGAGGGTAGCGCAAATCTCCCGAGCCGTAGCGAGGTGAGAAACACGATCAAACTCCGTCATGCTCAAGCATGAGAAAAGAGCATTACAGGCTCAGCTATTGGCATCGTGCTCATCGATCTGATGCTGAGTCACACGAGCAGCCAAGACCACGTAATCTGCAGAGTTGCAAATATCCCAAATGGAAGCACCCAAACTCTGGAGATAGGCCGACATGCGTATCTTCCAATACGCATAGTTCGTCCCATCGAAGAACGACGGTTTGCCCACGCCGCGATCCATATCGCCTTCTGTGGATCTGGAACCGGCTAAGGTGAAAGATCCTTAACCCGCTCCGATACCAATTGAAGGACCGAGAATTCAATCAGAAAGCGACCAGAGGAGGGGGGGGGTGAATGGGAGCCTAAAAAAAATTCTCTTGAAACTTTGGCCTTTGTCCCAAAGTTCAACCCCCAAAAGCTTTGATCAAAACGTGATGCCCACGACCCTTGGAAGAGGGTGGATGATCCCTAGGATCACAACGAGGCACCACCAAACAAGAGCTATCCAACACCAAAAGCTCCGGCTCAAGTTCGCCCCCCAAAAACTGACTCCCAAACGTAGATGGATGGCTACGTTGGGAAATCTCCAAATACCGATGCTAACAAGTAGCAAAGATGCCTAGAGAGGTTCCTTGGTGAACTCTAGGGCCAAATGAGAAGTCCCAAAACCAACCGAAGAAACCGGGAGAGCAAACGCACTAGAACACAACCTACAGCAGGTTGGCGGCTGTCCGGGCTCCTGATCCCGGACTGTCCGGCCTACTGCGGACTGTCCGCGGTTCACCGGCGGACTGTCCACCGGCAAAAAACCAGAAACAACATAGTTGCTGAAAGTCCCCTGGACGTTCCCGGACTGTCCGCGAACTTCAACGGCGGACTGTCCGCCGGTCAAAAACTGAGCACAGTTCACCGAGACGAACAACCACTGCTCGGCTGAGTCCCGACGCCTGGACTGTCCGCGGCTGTGCAGAGAGGGCGATTTCAGTCGCCCTTCTCTCCAATCTCCACAAATCCAAAACAAAATGAAATCCCTTGATCCCAAACTTGGAGCAAATGATCACAAGATAGTTAGGAGACTATCCCCAAGAAATCATCCGCTCAAATCGACTCAATCAACGGGAAATCGAAAGGGGAGGTGTATGAACCAAAAAAGCGTCACGAAACTTGAATCGACCCGATCTACTTGTTCATGAGGAGTTAGATGAATTCCTTCGGTGGAAATATTCTCCTCACATATAAGAACAAGTTGATTCAAGTGGATTCGAAAAAGACGCAGCGAGGAGGGAGATCGAGTGATGGGAAAATCGTGGAGAAACGAAGAACACGAAGAACAAGTTCAAAACGCGAATCAAGACCACGAATTGCCAGCCAAAATTCGTCCCCCCGAGGAGACAACGAGATTACAGTCTCGTTTCCTCAAAAAGCAAATACACAGAGGTATTGTTCACCGTCTCTGCGGATCTCAGTAGCTATAACAGGGAATGGGTGTGGCAGAACCTCCTGAATTAAGTGGCCCACATGCACCCATCGTTGTCCTAAAGACTTCTGATCGGCGTGCACGAGTTCCAAATGACTCAAGAGATCTGTCGGGTGTCCTCGGGAAACCCGAATCATCCACGTTACATTCTTTTCAGGAATTCCCTCGTCAAGTATCACAGTATTACAACAGTTTTATAGATAAGATAAATCAGAGTAAAAGCGGAAAGAGTATATAACATAGATTGAAACTTAAGTTTAAAAGTTTACAACCCAGAAGTACTTAATACATAAAAGGTTCGGAACTTTATATTACATATACCACACAACTTTTGGTTACTTGCCCAAGGTCAAACATCAGTGTCATCATCACTCTCGTCCACAAGAGTGAAGAAACATTGACCACCAAAAGGATGATCAATAAACTCACCTGCAACAAAGGGTAACGAACCCTGAGTACACAAGTACTCAACAAGACTTAACCGTCTAGAAAAGAGAAGAAGACTCAGGTATGAAGGCTATAAGGATTCAAGGTAAGGCTTTAGCAAGATCAAAACATTTATTTTGCATAAAAGCTTACTAATAGAAAAACCCTACTTTCAAGTTTTAACTCAAGATTCAAATTTCATAACTATCCAAAGATTCTCAACTTTCATAAGCATACCACATCTTTCGTTCTCATTTCATAAAGATCCCATTCATTACTACGGTGCGGGTTAGTGGATTGAGGCTCCATATCCGAGGAAACACGGCGATTCGAATCGTTTAAACCCAGCTGGGGATTCAGTACCACACGACATATGTAGAACTTAATCTTGCATATGTCAACCCTATCTATAGATCCTCCCATACAAGAACGGGTCCAGCGTCACCCGAGAGTACAGTACACCTCGAACCCGACTATCTCATAGCCCCGAGGGTACACGCTACTCCCGCCATCTCTCCACTCCCAGTACGCGGTTGGCCGTTCTCAAGTATCGGAATAGCTATAGATGAGGCTTACCGCCGCATGTGGGCTGTACTCAAAAAGTCTCAATCACAGCAGGCCAACAACGATAAGGTCCTATGTTGAGTAACCTTACAACAAGACTCCATTCTTGGTGTAAGTTACTATCGTTATCATGTTATCTCAAGATTCATGATTTCCATAACATAGCAACCATTTTTAAAAGCACCTACTATAATGAAGTAGTAAAGCATGGCTAAGCATACTAAGCTTTTTCATAAAACGGGTATCAAGGTTAAGTATTGGAATCATCAAGGTTGGTAATGCATCAAATAGGATTCACTCAACTCCTATTCACATAATGCATCATATTAACTCAAGTGATATAAATAACTTTATAAAAATACAAGGATAGAGTTAATGTCCGGGGCTTGCCTTGGTGATTAGCGAAGTCCGGAGACTCAGAAAAAC
Organism: Coix lacryma-jobi var. lacryma-jobi; assembly: GCA_009763385.1. Taxonomy (NCBI): domain Eukaryota; kingdom Viridiplantae; phylum Streptophyta; class Magnoliopsida; order Poales; family Poaceae; genus Coix; species Coix lacryma-jobi. The sequence continues at coordinate 17,899,564 of CM019828.1, forward strand.
CAGAAGGATCCAAACTCTCAGAAGAAACCCACTGTGGATCCGGTTCTTCCGAAACGAGATCTACACGTAGAAGTGCATATGCATGATCAATGGGATGCTTATGACATGATCATGGTAAAGATGGAAATTTTCTAAGCTGTAGACATTTATTTGTACAATCTTCCATCACGGTATAGATGCAAACCAACAAAACCAACTTAGCTATTAAACTATATATTATTGCTAAGCAAATTTTATTATTTTCATTAAGCAAGGTTAGGTAACTAACAAGCAACAAATGGTTATTTGCATAAAGGAATCCATAACCAGGGAGCAAATCGTGCTAGTTTTCCACTGGTTGTCAAACAATTCCAAAAGTCACATAAATCCAAAGTGATTAACTATCTCTATTTATTTTATAAGTCATTTTAATTAGCTTTTACTTATGAGCAAATCATACTTATTCAAACAGAGCTGAAATTAAACATGAAGGTAGATATCAATGACATAAACTCACATGTCAAAATTCATGATTTTTGGAGAAACACAGAAAATTACATAATTCATCAAAGTTGCATTTATTAATTAAAATACAGATTTAATTGTCATAGCAAAAGTACTCAAAACACAAGTTTTATAATTTTTATATTAGCACAGACATGCTATCATCTAACATGTCAAATTTCAAAATTAACAGAGCTATAGAAAAATTATAGCAAAAATAACAAAACTAGTTACTGTGCATAAAACTAGAAAAAGAAAAACTCAAATCTGGCCCAAACTGGGCTATCAGCCCGCTCCCGCGCGGCCCAACACGCGTGAAAACGGCCCGGCCTGGCTCCCGCCCGCGCGCCTCGGCGCTTTTGCAGAAAAGCCCTTCGGCTTAAACGAAAACAACCCGCAGTCCAGAGCACTATTAACCTGAGTCACAGACTTTGCAACCAACACCCTGAACTTTCTCATCTTCACAAACGTGAAGTCCCCGACCGTGGCCAGAGCGGACGGCGGCGCACCGAGCGCCGGCGAGCCTTACGCCGGTCAACTCCGGCCATTAGAGACCTAACGGACGCGAGCACAAGCACCGGCAGGTCACCCGCAGCCGATAGAGCTCCTAACCCTAACCGCTACCACTCCGGTGAGGTCTGGCCACGCACTGCGGCGGACCGGATCACGGCGGAGCTGTTCTGGCGAACCTAGGCCGGTAGCAGTAGAATGGAGGGGCTAGGAAGTTCCAGTAGCTCACCCTGATGCTAGCTATGTAGCTGGTTCAAGCAGAGGATGAACGGAGAGGAGAAGTCCACGGAGCAGTGGCTTGCGACGGCGAGCTCCGGCGAAGAAGATGATGTTCCGGCGAGACCTGAGCATCAAACAGAGAACCATCGAGCCGATGAGTACTCTGGGGTCAAGGTGAAACATAAACATGAGACAGGGAGAGCAGAGGAGTGCCCGGATGGGCTGACCACGGCGAGGTCGAGCTCGGCGGCGTTTTCGCCCGACGGGAAGAAGAACGGCGAGCACGAGCTCTCTGAGGCAGTAGAGGTTGAAGGGATGGGCTCTGGAGATGCGCAAGGAGGTAAGGAGGTTATAGCCGTAGTCAATTTGGATGAGAACGTTCAGAGGCGGTGCATTTGGGGATTGGGTCGGAGTTGTGCCCGTCGGTGCCTTGGTGTCAAAATGGCGACGGCGAGCTCAGGAGAAGGTGCCACGACGCGAGGGAGAGCGCCAGCAGCTGCTTCACTTTGCCACGAACACGGTTGCGAGCTCATACGAGAGAGATCGACGTCCTTTGCGCTGGCAGCACCGATCAAAGTATCGGCTTCTCACCGCCATGAACAGGGAAGAAAACTTATCCCCCCTTCTCTCCTTTCTACCCTTTAGATATTTTGAAATTACTTTGGATTTTTGAATATAAGTTGAAAATATGTTAAAATATCAAATGCTCAGAATTCAATACTGAACATCTTTTATTTTTGCAACATATGCAAAATATGTCTAGATTTTGAATTAAGGTTTGAAAATCAAAAGGGGACAAAAAGGGCAAAAGTGTATTTTCACAATTACTTTTGATTTCATATAAGAGCTTGGAAAACTTTATACATCAAAGTTGATCCTTATCAAAAATGGAGCAACTTTGTTTTTTGAAGCATAACCAAATTCTTTTTAGATTTAGAATTATGAAAAAGGGAACAAAATAGGATTTTCAAATTAATTAAATTATTTAATTGGATTTCAACCAAATTTGAATTATACCTCAATGGTGACTTGAAACATGTTCCAAATACACCTTTGAGACATAATACCAAGGTTTGGTCCAAATTTTCAGTTACTATATATGAGATTACCAAAATACCCTTATATAGCATAAAAGCATTATTCACAACAAGAAAACATAGACTAGGGTTGCAAACTTAAACACTCCTTATCCACTAAGCACAAGCATAAAGAATAAAACTTGTTTTTAGTGAATGCAAAATTGGGTTATCAACTCAAATAAAATGCTAGTGCATATGATGACATGTCAGGTTTTAGTCTGCTTAACACCAGAGTGTTACAATGGGAAACAAGAAACCCTAGAATGAAAATAGCAATGGCTGAGATAGTCTGGAGGGAGGGGCTGCCTCTCCTTATATAGCCTAATACAATTATTCCCCTTCTACCCCTACTGCTAATGAGTGAGCAGGCTAACCCTAAGGGTATTCCTGACCAACTCGAAGTTGAGGGTGATCTGACGGCCACGCCCGCACAACTGGTAGCTTCGCCTCGACGCGACCTCATGGATTGCCGCCACGTGCCGCCACCGCTCTGCTCGTCCTTTTCACGGACCTCCCCCCCGGTTTGAGGCTGAAACCGGGAAACCTGGGCCATCCCCCGGTTTTGAGGCTGAAACCGGGAAACCTGTCGTCCGTCGCCCGAGTTTTGTGTCCCAAACTCAGAAACCCGTGAGCACCCAGGTTTTGAGGCCCAAACCTGGAAACCATCCTCAGCCCGAGTTTTGTGGCCCAAACTCGGAAACCATCAGCGCCCAGGTTTTGAGGCCCAAACCTGGAAACCGTCCACTCGGTGGTTTTTCTATGGCTCAACCACCAAACCGAGCCGTAGAAGGGATGCACCGCCCGTGCACCCCGTCCACACACAAGTCTTCACTTGTCGTTGTCCCAGGCTGTCAGCCACCACGGCCGATCCTCAGGCCACCGGTTCGTCAGTCCAAGCCTCACGTCCGCCGTTCACTGCTCCGGGTCCATCAGCACGACACGTCTCTACTTGACCTTCACCTTGCCTTTGATCACCGTATCCGTGCTCAACACCTGCACAACACAAGCCAAAGAACATGTGCATCATCCCAGTTGACAATCACTCATCACTCAAGATCCGGCATACACCCATGTATCCGCAAGTATCGGCTATCAACGTTGACACATTAGTCACTTGACCAGACTTAATCAGCTACAACTGATCCACCCAGATACTCGGGTAATACTTCTTAAAATATTTTCATCTATGGTCTCATAGAAATAAGCATTGCCAGGAGCACATCTGGTAATCCGATAGGGCCCTTCCCAATTTGGTGACCACTTTGCCATCCTTAGTTCCAATAGGTAAAATGACTTTCCAAACTAAGTCCCCTTCATCAAACTTTTTCTCTCTGACCTTTTGATTATAGTATTTAGCCACCCTTAGCTTCTGAGCCCTGATGTTTTCCAAAGCTTTTAGCAGATGAAAGTGTAAATCGTCAAGATTGTCCATCATGAGATGTTTATATTCATCGGCCTTCAGATTATTCTGCTGTGATACTCTTCTAGACCCTATATTGATTTCCTAAGGCAATACGGCTTCATGGCCGTAGACTAACTCATACGGTGAACATTTAGTCGCACTATGACATGCCATCCTATAGGACCATAAAGTCTCACTGAGTATTAAATGCCACCTTTTCGGATGCTCCTTAACCTTCTTCTTGATGATTTTGATCAAAATCTGATTAGAAGCTCCAGCTTGTCCATTAGCTTGGGCATAATATGGAGATGAGTTGATCAATTTAAAACCCATGCTAGTAGCAAAATCCTCAAATTCTTTTGACACAAACATTTTTGCTTGATCTGTAGTAACGGTTTGAGGAACACCGAATCGATAAATGATATGATCTTTGACAAACCCAATTATGGTAGCCGATGAAGCTTCTTTTAAAGGAATAGCTTCAACCCATTTGGTAAAATAGTCTGTTGCTACCAATACAAATTTGTGTCCCTTGCTAGATGCTGGAAATATTTGACCAATCAGATCTATCCCCCATCCTCTAAATGGCCATGGCTTTGTGATTGGATTCATGGCCGATGCCGGAGACTTCTGAACATTACTGAATCTTTAGCATTCCTGACATCCTTTATAATACTCAAAACAATCTTCCAAAATGTTCGGCCAAAAATATCCCGCTCTTCTGATCATCCATTTCATTTTATGAGTAGATTGATGTGCACCACAAACTCCTTCGTGGATTTCTCCCAGCAGAACTTTGGCCTCTTCTTGACTAATACATTTAAGAAGTACACCATCGATTGTTTTATGATAAAGTTGATCCTCAAGAAGGACAAACTTTGTAGCCTTATACCTTAATTTTCTGGATACTTGCTGTGATGGATTCCTCAAGTATTTAACAATCTCAATCCTCCAGTCATCACTGTCGGCAACTTCATTATTTAGAACCTCAACAACTTGCCGATACCCAGATGCACTTTGAGCTAAACGATTAGCTTCTTGATTCTGACATCTAGGGATATGTTTTATGACAACTGAAGGACCGAGAATGCAAAAGCAAGGTGACCAGAGGGGGGGGGGGGGGGTGAATGGGAGCCTAAAAAATTTCTCTCGAAACTTCTGCCTTTGTCCCAAAAATCAACCCCAGAAAGCTTTCACCAAAACGTGATGCCCACGATCCTTGAAAGAGGGTGGATGATCCGTAGGATTACAGCGAGGCACCACAAAGCAAGAGCGAACCAAACACCAAAAGGACCGACTCAAGTTTGACCCCCAAAAACAAACTCCCGAACGTAGATAGAGAGCTACGTCGAGAAATCTCCAAATACCTATGCCAACAATTAGCAAAGATACCTAGAGAGGTTACTTGGTCAACTCTAGGGCCAAACGAGAAGTCCGAAAATCAAGCGAAGAAGCCGGGAGAGCAAACACACTAAATTGCAACACTCAGCCAACTCCCGAACTGTCCGGACCCCTAGTCCCGGACTGTCCGCGCTAGGGGCGGACTGTCCGCGGTCCCCTGGCGGATTGTCCGCCGGCAAAAATTGCCAAACAACACAGTTGCTGAACACCCCCTGCACGATTCCCGGACTGTCCGCGGATTCCTACTGCGGACTGTCCGCTGGTCAATCCGAGACAACACAGCCGAGCTGCGCGACCACTGAGTCGGTCGGAGCCCGACGCGCGGACTGTCCGCGCCCCCAACGGCGGACTGTCCGCGGATGAACAGAAAGGGCGATTTTGGTCGCCCTCAACTCAAATCTCCACCAAATCGATCCAAAACAAAATCACTTGATCTCAAACTTGGAGAGGATGATCACGAGGTAGTTAGGAGACTATCCCCAAGAAATCATCTGCTCAAATCAACTCAATCAACGAGAAATCGAAGGGGAAGGTGTATGAACTAAAAAGCGCCACGAAACTTGAATCGACCCGATCTACTTGTTCGTGAGGAGTTAGATAAATTCCTTCGGTGGAAATGATCTCCTCACTATAAAGAACAAGTTGATTCAAGTGGATTTCAAAAAGACGTAGTAGAGAGGGAGATCGAGTGACAAGAAAATCGCGGAGAAACGAAGAATGTGAAGAACAAAGTCAAAACACGAATCAAGAGATCGATCTGCAACCATGTGGCTACCACACGCAACAACAGTGAGATTTCGGTCTCACTTCCTCAAAATCTCATGAACACAGAGGTATGGTTCTCTGCGGATCTCAGTTGCTACAGCAGGGGATTGGGAGAGCATGAAAACCCTATGTGGAGAATAGCAAATGACTGAGATATCGGATGGGAGGTGGGTGTCTCCCTCTACTTATCCTAATTCTAGTTCCCACTCTACCCCTAACTAATTACAGAGCGAACCAGCTAAACCCTAGGGTTATTCTAGACCAACTCGAAGTAGATGCTGATCTGACGGCCACGCAGGCACAACTGGTAGCGTTGCCTCGACGCAACCTCACCGATTGCCGCCACGTGCCGCCACCGCTCTGCTTGTCCTTTTCCCGGACTTCGCCCCCAGTTTTGTGGCCGAAACCGGGAAACCTGTCTTCACGACCAACCCCCGGTTTTGAGGCCCAAACCGGGAAACCAGCCGTCCATCGCCTGAGTTTTGTGGCCCAAATTCAGAAACCCGCCAGTGCCCAGGTTTTGAGGCCCAAACCTGGAAACCGTCCTCAGCCCGAGTTTTGTGGTCCAAACTCGGCAAACCAGCAGCACCCAGGTTTTGTGGCCCAAACCTAGAAACCGTCCACCGGTGGTTTTTCTGTGGCTCAACCACCAAACCGAGCCGTAGAGGGGATGCACCGCCCGTGCACCCCGTCCACACACACGTGTCCCCAGGTCGTCGACTCGAGCCACACCGTGCCCCGCAAGTCACCACTCATCGCTGTCCTAGGCTGTCAGCCACCACAGCTGATCCTCAGGCCACCGGTCCCTCAGTCCAAGCCTCACGTCCGCCCTTCACCGCTCCTGGTCCGTCGGCACGGCACGTCTCTACTTGACCTTCACCTTGCCTTCGATCATTGTCTCCGTGCTCGACACCTGCACAACACAGGCCAAAGAACATGTGCATCAAACCCGTTGACAATCACTCATCACTCGAGACTCTACATACACCCATGTATCCGCAATCTCCCCCTTGATGAGTGCATTGTGAACTACCAACACAAGTCATAATGAAGATAGAGGAAGGAAGAAGAAGGAGAAGTAGAGAACTCATCCAAATGACCCAAAAGCATCTCAAAGCCAGAAAAAGGTCAAGTGAAAGAGCAAAACAACTTGGTCCCCAAAGACATGGGCAATGACTCGACGCAACCAAGCAAAGCAAAGCTAGCCCTCAAGAAGAGGTAGAACAGGCTCAACACCGCTAGCGAGAAAGCTCGATACCAATTGGAGAGCAGAAAAGCTCGATACCAATTGAGAATCACACTCACAAGGCAAAACTGCTAGTCCCTCAAGATAGAGGCACAGAGGCTCAACACAACTAGCATATAAAATTGCTCCAAACCAATTGAAACATAAAATCGCTCCAAACCAATTGAAAAAATCTTCATCAAACGAGCAAACTCCCCCTCCAATAGTGCACACAACTAGGACATGATTTGTCAAATTTCTCCCCCTTAGTTGATAATGCACTATCAAACAGATTTCTTCCCTTTCAAAATGCATATGAGTCAAAATGCAAGATGGCAGCTTCAGGAATATAGTCGATAGAATAAAAAGATGCTCTACAAAGTTCTGATCCGGTGACTCAACAACAAGCATACATGCCAGCAACGCCTCAAACTAATCACCAAATACGAAATATGAACATATGAGCAAAGTGAGCAGTTTTAGCCAATCAGAAAAGGATGTTCACCACAAAAATAGCACTAAACATGTATAGACAGGAAGTCAAACGAGTGCTAAACATGTATACAAGGTGAACTACCCCTAGCAAAGTTCAATCAACATGCTATAGAATGAAACATAGACTTGTGTTTTCAGATTTTTATCGGAGTCGCAGCGGTGAAATTACACAAGTTCAGAATTCAGCAAGTGACTGCGAGAGGTTGAAAGCTTGTCATTGCCTAACTTTTCAACCGAGCTAAGCCTATGCATATGCAATCAGAAGCTTAAAGCGTCAGTTTCGGTCATACACCACACGGCTCAAGTTTAACTCAATATGCAATGAGAAACAGTGTCGATACCGTGATGTGCTGACAAGCAATCCCATCTCGATCTTTTCAATTTACTTAAAACTTGGTTCAATTTAAAACAGAATATGAACATACCAAGCAAGTAAATGACTCAAAACTAGAGACATAGCAACCTAGCATATATGAAAAGCACAAGTGAATTCAACACATTCTACACATGCTAGTTGCATATCTCAATGGTGAACAATTTCAAGTTTTATGTTCATTAAGCAAGTTCACCATTCATAAAATAGCTCAGCTCACAACATGTATTAGTGATCAGAAAGAGCATAATCTACAAGTATCATCATATAGAATCGGAGCATACTAGATAGAGCATAATCACATTCTAAAGATTGTATACATGAAGCTCAGAAAGCAAGGATGCGTGATGAAATGCAAAGACTAACCTACCAAAGATGAAAACAAAACGGAAGAAAAGAAGTCAGTCTATAATACAAGCACCAAAATGTTTCCCCCAACTAAAAGGGGAAACACACACCAAGCTCACCTCTCAACCTTGCAAAAGTTGATTGGTCCAAAGGCTTGGTAAAAATATCTGCCAACTGATGATGAGTATCAACATGGCGAAGGTCGATATCACCCTTCTCATAGCGGTCTCGCAAGAGATGAAAGTGCACATCAATGTGTTTGGTCTTAGAATGTAGCACGGGGTTCTTAGCAACGCTAATAGCACTCGTGCTGTCACAAAGCAAAGGAACGCGAGAAAAGCTCAGACCAAAATCACGCAAAGTGGTCATCATCCAAAGCAACTGGGAACAACAGCTAGCCGTAGCAACGTACTCAGCCTCTGTGGTAGACTGAGCGACGCTAGACTGCTTGCGAGAAGACCAAGACACAAGAGAAGAACCAATAAACTGACAAGTCCCAGAAGTGGACTTGCGATCAAGTCAACAACCAGCAAAATCGGCATCAGAATAACCGCAAAGGGAGAGGGTGGAGGAAGCAGAATATCAAATCCCAAACTCTTGTGTGAAGCATAAGTACCTCATAATGCGCTTGACCGCCTGATGGTGAGAGGTGCACGGCGACGACTGAAATCGCGCGCAAAGACACACTGCGAACTGGATGTCCGGGCGTGTCACCGTCAGGTAGAGCAGCGACCCGATCATACTCTGGTACTTCTTCTGGTCCACAGCTTCTCCATCCTTGTCCGCATCCAGGGCCGTTGTGGTCGACATGGGTGTTGGAAGAGGCTTGGCCTCACCCATATCGAACTTCTTCAGGATGTCCTTGGTATACTTGCCCTGGTGCACAAACCTCCCCTCTCGGGATTGCTTGATTTGCAGCCCAAGAAAGAAAGTCAACTCGCCCATCATGCTCATCTCAAACTCCCTGCTCATAAGATCTGCAAACTTGGCAACCAAAGCATGAGAAGAACCACCGAAAATGATATCATCCACGTAAATCTGGACCAAGAGAGTGTCATTGCCTTGCTTGAGGAGAAAAAGCGTTTTATCCACACATCCCATTTTAAAACCCTTAGCAAGCAGAAAGGTTTTCAACCTATCATACCAGGCTCTAGGGGCTTGTTTCAAACCATATAAAGCTTTGTGAAGTTTAAAAACATGGTTTGGAAACTTGGGATTTTCAAAACCGGGGGGTTGTTTCACATACACCTCTTCTTCTATGTAGCTGTTTAAGAAGGCACTCTTGACATCCATTTGAAAAAGTTTAAACCCTTGGATGCAGCAAAAGCCAAGAGTACCCAAATTGCCTCCAAACGAGCTAGAGGAGCAAAAGTCTCCTCATAGTCTATCCCCTCCTTCTGACTATACCCCTGGGCTACAAGTCTGTCCTTGTTTCTCACAATGTGGCCATCCTCTCCTTGTTTGTTTTTGAAAACCCATTTTGTACCAATAGGGTGACACTCAGGAGGAGGTGGAACCAAAATCCAAACCTGATTTCTTTCAAAATTTTCTAACTCCTCATGCATGGCATTAACCCAATCCGGATCAGATAAAGCATGTCCAACATCTCAGGGTTCAAAATCAGCAACAAATGCAGAATGAGCAAAGTGAGAGATTTGTTGTGACCTTAACCGAGTGACACGTTCGTCGATGCTGCCGATCATCTGTTGAGGCGGGTGTTGGCGCTGAATGTGTCGTGGCGCCTCCCGAGCTGAAGAAACCTCCCCCTCGACAGCAGCTGGTGCCTCCTCGAGCACAAAAGGTACAGCCCGAGGTGATGGATTCCACATCCCCCAAGTAGTCGAAGAAGAAGGGTCAGGGTCGTGAGTAGTCATAGTAGAAGCCGATCCTAGCGGCACAACAGGTGGGGGAGGTGCTGGATCATCAATCCCTTGAGCACCCTCGTCCTCGTCATCAAAAAGAGGCTCACCAACCTCATGATCACCTGCACGCTCAAAACGAGAAGAAGGACAAACCATGGTCTCGTCGAAGGTGACATCGCATGTCTCCATGACTCGGTTAGTATCAAGGTCAAGTACACGATATGCACGAGTATGAGTGCCATAACCCAAAAATACACCGTCAGAAGAACGTGACTCAAATTTGTCTAGGTTGCCTTTCTTGAGTATAAAACAGTGGCAACCAAAAACTCTAAAATAACTCACTTTGGGTTGTTTTCCAAAATGCAACTCATAAGAAGTCTTTTTCAAAAAAGCTCGGAGAAAAATGCGATTGGAAATATAGCATGCAGTGCTCATAGCTTCGGCCCAATATCGCCTAGGAGTCCTATGCTCATCGAGCATCGTCCTGACCATCTCTACAAGGGTCCGATTCTTCCTCTCTACAACACCATTTTGTGGCGGTGTGTAGGGGGAAGAAAACTGATGCTCCAAACCCAAAGAGTTACAAAACTTCTCAAAGTCCGAATTCTTGAATTCGGAACCATTGTCACTACGAATAGCTCGCATCGAGTTCAAAGGGAACTCGTTCTGAGGACGCAAAATCAGATTGTGAGCAAAAGTGAAAGTCTCAGTTTTCTTAGCTAAAAAGAAAACCCACGAATATCTCGAAAAGTCGTCAACAACAACAAGCACATACCACTTCCCACCAACTGAGCTCACCCGAGCCAGACCAACAAGGTCCATGTGCAAAAGCTCTCCAGGGCGCTTAGTCATGACTTGGTTCACAGGATGGTGGGGAGCTGCAACCATCTTCCCGTGTCTACACGAATGGCAAACAAGATCCTTCTCCATGGACAACTTGGGCAATCCTCGGATTAAGCCGAGTGAACTAAGCCTTGCAAGCAAGTCGAAGCTCAAGTGACCAAGTCTCCTATGCCACTTCCAAAGATCAGAGGAGGAAGGACCATCCAAAAGACAACGAGAAATGCCAAAAGACTCCGAGAAATTCGCACGAAAGACTTTCCCAAAGGGAGAAATCAAACATACAAGATTGCCCTGAGGATCCAAAATGCGACTGAGATTCGGTTTAAAACGAATCTCATAGTCAACATCGAAAAGTTGCGAAACAGAAAGAAGGTTAAAATGCAAGTTAGAAACAAGAGCAACATCACGCAACACAAAGTGCTCATTAACTCGCACCGACCCACGAGACAACACCTTACCTTTGCTATTGTCGCCGAAGGTGATAAACTCCTTTCCGGCAACTGGACTAAGACTGGAGAACCACTTGGCGTTTCCGGTCATATGTCTCGAGCACCTGGAATCCACCAACCAAACGTTCTCCAATCGGTTTACCTACATCAATAAAAAGACATAGGGTGAGCATATGGTCCAACACTGGGGTGAGTAAAATGGGAATTATACCAGTGTTGGGCCGGCTGCTCAAAAGAACGGTTAGTAGAAAAACCATTCCTAGCACGCCTACGGGGAAAGCGATCACCACGCTAAGGAAAACGTGGTCCGCTAAGGGAAGAGCGTCCATCGCGATACTCAAATCGCGGTTGGGGGTAACGCTCAACAGCAAAGCCACCGCCATGGGGACCATAGCCCATAAATGCAGGCTCCCGCCGGGCACGTCCTCCTTGCGGCCTAGGACCTTGAGACATTGGACCTCTAGGCCTAGCAGCTCTCCTCTGAACATTCGACACATGTACATCATGGAAAGGATGGTACATGTCCGTATTGTTCATCTCCCTTGCACGGCGCTCCTCTCTCTTGCGCCAAAAGCAAAACTCCCTCAAGTGTCCATCTCTCCCACAATGCTCACAATGGTACCTCACCGCTCTCATAGGGGGTTGTTGGTACTCACGGTAGTGGGTATGAATAACTTTGCCCTTCTGTGGCACAAGCTCCACTTGGATAGGTGGCATGGTGTCTAGCTTGTTCTTGAGGTGGTTTGGTTTTGGAGCCCATGTCTGTTTCTTGGGTGGAGCTCTCGGAGGTTCAACAAACACTCCATCCTTGGTGTTAGGTTTGAGAGGCTCTTTGGGTGGAATTTTGGTCAGTTTGGGAGTAGTGGTGGAGTTGGGCTTCTCACTCGAGTTAAGACCACTAAACTCTCCAACCTTGCCAAAAGACGAAGCACACTCAACACCCTGAGCAAAACCTACACCGGGACCTCCAGCAGCACGCTTGAATTGGGCAATCATCATCCCAAGCTGCGGCTCACCACAAGACACCCATGACAAGATGGTCCGAAGGTTTGTGTTTTCCTCCTCGGTTTGCATCTTGTCATGCTTCACGTTCACAATCTCCATCTCCAAACCCTCACACAAAACGCACCTAGTCACACAAGTGCTACCCGAGCTGGACTTCTCAAGAGACACAATCTTGGCATTCTTCTCTGCCAACTCAGATTGCAAGCCCGCACAAGACTTGCACGCACCCAACAACACGGGTCTAGCCTGGAGCTCATCCACCTCTCCAACCAAAGCAGCATACTTACCTCTCAAAGTGAGAAGGTCAGTCATGTGCTTGGTGCACATCTCGCACTCACCCTCCTCAGAGACAACTACGGTGGACTTGGCAAACTCAAGCTCCTTCACCATATCCTCCCACTTCTGCCTAAACTCCTTCCGCTCTCTAGCAGCACGCCTAAGCAGCTTATCTTGACTAAGAAGGGCGGCAATAAGTTTCTCAACCTCAGCAGAAAGCTCGTCGGGGGTCTGAGATACTTGGGAGGTGTCGTCGTCATCGTCGTTCCGAGGGGTGTCCTCCAGCTGACTGTCAACCTCCTTGCCGAGGGCCATGGTGCAAAAGCCCTCGTTGTCGGCGAAGAAGCAAAGGCCGTTCAGCTTGTCCTCGATCTTCTTCTTCTTCTCGGACTCGTCGTCGCTTGAGGAAGCGGAGTCATCATCCGAGTCGTCGACGTCGCTGAGCGTGGTGAAGAAAGCGCGCTGCTCGGCCTGGGCCTTCTCCAAGTACTTCTCCTTGATGTACTCCTTGTTGAAGCCGCCCCTGCGCTTGTGCTTGGCGGGGACGTACTTCTCCTTGCGCTTGCCGGAGTCGTACTTGTGGCCGTGATCCGCCTTGCCGAAGACTTGCTTGTTCTTCTTCGGGCAATTGGCGATAAAGTGGTCCGAGCATCCACACTCAAAACAGCCACCACGTCCTCCTCCACGGCGACGGTTCATGCGGTTCTTGTGGAACCGCGAGAACCGATTGGCCAGCAGGGCCAACTCGTTGTCCGCCATGAACTCCAGCTGCTCCTCTGTGACAGAAAGAAGGGATGACAAAGCAAAGCCTCCAGAGGGGTTAGCAGAAGAGCCACAAACCAAAGCCATCGACGGGCCAGAAGGATTTTCATAAGAAGCCCTCGCCATGGCGTCAATCTCACTGGACTTGAGCTTACTGAAGAGCTTGTCACATGTGAGGGTCTCATAGCTAGGTGATTCGATGATCGCCTGAACCTTAGAGTCCCACACCGACCGATCGAGAGTATGTAAAAGCTTCAAAGCCCTCTCATGATCGTCGAAAGGCATCAACTCCTTGTTCGCCCTCATCCTGTTGACAATCACCTGAAAGCGAGCGAATAAACTCTCTATGCTCTCGCCAGGCATGTGTCGAAAGTTCTCATACTCTTGCTTGTGCGACTCGTAGAGACGGGGTTTGACTTGAGTTGTTCCCTCATGGAAACGCATGAGGGTTGCCCAAATCTCCCGAGCCGTAGCGAGGTGAGAAATGCGATCAAACTCCGTCATGCTCAAACAAGAGAAAAGAGCATTACAGGCTCGGCTATTGGCATCGTGCTCATCGATCTGATGCTGAGTCGCACGAGTAGCCAAGACCACGTAATCTACAGAGTTGCAAATATCCCAAATGGAAGCACCCAAACTCTGGAGATAGGCCGACATGCGTATCTTCCAATACGCATAGTTCGTCCCATCGAAAAATGGCGGTTTGCCCACGCCGCGATCCATGTCGCCTTCTGTGGATCTAGAACCGGCTAAGGTGGAAGATCCTTAACCTGCTCCGATACCAATTGAAGGACCGAGAATGCAAAAGCAAGGCGACGAGAGGGGGGGTGAATGGGAGCCTAAAAAATTTCTCTCAAAACTTCAACCTTTGTCCCAAAAATCAACCCCAGAAAGCTTTCACCAAAACGTGATGCCCACGACCCTTGGAAGAGGGTGGATGATCCCTAGGATCACAGCGAGGCACCACAAAGCAAGAGCGAACCAAACACCAAAAGGACCAGCTCAAGTTCGACCCCCAAAAACCAACTCCCGAACGTAGATAGAGAGCTACGTCGAGAAATCTCCAAATACCTATGCCAACAAGTAGCAAAGATACCTAGAGAGGTTACTTGGTCAACTCTAGGGCCAAACGAGAAGTCCGGAAATCAAGCGAAGAAGCCGGGAGAGCAAATGCACTAAATTGCAACACTCAGCCAACTCCTGGACTGTCCGGACCCCCAGTCCCGGACTGTCCGCGCTAGGGGCGGACTGTCCGCGGTCCCCTGGCGGACTGTCCGCCGGCAAAAATTGCCAAACAACACAGTTGCTGAACACCCCCTGCACGACTCCCGGACTGTCTGCGGATTCCTACTGTGGACTGTCCGCCGGTCAATCCGAGACAACACAGCCGAGCTACGCGACCACTGACTCGGTCGGAGCCCGACGCACGGACTGTCCGCGCCCCCAACGACGGACTGTCCGCGGATGAACAGAAAGGGCGATTTTGGCCGCCCTCAACTCAAATCTCCTCCATATCGATCCAAAACAAAATCACTTGATAACAAACTTGGAGAGGATGATCACGAGGTAGTTAGGAGACTATCCCCAAGAAATCATCCGCTCAAATCAACTCAATCAACGGGAAATCGAAGGGGAAGGTGTATGAACGAAAAAGTGCCACGAAACTTGAATCGACCCCATCTACTTGTTCGTGAGTTAGATAAATTCCTTCGGTGGAAATGATCTCCTCACTATAAAGAACAAGTTGATTCAAGTGGATTTCAAAAAGACGCAGTAGAAAGGGAGATCGAGTGACGGGAAAATCACGGAGAAACAAAGAACGCGAAGAACAAAGTCAAAACACGAATCAAGACATCGATCTGCAACCGTGTGGCTACCACACGCTACAACAGTGGAGAATAGCAAATGACTGAGATATCGGATGGGAGGTGGGCGTCTCCCTCTACTTATCCTAATTCTAGTTCCCACTCTACCTCTAACTAATTACAGAGCGAACCAGCTAAACCCTAGGGTTATTCTGGACCAACTCGAAGTAGATGCTGATCCGACGGCCACGCCCGCACAACTGGTAGCATTGCCTTGACGCAACCTCACTGATTGCCGCCACGGGCCGCCACCGCTCTGCTTGTCCTTTTCTCGGACTTCACGCCCAGTTTTGTGGCTGAAACCGGGAAACCTGTCTTCACGACCAACCCCCGGTTTTGAGGCCCAAACCGGGAAACCAGCCGTCCATCGCCTGAGTTTTGTGGCCCAAATTCAGAAACCCGCCAGCGCCCAGGTTTTGAGGCCCAAACCTGGAAACCGTCCTCAGCTCGAGTTTTGTGGCCCAAACTCGGCAAACCCGCAGCACCCATGTTTTGTGGCCCAAACCTAGAAACCGTCCACCGGTGGTTTTTCTGTGGCTCAACCACCAAACCGAGCCGTAGAGGGGATGCACCGCCCATGCACCCCGTCCACACACACGTGTCCCCAGGTCCTCGACCTGAACCACACCGTGCCCCGCAAGTCTCCGCTCGGCGCTGTCCCAGGCTGTCAGCCACCACAGCTGATCCTCAGGCCACCGGTCCCTCAGTCCAAGCCTCACGTCCGCCCTTCACCGCTCCCGGTCCGTCGGCAGGGCACGTCTCTACTTGACGTTCACCTTGCCTTCGATCACTGTCTCCGTGCTCGACACCTGCACAACACAAACCAAAGAACATGCGCATCAAACCCGTTGACAATCACTCATCACTCGAGACTCGGCATACACCCATGTATCCGCAACAACAGAAGAGAAAGAATTAAGCAATTCAAGACACTTTTCATAATGCTCTCTCAGGATGTCATCTTTGCATTTATATAGGCCGAGCAATTAATTAATCACTAATTGAGAATCTCCAAAAACTTAAATAGTCTCGGCCCCAACCTCATACAAGAGCTGAAGCCCCTTGAGAAGTGCTTCATACTCAGTCTGATTGTTAGTGGAAGTTGGATCAATTGAGAAAGAAAACTCAAAATTTCCTCCCTGAGGAGAAACAAGAACAATACCAATGCCCCCACCTTGCTTGCAATTGGAACCATCAAAGAACAAAGCCCACGGGGTAAAATCCAAAGTTTTAATTTCTAGTTTATGATGATGAGTAACAAAATCGGCTATTACCTGACCTTTAACCGCTTTAGCCGATTCATACTTCAAGTCAAATTCTGATAATGCAAGAATCCATTTTCCAATCCTCCCATTTAGTATAGGCATGAATAACATATGTTTGATCACGTCAAACCTCGATACCACCGTGCACTCAGAAGACAACATGTAATGTCGAAGCTTGGTACACGAGAAGTACAAACATAGGCATAATTTTTCAAAAGGAGAATACCTTGTTTCCGGGTCAAGCAGTCTTCTACTGAGATAAAATACCACTCTTTCCTTGCCTTCAAGTTCTTGCATTAAAGCCGATCCGATTGTATGATTATCGGCTGACACGTACAATTTGAAAGGTTTGTTCCTTTGAGGAGGAATCAATACTGGCGGAGACTTCATATACTCTTTGATCTCATTAAATGCTCTCTGTTGCTCATCTCCCCATTTAAACTCTTGATCATCCTTCAACTTTAACAAAACTGAGAACGGTAAAATCCTGGCTGATAGATTTGAAACAAATCTCCTGATGAAATTAATTTTACCGATCAAAGATTGTAGTTGAGTTTTCGTGGTTGGTGGTACTGCTTTGTCAATGGCATCATAGCTCTTTTGGCCAACTTCAATTCCTTTTTCATGTACCATAAACCCCAAGAATTGACTAGCCGACACCCCAAATGCACATTTGTGAGGATTCATCCTTAAGCCATGCTTCTTCGCGCATTCAAGAGTGTCTCTGAGATCCCTAAGATGCTTTTGATAATCTTTGGATTTTACCACCACATCATCAATATAAATCTCAACAATCTTGTCGATCAACTCATGAAAGATATAATTCATAGCCCTCTGATAAGTGGCACCGGCATTCTTAAGTCCAAAGGTCATGACTATAGCGCCTGGACATCTGAATGCAGTCTTATGTATATCTTCTTCAGCCATAAAAATCTAATTATAACCAGCATTGCCATCCATAAAACTGATAACCTTATGTCCTGCTGCTGCATCGACCAACATATCTGCCACTGGCATTGGGTAGCCATCCATTGGAGTTGCTTTATTTAGATCCCTGAAGTCAATACAAACCCTCATTTTTCTATTTTTCTTATACACAGGGACTACACAAGATATCCATTCGGCATATCTACATTGCCGAATAAAATTAGCTTCATAAAGCCGAGTAATTTCCATTTTCACATCGGCCATAACTTCCACTCTAATCCTTCTCGGAGCTTGTTTTACAGGTCGACTCCCATGTTTAATAGGCAGTCGATGCTCAACCAAGGATCGATCAAGACTAGGCATTTCAGAATAATCCCAAGCAAAACACTCCTTATACTCTTTTAATAACGTAACAAATTCTTGCCTAAGCTTGGGATCCAACTTGGCACTAATGTATGTCACTCTCATCTTATCACCGTTTCAAATATCAACTGCTTCCAATTCATCAGCCGATGTAAAACCCTTACTCATCTTATTCTCATCTTCGTTACTGTATAATCCATTAAATAAATTTTTTGAAGCCGACTGCTTGGATCGGCTGTTGATTTTCGTAAGTTGTATTGAGAAAATCTCCTTCAATAATCCTTTCATAAAATTACTCCATGTTATCAAAATTCCAAACATCAGGATCTGAATAAGCAATACTAACAGTCGAATCGGCTGGCACTACTTCCACGGTGTCACCGATCCACTGAATCACATTCTGATGTATGGTAGATGGAATGCAACAGTTGGCGTGGATCCAATCCCTTCTAAGAAGCACGCTGTAGGATCCATTTGCATCGACTACAAAGAAAGTAGTCGGCATACTTTTGCTGCCAATTGTTAACTCAACACATACAACACCTTTAGTGACCGATAAGTTGCCAACAAAGTCGGTCAACCTCATATCAGTCTTAGTCAAATCTTCTGTAGTCTTACCAAGCTTTCTAAAAGTGGCATATGGCATCAAATTAACTGTTGCCCCTCCATCAACTAGCATCCTATTTAAAGGCCTTCCATCAACAAACCCTTTTAAGTATAAAGCCTTTAAATGGGAATGTCTCTCAGGTTTTTGAAACGCAGCCTCTTCTGCTTGATAGATCCACTGAGCAATGACTTCTTCATCATCAGATTCTTCTTCATGATCAGAGGATCTAAATTCAGCAGGCAACATGAACAGAGCAGCGATATTAGCCAATGACTCACCCTTATCGGCTATCTGCTTTATTTGCCAGACTTTGGGTTTCTTCTTCTGGACTTCATCATTTCTCAACCTTTGAACCCGTCTCTTCTGGCTTTTGGTTAGGCCACTAGGGCACCATTGTCCCTCCTGCCGTGGATGATCACGATCGGCTAATCTCGCTCCAAGCCGATTATGGACACTTTTATTTTTTATGCGTCGATCTGTATTTTCAAACCTTAATCTTTCATGTACAGATCGGCGGTTGTCTCTCGACTGCCTATATTCTCGGTACTGATCACTGCATTCTGGACAATCACGAAGAGTAGGAAGCTTTAAACCCTCATTCCAACAATGCCTAAAGAAGGGACAATCCCAATGATTCTTTTCTTCATCTCTGATGCGTCTTCCTTCTTCACGAGACCTCCTATACTCTTCTTCTTCGAGCCACTCTTGATATTCTTGCTCATCCCTTTCCCCTTGCATTCGGCTCCTTTCCTTCTGACGTTGCCACTTGTTCAATAATATTCTAACAGTTGGACGCCTTCTTGCTTCACAAGCCTTTGAAGTCTCAGGTTGATCATGTCGATCAATGTTTCCCTTTCCTTTCATCTCCTGATACTCCTTGGTTGTCAATTGTTTCTTTGGATCAACTGTCCCGGCTGCTCTAGCTTTATCAGAAGTCAACACCCTGATTTCGCTTCGAGGTGTCGGAGCCACCATGTTTTGTGGGAAAGGATGGCCATTGATGCTCATGCCTTTGGCCTTTTCTAGGCCAATCCTCTCTTTAACGATTGCCCTCTATATCATGTCTCTGAAAACTCGGCAGTCATTAGTAGTATGGGTACCAGAATTATGAAATTTGCAATACCTTTTATTTTTAAGTTCCTCGGCCGACGGGATAGCATGATTCCCAGTCAATTTAATTTGACCCTTTTCAAGTAAGTAATCAAATATTTTGTCGGCCTTAGTGACGTCAAAGCTGTATTTTACATCTTTCTTAGTACTTTTAACCTTTGCCCAAGGCATGTACTCGTTGTTTCTCCAAACCCAGTCTACAGCAGCCACTTCTTCATCACTTTCAACTTCTGAATCATTGTCTTCATCTTGCAGGAAAATATGAATCTCTACATTGTAGGCTTTCTTCGGTTTAAAGACTTGATTGTACCGATTTTGGGCATCAATTCCTGCTACCTTTTTAGCCAAATCGGCCATGTTGTTACAACCAAAGCCGATTCTTTCCCTGATAGCAGGTACCAATCCTCGAATTGCAATGCTGACCACCTCTGAATCTGGCAGTGTCAAAGAATAGCATTGATTCTTCACCTCTCTGAACCTTTGGAGGTACTGGCATCCAGACTCATTATTCGTTTGCCTTGTATCGATTAAATCCACTAAGCCTTTCTCCAATACTCTAAAGCTGAAATACTTATGGAATTTATCTTCCAAGTCATCCCAGCTCTGAATAGAATTAGGTGGCAGAGATGAAAACCATGAAAAAGCCGAACCAGATAGAGAGAGAGGAAACATTCTGACTTTGAGTGCTTGTTCATCACCAATCTCTCCGAGCTGGACTAGGAAATGGGTTACATGCTCCATGGTTGTTACTGAACCGGTTCCTGTGAACTTGGTAAAATCAGGAATTCTATATCTCGGAGGAAGAACAACCTGATCAAACCATTCTGGATATGGCTTTTTGTAATCAGTCACTATAGATTTTGGCATCAAGCCAAATTGTTTCTAAACCAGATCAGTTACACGACTCATTAGTTGATCAATTTGATTCACCGACTTTTGATAGCCGATGTTCTACCCCCCGAGGGTATTACCATTATATCCTGGGTTCTCTTAAGCGTCCAAAGTATAGAAATCAGAGACATAATGATACCCCTGAGGTATATCACCATGTGCTACGCTCCCTTGATACGGTGGTGAATTGAAGTCTCTTATGATGCGCCTTGCATGAGGAGCTATTTTTGTAGCCGATGAGTACATGTTATTACTCATAATCGGCTGTTGCACTGGCTGCGGTGTCATACCTCCAGGGTTAATCATCATCTGACCTCCATTGCCATTTGGGCCATTGATTTGAGGTCCAGTAGAAGTTCTAGCTCCCTGACCGTTTCCAACAGTATATGTTGGACCTCTTCTGTCACCACCCAAGTAGAAAACTTCTTTAATGGCGTTTGTGAGGCTGTTGAGAAAAACCTCATTATGATTCACCAAGGTGGCAGACATTGTCTTGCTGATTACTTCTTGCATGGCATTGTGTTGGACCTGGACCATTGGATCAGCATGACCATCAAAGACCACTCTTGGAAGATGAGTTTTCTGAATTATCTTCCTATCTCTGGTCCTGCTGTAGCTCAATAAGCACAAATGCCGATATTGATCAATAGTCTCATCTATTAAACGTTGAGTTTCCTCTAGGAGGTCCTCCATTTTCACATGCAGTACTTCTTCGCTATCAAACGTCATGGTTCAGACGATTGTGTTCCACCAGGCGTGCCAAAAGAATGTGTTGACGTAAAATCTCGGTCGGTCACGCCAACACACTCGAGGCTCACGGTTCTCAGAGGAGTGCGGAGCAAGGTCCTGACCTCCTAAACCTTCGGCAAGCGGTGGTGCTGATTCTCAGCAAAATCGACTTTGGGCGTGCCAGTCAATTTGACCTGTAATTGACAAGGAGAAGAAAAGTTTGTTAAATTGTGGAACCTGCCGGTTTGGTGCCAGACAGTTCCAAATTATACGGCTCTGATATAGCCATTTGTCTTTAGGACATTGACTACAAAGTCAACTCCCACGAGATTGCATGAAAAGCATTGAAAAAAGTATAAGGTGTAACGGCTATGACATATGTATAAAAGAATGTTTATATTAAATAAACAGCCGATAAACTTAGAAAAAATGTTAACAAGATAAAGATCTATATATACGTTTAAGCGACATAAAACCAACGTATCGACTAATTGTACGAGCAGTTCTATTCATTAACAGTGGGGTGTCTCCATACAGCCATAATAACAAATAGATCAATAAAATAGCTTAAACATCAACAGTGGGGTGTCTCCATGCAACCATGATGATGGTCAAGCTAGATCACGTCTCATGCAAAGAGTAGATCCGTTAATTCCAAGTCACTTAAAAGAACACATTATGAAGGAAGCATAACTGGATCGGCTATTTTAGCCGATTCAGGGTCCATGAGGAACGAACAAGATCTATCCGTCAAAGCCATGATTTAAACTAAGATAAACAGACTTAATCAATCATATATATCAGTGGGGTTCAGGAATACAACCGTAATAAACATGTTAGATCAAATCTATCTGCTCTTAGATCAGATCATGACTTTATCTAATATCTCGAACGCACAACATGTAACAACCAAGATTGACGAAATAGTCGATGAAAGGCTTAAATCGGCTATTTTCTCTGTTGTGAGCGTATAAACTTCAAAACAGCCGAAACAAAGCATCTTTTAGGCTTGAACTACTTTGTCAATCTTGATTGGGCAGAATGTTGTTTAAAACATAAAGAAACAAGAAATAAAGCATAAAACAACATTGGTAACTTAATGAATCTATTAGCTTGCCAAGCCAATAGAGCCGATAACTAGCTAAGATTGACTGAAGTAAGAGATTGATCAGAGTCAAGACAGTCTCACAAAAGTCGAACTTTGACCGATAACTAGCCATGCCATAGCTTAACAAGAGTTTGGTCGATGCCAATGCAGCCTTATTACACGATGGCACAAGCCATTGGTGAAACTTACAAGCAAACCGGAGGTCGGTCGATGCCGATGCAACCCTGCTTGATTGAAGGTCTCGCCGAGATCTACGTTACTCCTACTCCTAGGGTTTTGGCCGGAAGCCGATGTATTGATTGATTGGATGTCTTTACAAAAATCAGGTTTCTAGCTATTTATAACTCGGTTGACTCCTGACCAAACACGACTAAGTTACATAATAGGTAAAGATAAAAGACGACTCAGACTTGAACTCCTTGGTTGAGCCCGACATGTCTTCGAAGCCCGTCATACTGGTCGCACGAATCCTCCCGGTTATGCTTGACCCACACGAGCTTCTTTAATTTTCTGGCCGATTCCTTCCTTAATAAACCAGCCGTTTGTGTTTACAAAACACACTACAAGAAATGGTTGGCTTTTTGACATAAAATCAATTTGTGACACTGGCTTTTTGACGTTAATTATGTATGGTTTATGACATAATATGTTAGTTATGACATGAGTTTATGTCATAATACGTTAGTTATGACATGAGTTGAAGGACAATTGTTTTTTGACATTGCAGTTTGTCATAATACACATAATTGATGTCATAATTCACATAACTAATGTCATAATTCACATAACTATGTCATAATTAACGTCAAAAAGCCAGTGTCACAAATTAATTTTATGTCAAAAAGCCAACCATTTCTTGTAGTGACAATAATCTTTTTTGGTCTAAAATCTGGTGTAAACACAAACAAATACATTCTCAAACGAATACGGTGCTGCTAATCGGGTTCACTCAGCTGTGCAGCGATAGTTTCTCTTCCGGGCGAAAGCGTTTTCGCAAAGTTGGTGGAGAGACGACGCTTTCGTCCGAAAGCAATTTCGACCGAAGCGATAGTTTCCCTTCCGGACAAAAGCGCTTTCGTCTTACAAAGTTGGTGGAGAGACGAGGCTTTCGTCCGAAAGCACTTTTGACCGAAGCGATAGTTTCCCTTCCGGGCGAAAGCGGTTTTGTCTTCCAAAGGTGGTGGAGAGACGACGCTTTCGCCTGAAAGCACTTTCATTCGTAAGCGATGGCTTTCAAATGTCTTCGTGCAGGTCTAGAGTCCGGAACTGGCAAAGGAGGGCCCACTTATCGGAAGGAGACTGCTAGGCAGATGGAGAGCAGATAGGGCCACCTCGGCGCTGGTGTATGAAAATACCCTCCAGATGGCAGAGGCGCCTTATCCAAAAGAGTAGTTAGAAGGGCATTATAGTACCTATAAACGAAGAGTAGTTGGAATGGTATTTCCGTACTTGTAAAGACTCCATGATTAATATAAATAGGCTGACCTCCCCTATGGAGAGTGTCGATGAAATATGGTCGATAGTCTACCGAGGGGTATGCCCAAGGTAGTAGATTAAGCGGCGGAGGCGTGCGAGATGTCTGCAAAGCGTGAACACAGGGACGAGAGACGGCGATTTAGACAAGTTCGGGCCAGCAAGTCGCCGTAATACCCTACGTCCTGTGTTCTGGTGGCTGCTTTGTATTTCTGATTGGATGATCCGATGGGATCTGAGGTGATGTCGTGTCTGATGGACCTGAAATGAGAGGGGTCCCTGCTCGCCTTATATAGCCGGGGAGCAGGGTTACAGTTGTCGACTCCTTATCTGATTACAAGCGGTTCCTTAAGGCAAGGAATCCAGATCTAACTCTAGGATCTTCCTTGACGGGCAAGGCTTCTGGAGAGTCCTTGATCAGCACAGCGAGCTGGTCGTGTGCTGCAAGGCCTCGCGAGCTGGGCTGTCCTTGACGAAGGGTTCATGTTGGTCCATGGGGGTATACGGAGGTAATATCCCCACAGCTAGTCCCCGAGCACTTTGTATCCGTTGGCGACACCGTCTTGAGCTTGTCCGAGCAGGCGAAGTCGACGTCGACCAGCTTGACTAGCAATCCGAGCAGGTGAAGTCGATGTCGATCAAGTAAGGCTTGCTAGTAGGATGTAAGGTGCTCAAGAAATTTTTTGAAGAGCTTTCTTCTGGTGAAGTGTATCCACTTGGAGCTTGCAAGACTATAAGGAACAACGAGGTCCTAGTAGAAGTCTGTGCAAGTCCAACTTGACGGAGCGTCCTTGAATTGTCAGAGAAAAAGAAAATACATTCACCGCAAGGTGAAGTGTATCCACTTAGTCCCCGAGCTTGGTAGTAGGTGTTGAAGACACATGGTGCCGAGCTTGTAGAGCATTTAGCAAGTGCCCTGATGAGCTGCCCAAAATCAGCACCCTGATCCGAACAGCATGGAGAGACTTGATGCACACCGGCAACGAGTGAAGGCTAGGCCAACGAGCCTGGGCGACGGGCGAAGATCAGGTCGATGAACCTGGTCGACGACGAGTTGATGAACCTACAACCTTTTGCTTAGGAAACAGAAGACGACAACGAATGATGGTGGCGGCGAGCGAAGACGGCGACGAATGATGGCGGCGGCGAGCGAAGACGGCGACGAGCGAAGACGACGAGGAGCAAAGGCAGCGACGAGTGAAGTCCCCGAGCCTGGACGGCGACGATGAGCGACGACGGCGACAAGCGAAGGCGATGACGAGCGAAGGCGGCGATGAGCCCGGTCGGCGACGAACGAAGGCGGTGACGAGCCTGGTCGGAGACGAGCGTAGGCGGCGAGGAGCCTGGTCGACGATGAGCAAAGACGACGACGAGCGAATGCGGTGATGACGAGCGAAGGTGGCGACGAGCGACGACGGCGACGAGTAAAGGCGACAACAAACCCGGTAGGTTACGAACGAAGGCGTTGACGGGCCTGGTCAGAGACGAGCAAAGGCGAAGTCCCCGAGCCTGGTCGGCGGCGAGCGACGGCGGCGATGGGCGAAGGCGGCGACGAGCCTGGTCGACGACGAGCGACGGCGGCGACGGGCGAAGGCGGTGACGAGCCCGGTTGACGACGGGCGAAGGCGGCGACGAGCCCGGTTGGCGACGAACGAAGGTGGTGACGGGCCTGGTCGGAGACGAGCGAAGGCAGCGAGGAGCGAAGGCGAAGTCCCTGAGCCTGGTCAGCGGCGAGCGACGGCGGCGATGGGCGAAGGCGGCGACGAACCTGGTCGACGACGAGCGACGGCGGCGATGGGCGAAGGCGGTGATGAGCCCGGTTGACGACGGGCGAAGGCGGCGACGAGCCCGGTTGGTGACGAACGAAGGCGGTGACGAGCCTGGTCGGAGACGAGCAAAGACGACGACGAGCGAAGGCGGTGACGACGAGCGAAGGCGACGACGAGCGAAGGCGGCGACGAGCCCGGTTGGTGACGAACGAAGGCGGTGACGAGCCTGGTCGGAGACGAGCGAAGGCGACGAGGAGCGAAGGCAAAGTTTCTGAGCCTGGATGGCGAGGAGCGAAGGCGAAGTCCCCGAGCCTGGATGGCGACGAGCGAAGGCGAAGTCCCCGAGCCTGGTCGGCTGCGACGAGCCTGGTCGATGACGAGTGACAACAGCGACAGGCGAAGGCGGTGACGACAAGCGAAGGTGACGACGAGCGAAGGCGACGACGAGCGAAGGCGGTGACGACGAGCGAAGGCGACGACGAGCGAAAGCGGCGACGAGTCGGGTCGGCGACGAGCGAAGGTGGCGACGAGCCTAGTCGACGATGAAGTCCTCGAGCTTCAGCGACGAGCGAAGGCGAAGTCCCTGAAAAATAAACATGGAGACCAATAGTACATGATGATGTACAAATAAAATATGGAGAAAAATCAATGGCGGAGGATGACTGCAGCTTGATGTAGATCTGATCTTGGGCGGCGGGCGGGTCGGCGACGGGCCCGGTTGACGATGAGCGAAGGCGGCGATGAGCGTAGCGATGATCCTCTTGTTGGCCCGGTCGATGTCGTCGCAGCAGATGGATCTTGGCGCGCATGGCGCCGGCGTGATGACGCGATGGCGGACGGCGAGGCGTCCAACGCAGGAAGCTGCGCGGGTTCCACGATCTCCGGAGAGAGGATGGCGGCACCGCTGGTCCAGATCATAGATCTGATCTGGAAAGAGGCGTCGAGCTCGGAGAGGATCATGGAGTCGAGGAAGATGACCGCTTGACAGATCATGATGTCGTAGCACACACCCCCTACCTGGCGCGCCAACTGTCGACGAAATATGATCGATAGTCTACCGAGGGGTATGCCCAAGGTAGTAGATTAAGCGGCGGAGGCATGCGAGACGTCTGCAAAGCGTGAACACAGGGATGAGAGACGGTGATTTAGACAGGTTCGGGCCGGCAAGTCGCCGTAATACCCTACGTCCTGTGTTCTGGTGGCTGCTTTGTATTTCTGATTGGATGATCCGATGAGATCTGAGGTGATGTCGGGTCTGATGGACCTGAGATGAGAGGGGGTCTCTGAGAGGATTACTGTTCATTCCTCTGTTCTACTGTCCAATTGTACTCGCAAGTCTACCCCTTTCGTTTCCTTGGGCGTGAGCATTCGTTCGCGTAGCAACCTGCTGTTTCAGGGTTTCAGCCTCTTTTGATATGAGCTGGATTTGGTGTGAGAAATGGATTCCCAAAGGGAAACAATTCTTCACCGTGGGAATTGCAGCAATTTGTTGGTCGATTTGGAAAACGAGAGAAAAAAACTGTTTTGAGGGGAAAACCCTTTACAGCCCTCTAGAGATTATATGTCTTGCACGCGCGCTTATACAATACTGGGCAGGTCTCCAGAAGGAGGTGGACAAGGATCTGCCGATCAAGGATTCCATGCTGAAGATTGTTGTTCGACTGCTATCCAAACCAAATGCAGGGGGTTCACATAATGCTCTACTCCAGGATGCCTCCAAGGACAAGATGGAGAAGATCAAGATCCGCCTCTTTGAAATGCTATATAGGGTGGTCAACTCATTGATGTGATGCTCTTTTTAAGGGCTTGTTCGGTTGCAGACAGATACACTTCAATTCACGTGATTTGAAAGAGATTGAAATATAATTTAGTTCAAATTACACTCTAATCCACTACAACCCATATGGATTGAGGTGTATTTGTACATAGCCAAACAAGACCTAATTAGTTTTTGGCCGATGTTGCCTAGGATGTATTTTGTTGTTGGAGTTCTTCTCTGTCTTGTCTCACCTTAAAGGTTCCCAGATTCGAAAAAGGTTCCCGCATCGACAAATATGCCAAATCATTGTATGGCGCGCGTGCGCCCGTAAGGATAGCGGCGCACACGCGCCATCAGTGAAGGAGAAGGGGGCTGAGGCGGGGGTGGGGGTAGCGAGCGGCAAGCGGAGTGGCGGGCGGCGATGGCGCCGCGGCCGGGGCGGTGGACGAGGCGGCGGTGGCAGTCCTAGGTTAGGGCCAGGAAACTTTCTCGGTCCTAGATTTCCGGTCGGCCGGCCTGGCGGTAGCCGCGACATGGCGGTTCGGCCAGCGTTGAGCTCGACGACGGCAGTGCCATCGAGCGGGCGGGGCCGGACGATGGTTGGGCTGGGTAGGCGGCGGGGGGAGCTTTGGTGGGGGTGGTTGGCGGGTGGGGCGGCCACCGGCGAGGTCTCCGACGGCCGCGGGAGGTGGCAGGACATGGCGGTGGGAAGGGGAGGGGAGGAAGAAGAGGAGGGAGGAAGAAGACGATCGGCGGGTGGAAGTGTGCGCTGAGAAAGTTACCCGCGCGTGCGCTGAGGAGCGACTCTGACAAATATGATCGAGGACGAGCATGGGACGGTACAGGACAAAAGGGATGTGCAGGAGGAACATGTGTGGAAAAAGAGAAGGGGGGATGACGAGTGAGAAAATAAAACAACAGAAATGTATACCGCACTCCCTCACATCCAATT
Organism: Coix lacryma-jobi var. lacryma-jobi; assembly: GCA_009763385.1. NCBI lineage: Eukaryota > Viridiplantae > Streptophyta > Magnoliopsida > Poales > Poaceae > Coix > Coix lacryma-jobi. The sequence continues at coordinate 17,927,879 of CM019828.1, forward strand.
TAGTGGGCGACCCTTGTCAGAAAAAAAATAGTGGGCGACCGCTTGTTTCCAAAACGAGCATTCACTCCCACCAGGCCACCACGCGTCACGTGGAGTTTGATCACGTCTAATTGTCGCATTCGTCAGGTGCGTTCCTCTTTCTCTATTTAATTTTTCTCCTTTATTTTTTTTTATTTTCAACTTTTCCTTTGCCTTTTTATTTTTGTAGATTAACGTATCTATTTTACATGATCGTGTATGTGTCGATGTCTGGAACGGCGATTGAGACTACCTGTGACTAAATTTGTAATTGTGTATCTAGACTTCGGATGATATCGAAAACAGACACAAGGATGTATACTGGTTCGGGGTAAGAAAGACTCTATCTCTAGTGGATGATACGGCTCGTGTTACGTTGCACTAGGGGTGCTCGTAGTAGGTAAAGTAGGCGAGAGAGAGCGGATCATCCCATGTCTCTAAGTACATGTCCGGTGTGTGTGGGTGTGTTATGCTCCAATATTCGTTGAGCTTTGTCTGAGTTGCCCTATATATATAAGGCTTTGTCTCTTTTTATAGACAAAGAAATAATATGAAGGTTACATAAGTTGTATAGGCTTAAAAAAAAGAAAAGAACAGAGAAAAAAAGGGAAGGTGGGTTCAGGGAGTTTATCGTCTTCCTCCTCATCTGGCGGAATAGACCGACCCCCTATAGCGTGGAGTTGATGACCGTCGAGTCGTGACCTCTCCGTCCACTGCCATGCCCCGGCGGCGTGCCAGTTAGTGTACCTGTGGTAAGCTGGGATGAGCAGTGCATGTCCTTGCGCTCCCATAGATGGGCAGTGCATGTCCTTGCGCTCTTATAGAGAGGAGAGTTGATCACACAGTGGACTTAACTCCTGTTGCTGTAGCGGCGTATCGTCTGATCATGGGCAGAACGACCGCAGTCGTATCGAGTCATACCACATGGTTCCCCATGCCTCCATACCTTGCATCTGGTCGTGTACGTTGAATTCGTAGGAGTGGATGACGTGGCAGGGGCCCACACACGGCTCCTAATTATGTCCGAGAACCAACGCAGCCCTTGGACGAGGCGGAAGTGTACCAAGGGGATCAGACGTACTCATGCTGATGTCAAGGCGAGGACCAAACACACATGTTGCTTATTGGAGGTTTTCTTTTGGCCCCGCCATCTAAATATAGATATGGCTCGTGTTTAGTAGGTTGCCTTCAGAAGATGCTTAGTACCTGGTACTAAGTAAGAGCATCTCCAAGAGTTTGTCAAACTTTACTTGGCAAAAACTATGATTTGGCAAGTGAGAAAAGCAAATGGCAAGTGAAATATTTTTGTGTCTCCAATAGTTGGGCATTTGGGCTTGGCAAATCTTGAATAGGAGGCCCACTTTCAATACCGAACTAACTACCGCCTGGTCCCTTCCTCTGGTCACGCCCCCTCGCAATTTTTTTTGTTTGCGATATCCTGCCGCGCCGCCGTGAATTCTTCGCCGTGCCTTGGTCGCGAAATTGGAGTGTCGTCCTTCATCTCATCCGGCCGGCCGCCATCAGATCATCAGCTCCGAGGTTCATGATGTGTCCCCATCCGTTCCTTGGTTTTGCCATTGTTTCTTGCAATTTGTTGCCATCAGTTCTTTCTGATCTAGGTTATGTGATTAAGTTGTAATGCCTATGAAGAGATCCCTCCTCCGAAGTCTCTTGGATGATGATGCATCATTCGACGATGATGAATTTGATATGTTAGCGACTGCTGTTATCGTGGACACCTTTTCCAATGCCAAAAAGAAACACGGTGGCTCTGTCGTAGGCCACAAAGTTCTTCAACGTGATAGACAAGGCGGGCACGAGAGGATGTTCCAAGATTATTTGGCGGTGAATCCGACGTATGGCCCTGAAATGTTTCGTCGAAGGTTGGTGTTATTTTACTAAATTTGATTGGTTGTATTTGCTTTAATATTATTCAAGTTGTTAAAGTTTAGTTTTCTTTTCTTTAGGTACATGATGTCTAGGGAGTTGTTCGTACGCATAATGACTGCTGTCGAAGCACATGATGATTACTTTGTGCAGAAAAGGAACGCGACCAATGTATAGGAAAGTGATCATTGTATATATCATTTACAAAAAAAAATCAAATAAGATGTAAAACAACAAATGTTTGAATACCTTGTCATCAATAGTTAGACCACTTTGATTCCTACGTGAATGGCCTCATAACATGAACAAAACTTGTTAACTTGCAATTGAATTGTGAGCCACCTATGCATAATACTACTCAGAGACCTCTCCTCGGTAGTTTCCTTGTATTCCTCAAAATAGGCTTTAACTCTAGCCCAAAAAGATGAACGAGTTTGATTGGCACCGTGAATGAGATCTTTGCTTACATTCAACCAGCCCGAGCATATGGTCTCATCTTCCTTGTAATGGAAATTCTTTTTCCTCTTTGATCCCTGCTTTGCACTGCGAGTAGATTGCACTTCTTCATGAGTTCCAGTGTCTTGAGTTAATCCAAACTCCAATTCGTCCAAACCAGCAACACCATCAACATCTCCAGTCAAAAGAATGTCCAACAAAAAATTTGGGTCATCTCTTTGCATCTCCATACCTATACAACAAATAATGTTTGCAATAAATCAAAAAACTGGCTGAATCTACCACTCAACAATTACTTGATTTTAGTTATGTTGATCATATCAAACAGAAACCCTACATATATCATTCACGGCATATATATGAACCATCTCTGAATCAAATCAAGGCATGAATGATAGATGAATCAACCACATATATGAAACCTAGCACGCAAGAAAAATCAACCCTACCAGAATCATTCACCGCATATAATCAAGGCATATGAACCCTACATATCTGAATCAACCCTACCAGAATCATTCACGGCATATATGAACCATCATGCCTCAATCCAATCGACACATATGAACCCTAGGGGAATCAAATCAAGGCATGGAGTTGGACTGAGATGATCAAGGATGACGAACCTCAAGGATCGGGAGAGGAGGGCGGCCACCGCGACTGTGTCTTCGAGTCCAGGAGGCACTTCGCGACGGGATCTAGATCGGTTCGCGAGGAAGACGCCGGCGCGACTGTCTCTTCTACTCGCGCTCGCCAGGGGTGGAGAGGTACGAGGCCTCGGTGGCGCGAGAAAGGCAGGGTGAAATTTCCATCTGCGCGCGGGAGAGGAGGCGGGGGCGGCAATTCACGCGATGCCAAGTCCCCTACCTCGCGCAAATATGCGCGTGAAGGACCGGTGGATGCCAACTTCGGAAATTTTGCCAAGCCATATGTCAAACTGTTGGAGCACCAATTTCTCATGTTTTGCCAAAAACCAAGATTTGCCAAGTGATTTAGCAAACTTTTGGAGTTGCTCTAACAGTAGTATATTATAAGCACTCCATTCTCTTAGCTTTGATTTGTTTACTTTTTCCATTGGCGGACGTTAGCATTTCTTTTCTTTTATGCTACTATAAAAAATTCTTTTACTTTTTAGATGCCACGAAAGTGTAAGACCCATGAGACCCATCTATTAATACATTATATTTTTGAGATGCCACGGAAATCCTATTGTGCTGGTGAAAAATGGTTGATATAAGAAGAGTAAAATTCACCGCCGGTCCCTAAATTTGGCCGGCGGTGTCATCCTGGTCCCCGAACTTATAAAGTGATATCTGAAGGTCTCTAAACTTGGTCGCTGGTGTCATCTCAGTCCCTGATTTGTAAGGTGATCACCACTGGTGCCTAAACTTGGTCAGCGGTATCATTTTAGTCCTTATACGGCTTTCATTCTCATCCGGGTCAAAACAGGACGATTTAAAAACTTAATATAAAAAAATCATAAGTTTTTTTTACAGAAATTCGAATGTAGACAAATTTTATATCAAAATTGTAGCTCTCGATGCGATCTACAACTTTTTAGTTGAAACTTTTTTGAATTAAAACTGTTTAGAATCCCAAAATATCATTTTAAATTTATAGATTTTGATTTAAAAAACGTATATGTCGTGTTAAAAGTGTGTAATCAATTATACCCTATGGAACCATCATCCTGATTTATACCATATGTCGTGCAAGGATCTTCTTCTTCATTATCTCAAGCCACTGCAGCTGGTCCTGGTCGAGGGAGCTCTTGTCCGCTAACATTACTTCTTTCTCCTCCTTCAACAAGTCTGCTTCAATTTTCTTTTCTTCATTTGACAATCGCTTCTTCTCAAGCTCAAGTGAAGCCCTCTCTACCTCAAGTGAAGCCTTCTCTACCTCAAGTGCAGCCATATACCTTTCCTTTTTCTCCTTATCTCTTTCCCTGTCAGAAGCCTCTTTCTTCTCCCACATCTTGTCCAAAGCTTCAATGCAAGCGTCGCCGCCTCCCCGCCAAGCTTGTTTTGCCTTCTTCTGACCCATTGGCCTCTTTCGTTTTTCAGAACTTGGGGCTGCAATCTCTTGCACTTCGCCAGTGTTGTCGGCTTGAACATTGCTCAGTGTGGAGTCCACAGTAGTCTTCTGTTTTTTATTGGTGGCTTCTTTCTGCTGCTCAGCCAGTTCAATCCTCCTTGTCTTCATTCTTCAACCTGTTCCAACAATGTAGAAGAGTAAACGGCTTGTTCTCTTCTTCTACTCCCGCATACATCTCGGATGCTTGAGTCATCTGCATAAATATTTAAAATGTTGACACCTTCACATATGAACCAAAAATTGCAAAACAAATAAAAGAACCAACTACGAAAACAAACCATGTCTTGGATAGTCGCTCCACTTTGATTCCTACGCTCAATTTTATCGTACAATGAACAGTACTTGTTCACATCCTTCTGAATAACGAGCCACCTATGCATAATAGAACTCTCTGACCTGATAGCCGTAGTTTTCTTGTGTTCATCAAAGGAAGCACGAATTCTAGCCCAAAATGATGAATGAGTTTGATTGGCCCCATGAACAGGATCTTTGCTAACATTCAACCAAGCTGAGCATATAGTTATATCTTCTTCTGGATCAAATTTTTTTGCCCTATGTGACGCACCCTTTGCAGCACAACGGCGACCAACACCTTCAACTGGCTGCACTTCCACAACATCTTCTTGAACTTCAGAAGGGCTTCCATTATTAGCTTGATGAGTGCTTTGAGTCAGCGGAAAGATCAAGTCGTCCAAGCCAGGAACACGAGGATCATTTGATGTGAGTATGCCCGTATAGTATCCAATATTTTCCATTTGAACGGATCTACAAAAAACACAGCACATGTTTTGTTTCAAATTAACACGAATAGATCAAAGACAATATATTGAACAGCCCATATACTAGGATGGAGTGCATATTTTCTGTACCATATACTAGCTTTGACCAAATTATTTGCTGCACTAGAGAGCACAGGAGCATGTTATACTAGCAGACACTGTCATCGTGTACAAGCAGGAAAGGTGAAGATCGTCCCTGCCGGGGCCATCGATCTCTGCTCCCAGCCAAGCCGGTCGGCAGGGGCCATCGATCTCTACACCCAGCCAAGCCGGCCATATACCCCCTGGCCAAATCATCCTCTCCCAGCCAGCCATCTACTACTCCCAGCCAAGCCGGCCATCTACAACCTCAGGCGGCACCAAGGGAAACTCTAGAAACCATGGAAACCGATGCACAAAGTGGAAGAGTCAATCCATGGCGTACCTCAAACCCTAGCGCAGTCCCAACGTTGAAGAAGATGGCGGATCGACTAGTAGATCCCCTCGACGAAGCAGTACCCTGGCGCAGTTTCCAGGTTGCGCGGCACCCAGGCTCGCGAAAAAAAATGACGGCGGCACGCGCGGGAGGGGTCTCTCTCGCGGGAAACGACGGATGCCAAGCGTCGGGGAACCGCGCATATATGCGCGAGTTCGGCCTCCATATGCCAACTCCCCAAAATTGTCAAAGCCAATTGCCAAACGGTTGGAGAGGAATTTTTATGCTTTTTGGTAAAAAACAAGAATGCAAAAGTCAAATGTCAAACGGTTGGAGTTGCTCTTATTAGATTGCAATTGCGCTTGCAGTTGCACGGCTCAGATGTCGTCACATTTCGTGGGCGCCAAGGAGAACTTCTGGTCGCGCACATCAAACAGCACGTGCATGTTCTGCTGCTGGACGTTGCCGATGATGGACACGCCGAAGTCATCCGGCTTCGTGCCCACAGCCAGGCACATCAACCCGGCCCTCGGCTCCTGGAAGTAGTTGTCCCGCGGCAGCTCCATACTATAGTTATAAATAACCGAAAACACGTCACAGTTAACTTGTCATGACGATCGGAAAATCTGTCATGTATCTCACATCATACATTCGTTGGACCAACTGGAGCCGTCACTAATTGTCATTTCATTTCGTCATAGAATAATCGTCAAAGTTTGAGCGAAAAAAATCTAAAAAAAATAGGGAAAAAAATCTAAAAAAAATAGGGAAAATGTTTTTAAAATTAGGGGAGCCCCCCCACTAGCTAGCTACACCACCCATCTCTACTCCAATCATATTTTTTTATATTTTTCCCATCTACTCCAATCATATTTTTTATATTTTTTTGTGATTTTTTTGCACTTTGCATTAACCAAGATTCGAACTAGCGACATCTCGCACATGCGCGTGTAACCTCCACTACCACTCCACCCCTTTGTCATTTGTGTCTATATTTCATTTCAATTTCCGTCATATTATGTTAAACCATGTGTAAATTGCTTGTTTGATGCTCTAAACGAATTCAAATCAAAAAGTTATCATTACAAAGTTTCATAACTTTTCGAGATCTACACTTTTTGTTTAGAAAGTTTCTCCATCCAAGGTCATTTACAAAATTTGAATTTCAAATTTGAGAAATTTGAAATGTAGTTTTCATTAACAAGATGGTTTCAAATTAAAAATTTATCAACTAGAAAGTTTCATAACTTTTTGAGATTTATGACTTTTATTTTGGCTATTTTTCATCTGAGGTATTTTGAAAATTTTGAATTTCAAAATTTTTAAATTTAAATGCAGTTTTGCATGACAACATGATTTCAAATTAAAAGTTGTTAACTACAAAGTTTCATAAATTTTTGAGCTTTTCAACTTTCATAGATCTTTAAAAAAAACAAGGCCCATGTTAGCAAAAAAAAACAAGGCCCATGTTGAATAATATGATTTTATGATGCTTTCTTAGAACGTCACCGCCGTCGAAATGCAGCACAACGGGCAGCGTCTTCACGGCCGCCCCCATCGCCACGCCGCTCGGCAGCGCGAAGCACAGCTCGTAGTCCTCTTCCTCTAGTTCGGTCCTGTTCGCCGACGGCGCGGGCGAGCCTGGCGTTGATCCTCGCCGCCCGGGCCTTGCTAGCGCGGGCGGCGTGGCCAATGACGTCGTCCGTAGAGAGCGAGCTGCCAGCGTAAGGGTGGTTAGTGGATCAGGCCGTGGACGGCGGTGACGCCAACGGTGAGGCACAGAACGGGGAGGACGACACGCATGCTATGGGGCGGCGCCATGGATGCCTTGGAAAATGGAAACTAGCTGGGGCGGTCGCCGGCACTTGAGAGTGGTGGTTTAGCTTTTGGGTTTAGTGAGGTTATTATTATATATATATAATTCTTACGGTGGTTGGGTTGTGAGCATCATCTTTTTTGATCAGGTATAATTTGGACGCACATAACTCACACACACAACCCACACACACACCACACTCACACCACCACACGTACACACGCGTACGCGTCCGTACATACGCAAAGAGAGATTGGGAAGCTCGCCGTCACCAGGTCGCCTCCAGTGCGCGGGCATCGTCTTGGCATGCTCATGATGGTGCAAAAATTTTTTGGGTCATTTGCAAGACTGCCCTTGTTTTAAAGTCCAATTGCATGTTTGTCCCTGTTTTTTTAACTTTGCATGTTTGCCCCTATTTTCTGTCTTCCAATTGCATAGATGTCCTGAAAACATGAAAAACAGGAGTAGTTTTGCAATAAAACAGGGGCAACCATGCATTTGGAAAACAAAAAACGGGGCAAACATGTAAAGTTAAAAAAAACAGGAGCAAACATGCAAAGTTAAAAAAACAGGGACAAACATATAATTGGACTTTAAAACAAGGGCAATGTAGCAATTTTCCGGGTGGATTTATTGGATGTAGGTGCACGTACGTTTCCTTTCGCCGTGGAAAGCGACTGCTTGCTTTGTATTAGTGGTGCCTGAAGAGCCGCACAATGCAGCCGGTCGTAGCAGCATCTTGGCACACTAGCTAAGTACTGCTAGTGGCCAAGCAAGGGATCATTGTTGCGTTCGCCCTCAGGCTATCTGCACCGCCGGATCCTGTAAACACATCCTGGAAGAGCATATAACGCATAAAATTGCTGCAGTGAAGTCTGGTAAAACATCCTGGAGTACATCCCGTCCGCTATGCGTGGAGACGGTAGCGCGTGTCCGCTATGCATTAGATGAGATGGAGAGAAGCAGACCCCACTATTTCAACTATCCAAAAAATATTATAACTCACAAACCAAGATCCCAAATTAAATTCCGATTACTCCATTAAATTTGTTTCAAAAAATCCTTCAAAATAAGATGTCACATGAATATATTTAAATAATTTTTTTTACGGACATGTGAACCCTACAATGGATAGACGATGATATAGAAGATGAATGAGTGCGGAAGAATTACGTATAGAGGAAAAAATCTTGATGACTAAGATATATAGAGGATGAATTTAGAGTATTTAGAGTGTGCTCAGTCTCATGGTAGACTTGCGCTTACAACATACGTCTAAAAGCTATCTGAAAAGTACATTGGGGACATCGCCGATCCTTTGCCGCGGGAGGTGGTGGTTTGTCATGTTGAGTCCCTTAGGGCGTCCCCAACAACTAGCTATTTAACTTGCTAGATGTGACATGGCAAGCAAAAGGTATGAGAGAGAGTACTCACTAGCTACAAGCAAATAGTTTATCTATTTCACGTGGACCAAGAATATGTGAGAGGAGCATGTGGACTCAGTAGTATAAAATAGTCTTTTTTCTTCTCTCTCACCTCCACATCAGCTGACTACATAGCTAGTACTAGCTATTACCATTGCGGACGCTCTTAGGACCCTCTAGGTGTAGACTAGTAGGGTATGGACTAATAATACTCGTGAATGACATGACCTAGTACTAGAACATAGAGGGAAAGAGGAGGTGGAGAGGAGAGTTACCGACCATATATCAGAGGGGATGGCAGAGCTTGAGACGCTGGTCATGGGATTGGTGAAGCTCCAAGCACAGGCAGCGACGGTCGATGAAGAGAGGGCATCAGTGGTGAAGACTCTGGTCTCGTTGACGTTCTGGCGGCGGTGAGGCAGGGGGCTTCTCGTCGTTGCTAGCAACACAACCCTCTAGATCGAGCTAGGGTTTGGATACCGGTGGGGTGTGGCGGCTGGAATGAACCTCGTATCCCGAGCCCTGGCCCCCCACCTCTGTATATATGCATTGTGTGACAAGGGCTCTCCAACTACGTGTACGGTTGGGTGCCCTCGATTAGGGCACGAGACCAAGTCCCAAGGGAGCCATTGGGCTCTCGTCATGGGAGATCATTCTAACATTCTCCTTTGTGATCTCCACTTATATCAAAACCCATCATACCTTTATCTCTTTTCCCATTTCATTCCAGACTGGTGCATACAACATGCTTCATCTTACGGTCAATCATCGATAAATTTAACAGCTACAATACACATCTCTGTCCCGAAACAGATTCTTTTAACTTTGAGACTTTAATAGTCTAGGAATCATAGGCTTTTCCTTAAACCCATCTCGGCTACATGTTCTCTGAACACGTTGGTTGGTAACCTTTAGTCAATGGATCCGCGAGCATATTCTCTGTACTTATGTGCTCAAGATTTATTATATGATCTCAGACTTTATCTTTCACAACCAGTACTTTATGTCAATGTGTTTGGCAACACTGGCCAGTTAACCTATTGTTGTGAGCATACTATAATGTTGGATAATTATCGCAGCATAAATTAAGTGGTTCATATACGTCGTCAACCACTTTCAAACCAGATATGAACTTCTTTGGCCAGTTCACCTACCTTGAGGCCTCAAAACATGCTACAAACTCGGTATACATTGTGGACGATGCAATGACGGTTTGTTTGGAGCTTTTTCACGATATGGCTCCTCCTACAAGAGTAAATACATACCCTGACATGAACTTTCTATCATCTCCCACATAATCAGAACCCAAGTATCCTTCTATGTGTAAGGAATTTAATTTTCTATACGTTAGCATGAGGCCTTTCATGCCTTGCAAATAGCACAAGACTTTCTTTACTAGTTTCCAATTTTCTAGATCTGGATTGCTCTGAAATCTGTCAAGTAACCCGATAACAAATACTAAGTCAGGGCATGTACAAACTTGAGCATATTGTAAGCTTCTGACAACTAAAGCATATGGAACCGCTTTCATTTGATCGATCTTATACTGGTTCTTGGGACACGAAAAGTTTTCATATCTATCACCCTTGACTATAGGTGTAGTTGAAGGTTTGCACTTATGCATACTAAACTTCTTCATAACTTTTTCCAAGTATGCCTTTTGTAATAGTCTTAATACTCCTGTTTCTTCTATCTCGATGAATCTCGATCCCTAGAACGAACAAAGGTTCACTAAGATCTTTCATATCAAAATTTGAGGACAAAAAATTCTTTGACTCCAGCAGTAGGCTGACATCATTACTAGCAAGTAAGATATCATCCACATACAGGATTAGGAATATATATTTTCCACTCTTAAACTTTGCATAACACAATTGTCCTCTACATTCTCTTTAAACCCAAACTGCCTTATCGTATATCAAACTTCAAATACCACTGTCTTGAAGCGTGTTTTAATTCATAAATGGATTTCTTTAGTGTCATCTCATTCGTTCTTTTCCTTCTACAACAAAACCTTTCGGTTGTGCCGTGTAAACACTTTCATCTAAATCCCCATTGAGAAACATCGTATTTACATCCTTTTGGTGTAACTGTAAATCATAGTGAGCTATTGACGCCATTATGATTCTGAAGGAGTCCTTACACAAGACTGGAGAAAAAGTCTCATTGTAATCAATGTCTTCTCTTTGCGTGAAGTCTTTTGCCACAAGTTACGCTTTATATTTTTCTATATTTTCTTGAGAGTCATATTTGGTTCTGTAGACCCATTTACAGCCTACTGTTTTGGCTCATATAGAAATTATCTCCAAGTCCTAAACCTTGTTGGTACTCATTGATCTTATTTCATCTTCCATGGCCTCAAGCCACTTTGATGATTGGTTGCTTCTCATGACTTTTGCAAATAAGGTAGGATCACCCTCCATTTGAAATTTCTCAGCGTTATACACTTCGTAATCATCAAGAATAGTTGATCTCCTGACTCTTTGATACCATTATTGAGCCCTCTAGGGTCTTCTAGGTGTAGATCAGTGGGGCATGGACTAATACTAGGGAATGACATGACCTAGTACTAGAACAAAGAGGGAGAGAGGAGGTGGAGAGGCGAGTTACCGACCATCAGAGGGGATGGTGGATCTTGAGGCACTGGTCGGCCATGGGCTTGGTGAAGCTCTACGCATAGGCAGCGACGGTCAGGGAAGAGAAGGCATCGATGGTGAAGACGTCGATCTCGTTGACGTTCCGGTGGCGGCGAGACAGAGGGCTTTCTGTCGCTGGCAGCACAACCCTCTAGATCAGGCTAGGGTTTGGATGTCGATGGGATGCAGCGGCTGCAGTGAACCTCGTATCCCGAGCCCCAACCCCCATCTTTGTATATATGCGCTGCGCGATGGGGGTCCTCCACCCATGTGTATGGCTGCCCCCGATTAGGGCGGGAAACCAAGTCCCATGGGAGCCATTGGCCACTTTTGGAGGAAGATCATTCTAACATGTCAACTTTTTTTTCTAAAAACTTGATGTTTTAGCATAAGAAATGTCTCATACTAACCTTAGACTGTAGCCTGATGCATTTTTAATTAGTGACTTATTCTTTATTAAAGGTTAATTATCTTCAATATAAAGGTATACAGGTAATTTCTATGAAGAACTAATATGCTCTAAAAATCCTAAAATATTAAGTTTGTTTGAGGGGAACCTACTTATATCTATGTCTCTACTCAACATTAAAAGCATCCATCTCTTACTCTCTCCCCATGTACGCCAGTCTCTTACTTTTTTTGTCCTTCGGTCCAATGTTCGGCTAGTCATAGTGAGAAGTATCATGGTGCTATTTCCAAGACTAATGTGTTTATATAGAATGAAATGGAACATGGATCAAACACATTATTATTGGAAAGTTTCATGTTATGATTTTATTGACTTTTAATTTCATGACTTATAAAGAGTTGATAACCGTGTCAAAAGAGTTTTATCCTTATAAAGCTCACTCCTTCTCTTTCTTTTTTAAAATGTTCTCATATTATCAAAAATATTTATGTGACAACTTATTAAATGCAAATAAAATTTTGATGGAACTTTAACTGAAACTGACCTTATCCGCTTTGAGTTTGGAGCTACAAAATTTTTAACGATGTCACAACACTCATGTGATGACATAGCTGTCCAAGTGCGGATACATGGGTGTATGCCGAGTCTCTGGATGATGAGGGATTGTCAACTGGGATAATGCGCATGTTCTTTGGCTTGTGTTGTGCAAGTGTCGAGCACGGATACAGTGATCAAAGGCAAGGTGAAGGTCAAGTAGAGACGTGCCGTGCCGATGGACCGAGAGTGGCGAAGGGCGGACGTGAGGCTTGGACTGAGGGACTGGTGGCCCGAGGATCAGCTGTGGTGGCTGACAGCCTGGGACAGCGAAGACTTGCGGGCATGGTGTTGCTTGGGTCGAGGACCTAGGGACACGTGTTGGTGGACGGGGTGCACAGGCGGTGCATCCCCTCTACGGCTCGGTTTGGTGGTTGAGCCACAGAAAAACCACCGAGTGGATGGTTTCCAGGTTTGGGCCTCAAAACCTGGGCGCTGATGGTTTCCGAGTTTGGGCCACAAAACTTGGGCTGAGGACGGTTTCCAGGTTTGGGCCTCAAAACCTGAGTGCTGCGGGTTTCTGAGTTTGGGCCACAAAACTCAGGCGATGGACGGCTGGTTTCCCGGTTTGGGCCTCAAAACCGGGGTTGGTCGTGATGGCTGGTTTCCCGGTTTGGGCCACAAAACCAGGGGCGAAGTCCAGGAAAAGGACGAGCAGAGCGGTGGCGGCACGTGGCGGCAATCAGTGAGGTTGCGTCAAGGCAACGCTACCAGTTGTGCGGGCGTGGCCGTCAGATCACCAGCATCTTCGAGTTGGTCCAGAATAACCCTAGGGTTTAGCTGGTTCACTCTGTAATTAGTGAGGGGTAGAGTAGGAATTAGAATTAGGATAAGTAGAGGGAGACACCCTCCTCCCATTCCATCTCAGCCATTTGCTCTTTGCCTTCTAGGTTTTCCTGCTCTCCCAATCCCCTGCTGTAGCAACTGAGATCCACAGAGAACCATACCTCTGTGTACTAGAGATTTTAAGGAAGTGAGACCATAATCTCACTGTTGTAGCGTGTGGTAGCCACACGGTTGCAGATCGATGACTTGATTCGCGTTTTGTTCGTGTTCTTCGCGTTCTTCGTTTCTCCGCGATTTTCCCATCACTCGATCTCCCTCCCTACTGCATCTTTTCGAATTCCACTTGAATCAACTTGTTCTTTATAGTGAGGAGATCATTTCCACCGTAGGAATTCATCTAACTCCTCTCGAACAAGTAGATCGGGTCGATTTCGTTTTCGTGGTGCTTTTTCGGTTCATACACCTTCCCCTTCGATTTCTCGTTGATTTAATCGATTTGAGCGGATGATTTCTTGGGGATAGTCTCCTAACTACCTCGTGATCATTCTCTCCAAGTTTGGTATCAAGGGATTTTGAGTTGAATCGATTTTGGGAGGATTTTGGAGAAGGGCGACCGAAATCGCCCTCTCTGTTCATCTGCGGACAGTCCGGGTGAACCGCGGACAGTCCGCGCGTCGGGGTCGGTCAGACCAGTGGCCTGACTCCGCGCTGTTGGGTAAGTGTTTTTTGAACTACGGACAGACCGCCGTTGGGACTCGCGGACAGTCCGGGATTCGTCCAGGGAGGTTCCAGCAGAGTTGCTATTTCTGGTGTTTGGCCGGCGGACAGTCCGCCAACCCCTCGCGGACAGTCCGCAGTAGGGACGGACAGTCCGGGACTTCAAGTCCGGACAGTCCGGGAATTGGCTGAAGCCTCCGGTTTAGTGCGTTTGCTCTCCCGGCTTCCTCGGTTGGTTTCCGGACTTCTCGTTTGGTCCTAGAGTTGACCAAGGAACCTCTCTAGGTATCTTTGCTACTTGTTAGCATCGATATTTGGGGATTTCTTGACGTAGCCTTCCATCTACGTCTGGGACTTGGTTTCTGAGGGTCGAACTTGTGCTGGTGCTTTTGGCATTTGGATTGCTATCACTTTGTGGTGCCTCGCTATGATCCTAGGGATCATCCACCCTCTTCCAAGGGTTGTGGGTATCACGGTTTCGATCAAAGCTTTTGAGGGTTGATTTGTGGGACAAAGGCCGAAGTTTCGAGAGAAATTTTTGAGCTCCCATTCACCCCCCCCCCTCTGGTCGCCTTGCTATTGCATTCTCGGTCCTTCAATTGGTATCGGAGCGGGTTAAGGATCTTCCACCTTAGCCAATTCCAGATCCACAGGAGGCAACATGGATCGCGGCGTGGGCAAACCACCGTTTTTCGATGGGACGAACTATGCGTATTGGAAAATACACATGTCGGCCTATCTGCAGAGTTTGGGTGCTTCCATCTGGGATATTTGCAACTCTGCTGATTACGTGGTCTTGGCTGCTCGTGTCTCTCAGCATCAGATCGATGAGCACGATGCCAATAGCCGAGCCCGTAATGCTCTTTTCTCATGCCTGAGCATGAGTGAGTTTGATCGCGTTTCTCACCTCGCTACGGCTTGGGAGATTTGGGCTACCCTCATGCGTTTCCATGAGGGAACCACTCAAGTCAAAACCCGTCTCTACGAGTCATTCAAGTGAGAGTATGAGAACTTTCAACACATGCCTAGCGAGAGCATAGAAAGTTTATTCGCTCGCTTTCAGGTGATTGTCAACAGGATGAGGGCTAACAAGGAGCTGTTGCCTTTCGACGATCATGAGAGAGCTCTCAAGCTACTCCATACTCTTGATCGATCGGTGTGGGATTCCAAGGTTCAGGCGATCATCGAATTGCCTAACTATGAGACCCTCACGTGCGACGAGCTCTTCAGTAAGCTCAAGTCCAGTGAGATCGATACCATGGTGAGGGCTTCTTATGAGAATCCTTCTGGCCCGTCGATGGCTTTGCTTTCTGGCTCTTCTGCTAACACCTCTGGAGGCTTTGCACTTTCTTCTCTTCTTTCTGTCACAGAGGAGCAGCTGGAGTTCATGGGGGATGACGAGCTGGCAATGCTCTCCAACCGGTTCTCGCGGTTCCACAACAACCGCATGAACCGTCGCCGCGGAGGAGGATGCTCGGGCTGTTTCGAGTGCGGCGACCCCAACCACTTCATCGCCAATTGCCCGAAGAAGAACAAGCAGACCTTCGGCAAGGCGGATCATGGGCACAAGTAGGTCTCCGGCAAGCGAAAGGAGAAGTACGTCCCCGCGAAGCACAAGCGGAAGGGCGGCTTCAACAAGGAGTACATCAAGACGAAGTACTTGGAGAAAGCCCAGGCTGAGCAGCGTGCGTTCTTCGCCATGCTCAGCGACGTCGATGACTCGGATGACGACTCCGCTTCCTCAAGCGACAACGAGTCCAAGAAGAAGAAGAGGATCAAGGACAAGCTCAACGGCCTCTGCTTCTTCACCGACGACGAGGGCTTCTGCACCATGGCCCTCGGCAAGGAGGTCGACAGCGAGCTGGAGGAGATCCCTCGGAACGACGACGACGACACCTCCTAGGTATCTCTGACCCCCGATGAGCTTTCTGCTGAGGTCGAGAAACTTACTGCCGCTCTCCTTAGTCAAGATAAGCTGCTTAGGCGTGCTGCTAGAGAGCGTAAGAAGTTTAGGCAGAAGTGGGAGGATACGGTGAAGGAGCTTGAGTTTGCCAAGTCCACCATAGTTATCTCTGAGGAGTTTGAGTGCGAGATGTGCACCATGCACATGACTGACCTTCTCACCTTGAGAGGTAAGTATGCTGCATTGGTTGGAGAGGTGGATGAGCTGAAGACTAGATCCTCGCTGTTGGGTGCGTGCAAGTCATGTGCGGGCTTGCAATCTGAGTTGGCAGAGAAGAATGTCAAGATTGTGTCTCTTGAGAAGGCCAGCTCGGGTAGCACTTGTGTGACTAGGTGCATTCTTTGTGAGGGTTTGGAGATGGAGATTGCAAACGTGAAGCATGACAAGATGCAAACCGAGGAGGAAAACACATACCTTCGGACCATCTTGCCATGGGTGTCGAGTGGTGAGCCGCAGCTTGGGATGATGATCTCCCAGTTCAAGCGTGTTGCTGGAGGTCCAGGTGTAGGCTTTGCTCAGGGTGTTGAGTGCGCTTCATCTTTTGGGATGATTGGAGAGTCGAGTGGTCTAAACCCATGTGAGAAGCCCAACTCCACCACTACTCCCAAGCTTACCAAGATTCCACCCAAAGAGCCTCTCAAGCCTAACACCAAGGATGGGGTATTTGTTGAACCTCCGAGAGCTTTATCCAAGAAACAATCATGGGCTCCAAAACCACACCACCTCAAGAACAAGCTAGACACCATGCCACCCATCCAAGAGGAGCTTATGCCACAGAAGGGCAAAGTGATCACACACACTACCGTGAGTACCAACAACCCCCTATGAGAGCGGTGAGGTACCATTATGAGCACTGTGGGAGAGATGGACACTTGAGTGAGTTTAGCTTTCGGCGCAAGAGAGAGGCGCATCGTGCAAAGGAGATGAACAACCCAGACATGTACCATCCTTTCCATGATGTACATGTGCCAAACGTTCAGAGGCGTGCTGCTAGGCCTAGAGGTCCAAAACCTCAAGTTCCTAGGCCTAGGCCGCGAGGAGGTCGTGCTCGGCGGGAGCCTGCTGTTGTGGGCTATGGACCCCGTGGCGGTGGCTTTGTAGTTGAGCGTTTTTCTCCACCGCGTTTTGAGTATCACGATGGACGCTCCTCCCTTAGCGGACCACGTTTTCCTCAGCGTGGTGATCGCTTTCCCCGTAGGCGTGCTAGGAATGGTTTTTCTGCTAACCGTTCTTTTGAGCAGCCGGCCCAACACTGGTATTCTCCCTACTTCACTAACCCCAGTGTTGGACCATATGCTCACCCTATGTCTTTTTATTGATGTAGGTAAAACGATTGGAGAACGTTTGGTTGGTGGATTCCGGGTGTTTGAGGCACATGACCGGAAACGCCAAGTGGTTCTCTAGTCTTAGTTCAGTCGCCGGAAAGGAGTTTATCACCTTCGGCGACAATAGCAAAGGTAAAGTATTGTCTCGTGGGTCGGTGCGAGTTAATGAGCACTTTGTGTTGCGCGATGTTGCTCTTGTTTCTAACTTGCATTTTAACCTTCTTTCTGTTTCGCAACTCTTTGACGACGACTATGAGATTCATTTTAAGCCGAATCTCAGTCGTATTTTGGATCCTCAGGGCAATCTTGTTTGTGTGATTTCGCCCTTTGGGAAAGTCTTTCAGGCGGATTTCTCGGAGTCATTTGGAGTTTCTCGTTGTCTTTTGGCTGGACCCTCCTCCTCTGATCTTTGGTTGTGGCATAGGAGACTAGGACATTTGAGCTTCGACTTGCTTGCAAGACTTAGCTCACTTGGACTAATCTGAGGATTGCCCAAGTTATCCATGGAGAAGATCTTGTTTGCCACTCTTGTAGACATGGGAAGATGGTTGCCGCTCCCCACCATCCAGTGACTCAGGTCATGACCAAGCGCCCTGGAGAGCTTTTGCACATGGACCTTGTTGGTCCGGCTCGGGTGAGCTCAGTTGGGGGGAAGTGGTATGTGCTTGTTGTTGTTGACGACTTTTCGAGATATTCGTGGGTTTTCTTTTTAGCTGAGAAAACTGAAACTTTCTCTTTTGCTCGCAATCTGATTTTGCGTCTTCAGAACGAGTTCCCTTTGAACTCGATGCGAGCTATTAGAAGTGATAATGGTTCCGAATTCAAAAATTCGGATTTTGAGAAGTTTTGTAACTCTTTGGGTTTAGAGCATAAGTTTTCTTCTCCCTACACACCGCCTCAGATTGGTGTTGTAGAAAGGAAGAATCGGACCCTTGTAGAGATGGCCAGGACGATGCTCGATGAGCATAGGACTCCTAGGCGATATTGGGCCGAAGCTATGAGCACTGCATGCTACATTTCCAATCGCATTTTTCTCCGAGCTTTCTTGAAAAAGACTTCTTATGAGTTGCGTTTTGGAAGACAGCCCAAGGTGAGTTATGTTAGAGTCTTCGGTTGCCATTGTTTTATACTCAAAAAGGGCAACTTGGACAAGTTTGAGTCTCGTACTTCTGACGGTGTATTTTTGGGTTATGGCACTCATACTCGTGCATATCGTGTACTTAACCTTGATACCTTCGACGTCACCTTCGACGAGACCATGGTTTGTCCTTCTTCTCGTTTTGAGCGTGCAGGTGATCATGATGTTGGCGAGCCTCTTTTTGATGATGAGGAAGAAGGTGCTGAAGGGATGGATGACCCAACACCTCCTCCACCTGCTGTGCCGCAAAGAGCGGCTTCTACTACGACTCACGGTCCCGATCCTTCTTCTTCGACTTGGGGGCCGTGGGATCCGCCACCCCGAGCGGTACCTTTTGTACCCGGGGAGGCACCGGCTGCTATTGAGGGGGAGATCACTTCTGCTCGGGAGGCGCCACGACATATCCAACGCTAACACCCGCCTCAACAGATGATCGGCAGCATCGGCGAACGTGTCACTCGGTCAAGGTCACAACAAATCTCTCACTTTGCTCATTCTGCATTTGTTGCTGATTTTGAACCCCGAGATGTTGGACACGCTTTATCTGATCCAGATTGGGTCAATGCTATGCATGAGGAGTTAGAAAATTTTGAAAGAAATCGGGTTTAGGTTCTTGTTCCTCCTCCTCCTTAGTGTCATCCTATTGGGACTAAATGGGTTTTCAAAAACAAACAAGGAGAGGATGACCATGTTGTGAGAAACAAGGCCAGACTAGTAGCCCAGGGGTATAGTCAGAAGGAGGGGATAGACTATGAGGAGACTTTTGCTCCTGTAGCTCGTTTGGAGGCAATTAGGATACTCTTGGCTTTTGTTGCATCCAAGGGGTTTAAACTTTTTGAAATGGATGTCAAGAGTGCCTTCCTAAATGGCTACATAGAAGTGGAAGTGTATGTGAGACAACCCCCTGGTTTCGAAAATCCCAAGTTTCCAAACCATGTTTTTAAACTTCACAAAGCTTTATATGGTTTGAAACAAGCCCCTAGAGCCTGGTATGATAGGTTGAAAACCTTTTTGCTTGCTAAGGGTTTTAAAATGGGATGTGTGGACAAAACACTCTTTCTCCTCAAGCAAGGCAATGATACTCTCTTGGTCCAGATTTACGTGGATGATATCATTTTTGGTGGTTCTTCTCACGCTTTGGTTGCCAAGTTTGCAGACACTATGAGCAGGGAGTTTGAGATGAGCATGATGGGCGAGTTGACGTTTTTCCTCGGGTTGCAAATCAAGCAATCCCGAGAGGGGACGTTCGTGCACCAAGGCAAGTATACTAAGGACATCCTGAAGAAATTCGACATGGGTGAGGCCAAGCCTCTTCCAACACCCATGCCGACCACGGCGGCCCTGGATGCGGATGTGGATGGAGAAGCTATGGACCAGAAGGAGTACCGAAGTATGATCGGGTCGCTGCTGTACCTAACGGCGACACACCTGGACATCCAGTTCGCGGTGTGTCTGTGCGCGCGATTTCAGTCGTCGCCGCGCACTTCTCACCGTCAGGCGGTCAAGCGCATTATGAGGTACTTATGCTTCACTCCAAAGTTTGGGATTTGGTATTCTGCTTCCTCCACCCTCTCCCTTTGCGGTTATTCTGATGCCGATTTTGCTGGTTGCCGTATTGATCGCAAGTCCACTTCTGGGACTTGTCAGTTTATTGGTTCTTCTCTTGTATCGTGGTCTTCTCGCAAGCAGTCTAGTGTCGCCCAGTCTACCACGGAGGCTGAGTATGTTGCTGTGGCTAGCTGTTGTTCCCAGTTGCTTTGGATGATGGCCACTTTGCGTGATTTTGGTCTGAGCTTTACTCGCGTTCCTTTGCTTTGTGACAGCACGAGTGTGATTAGCGTTGCTAAGAATCCCGTGCTGCACTCTAAGACCAAACACATTGATGTGCGCTTTCATTTTCTACGAGACCACTATGAGAAGGGTGATATCGACCTTCGCCATGTCGATGCTCATCATCAGTTGACTGATATTTTCACCAAGCCTTTAGACCAATCAACTTTTGCTAGGTTGAGAGGTGAGCTTGGTGTGTGTTTCCCCTTTTAGATGGGGGGAAACATTTTGACCCTTGTATTATAAACTGACTTTGTGTTTTTCTTTTGGTTTCTTTATGCATCCTTGCATTTCATCTTGCATATTTACATTCAGAGCTTCATGAATAAAATCTTTAGAATGTGGCTATGCTCTGTACAGTATTTGCTCCGATGCTTTATGATGATGCTTGTAGCTTATGCTCTTTCTGATCACTAATGCATGTTGTGAGCTGAGCTATTTTTGAATGGTGAATCTGCTTAACGGACATAAAACTTGAAACTGTTCACCATTGAGATATGCAACTAGCATGTGTAGGATGTGTAGAATTCCCTTGTGTTTTTCATATATGCTAGGTTGCTATGTCTATAGTTCTGAGTCATTCACTTGCTTGGTGTGTTCATATTCTAGGATAACATTTGAACCAAGTTAAGTGAATTAGAAAGATCGAGATGGGACTGCTTGTCAGCACATCACAGTTTCGAGACTGTTTCTCATTGCACTTTGAGTTAAACTTGAGCTGTGTAGTGTATGACCGAAACTGTTGCTTTAAGCTTCTGATTGCTTCTGCATAGGCTTCGCACAGTTGATAAGTTAGGCAATGACAAGCTTTCAACCTCTCGCAATCATATGCTGAATTTTGAACTTGTGTAATTTAACCGCTGCAACTCCGATAAAATTTGGATACATAAGTCTATGTTTCATTCCATAGCATGATGGTTGAACTGTGCTAGGGGTAGTTCACCTTGTATACATGTTTAGCACTTGTTTTACTTCATGTCTATACTTGCTTAGTGCTATTTTGATGGTGAATACCTTTTTGGCTAAAACTGCTCACTTTGCTAATATGTTCATATTTCGCATTTAGTGATCAGTTTGAGCCTTTGCTAGCTCGTTCTGGATGTTGTTGACTCATCGAATCAGCACTGTGTAGAGCATCTTTTCATTCTATTGACTCTATTTCTGAAGCTACTAACTTGCATTTTTGACTCATATGCATTTGGAAGGGAAATTCTTGATAGTGCATTTTCAACTAAGGGGGAGAAAGTCTTGCAAATCATGTGTTCTCCGTCTCCGACTTCGGGGGAGAAATGTTTTCCTGGTTGCGTGCACTATTTGAGGGGGAGTTTGCTTGGTCCTTGAGCTTTCCAATTGGTTTGGAGCACTCTTGGTAGCTAGTTGTGTTGAGCCCTTGCCTCTTTCTTGAGGGACTAGCGTCTTTGCTTTTGTGCTTGTTCAATTGGTATTGAGCTTTTTCTGCTAGCGGTGTTGAGCCTGTTCTACCTCTTCTTGATGGCTAGCTCTATCTTTGCTTAGATTTCAATTGATTTTTTGATTGGTATCGAGCTTTCCTGCTAGCGGTGTTGAGCCTGTTCTACCTCTTCTTGAGGGCTAGCTTTGCTTTGCTTGGTTGCGTCGAGCCGTTGCCCATGTCTTTGGGAACCAAGTTGTTTCGCTCTTTCCACTTGACCTTCTTCGGCTTTGATATGCTTTTGGGTCATTTGGTCGAGTTCTCTCTCCTTCTTCCTCTCTTCTTCTATTCTATTATGATTTGTGTTGGTAGTTGACAATGCACTCATCAAGGGGGAGATTGCTGATACATGGGTGTATGCCGAGTCTCTGGATGATGAGTGATTGTCAACTGGGATAATGCGCATGTTCTTTGGCTTGTGTTGTGCAGGTGTCGAGCACGGATACAGTGATCAAAGGCAAGGTGAAGGTCAAGTAGACACGTGTCGTGCCGATGTACCGAGAGTGGCGAAGGGCGGACGTGAGGCTTGGACTGAGGGACCGGTGTCCCGAGGATCAGCTGTGGTGGCTGATAGCCTGGGACAGCGACGAGCGAAGACTTGCGGGCACGGTGTTGCTTGGGTCGAGGATCTGGGGACACGTGTTGGTGGACGGGGTGCACGGGCGGTGCATCCCTTCTACGGCTCGGTTTGGTGGTTGAGCCACAGAAAAACCACCGAGTGGACGGTTTCCAGGTTTGGGCCTCAAAACCTGGGCTCTGATGGTTTCCGAGTTTGGGCCACAAAACTCGGGCTGAGGATGGTTTCCAGGTTTGGGCCTCAAAACCTGGGTGCTGCGGGTTTCTGAGTTTGGGCCACAAAACTCAGGCGATGGACGGCTGGTTTCCCGGTTCGGGCCTCAAAACCGGGGGTTGGTCGTGATGGCTGGTTTCCCGGTTTGGGCCACAAAACCGGGGGCGAAGTCCAGGAAAAGGACGAGCAGAGCGGTGGTGGCACGTGGCGGCAATCGGTGAGGTTGCGTCGAGGCAACGCTACCAGTTGTGCGGGCGTGGCCGTCGGATCACCAGCATCTTCGAGTTGGTCCAGAATAACCCTAGGGTTTAGCTGGTTCGCTCTGTAATTAGTGAGGGGTAGAGTAGGAATTAGAATTAGGATAAGTAGAGGGAGACACCCTCCTCCCATTCCATCTCAGCCATTTGCTCTTTGCCTTCTAGGTTTTCCTGCTCTCCCAATCCTCTGCTGTAGCAACTGAGATCCGCAGAGAACCATGCTTCTGTGTACTAGAGATTTTAAGGAAGTGAGACCGTAATCTCACTGTTCTAGCGTGTGGTAGCCACACGGTTGCAGATCGATGACTTGATTCGCGTTTTGTTCGTGTTCTTCGCGTTCTTTGTTTCTCCGCGATTTTCCCGTCACTCGATCTCCCGGCTTAGTGCGTTTGCTCTCCCGGCTTCCTCGGTTGGTTTCTGGACTTCTCGTTTGGTCCTAGAGTTGACCAAGGAACCTCTCTAGGTATCTTTGCTACTTGTTAGCATCGATATTTGGGGATTTCTTGACGTAGCCTTCCATCTACGTTCGGGACTTGGTTTCTGAGGGTCGAACTTGTGCTGGTGCTTTTGGCATTTGGATTGCTATCACTTTGTGGTGCCTCGCTATGATCCTAGGGATCATCCACCCTCTTCCAAGGGTCGTGGGCATCACGGTTTCGATCAAAGCTTTTGAGGGTTGATTTGTGGGACAAAGGCCGAAGTTTCGAGAGAAATTTTTGAGCTCCCATTCACCCCCCCTCTGGTCGCCTTGCTATTGCATTCTCGGTCCTTCACCAAGTCTATGTGTGTCGTGACGTGCATATGGATATGCACTCGCCTTTCACCTTTGAATTCAGGACATGTGTGTACAACATCCAGCTATTTTA
Source organism: Coix lacryma-jobi var. lacryma-jobi (assembly GCA_009763385.1). Taxonomy (NCBI): domain Eukaryota; kingdom Viridiplantae; phylum Streptophyta; class Magnoliopsida; order Poales; family Poaceae; genus Coix; species Coix lacryma-jobi. Next base: position 17,951,529 of record CM019828.1, read on the forward strand.
GTTGAGTCAATTCCTGTTAATTTTTCCATATGAATTAATTCTTTGTTGCACTAGCATTTTTTTAGATAAAAGATAGTATTTCATACCCGGTTTCATCTACCGACAGGTAGAATCAGACCAAATTATTACAATAGAGAAAACTAAAATAAAAGAAACTGACGGAGGAAAAAAATCTCAACAAGGAACTCTAGTAGTCATACACGACAGATGACTTGCTCCGTGATGTTGACTCCACAAGAGCATGACCACCAACGTCAAGACAATGTCGCCACACACGTCTGTCAGACCTAATAAGGGTACTGAAAGATCGTTGAACACCGACCACCTTGAAGACACTAGATGTTGTATTCTGGCAACAGCGCACGAAGCACCTGGTGTCACATCTCGTTGTCAGCACCAAAGCCGACAACCCAAGGAATCTTCCAAGAGCGACGTTTTCAACGAGAAAATGACATCAACGCCAATGGGACATCAACATAATTGACGAGTTGTTTGGCTCCAGGTCAGTATCGCAAATGCAAACAATTTTATACCCGCACGTGTTATCGGCCGGAATATAAATGAACTAGTTTCATTTACGTTTCCGCATTACCTTTGAGCCAATCCAACAGTTCGTGAGTCGAATCGGAATATTAGCACTTCACTCAGTGACTAGCCATATACATTTTTTTAGTACTGAGCATCTCCAATTGTTTGGAAAAAATGACTTGGAAAAGTTGTCATTTAGCAACCACTACAGGACATTCAGGCTTTGCCGAGTGCTGACAGCACTCGCAGCACTCGGCAAAGGGCCTCTTGCACTCGGCGAAGGCTTTGCCAAGTGCTGCACTCGGCAAAGGGCACTCGGCGAAGAAAAAGTCGACAAAGATTTCTTTGTCGAGTGCCAAATATCGGGCACTCGGCAAAGGCTTCGCCGAGTGCCAGGTCAGCACTCGGCGAAGCAAACGGGAGCCATCAACTGACGGCCTCTTTGCCGTGTGCCGAACGGACCGACACTCGACAAAGAGGGCAGGGCCTCTTTCTCGAGTGCCACGTGGGCCGGCACTCGGCAAAAAGGCCACCTTTGCCGAGTGCCACGTGGGCCGACACTCGGCAAAGAGAGCCTCTTTGTCGAGTGCCACGTGGGCCGGCACTCGGCAAAGAGGGCCTCTTTGCCGAGTGTCACGTGGATTGGCACTCGGCAAAGAGGCCCTCTTTGCCGAGTGCCATGGTCTTGGCACTCGGCAAAGAGGCTCTGCTGGGGAAATTTTGCCCAGCTTTGCCGAGTGCCGTGGCATCTTTGCCGAGTGTGGCACTCGGCAAAGCTGGGAAAAATTGATTTTTTTTTCTGTTTTCATTTTCTTACATAGAAAACATAATATATCTATATATATATATGTCACACATCCATATTCTATTTCAGACAAATATCACATGCATATATATCACACATCCATATATAACATGCATATATCCATTTCAGACAAATATCACACGTTCAGTCTCCATGCATCACAAGCTCACAAGTTTATCATAAGTTCACAAGTCCATCACAAGCTCACAAGTCCATCACATCTATCTCACAAGTCCATGACAAATCTAAGTCGGTCATCACTGCTCACCTTGGTGCTCAAATTGTGAAGAACCCCCACCTTGCCATCCGTGCGATGACCCGCCCGAAGGACCACCTTGCCAACCTTGCCACCCGGACGGCGGAGGTTCAGATGGTCACCCGGTGTACCCCGACTGGCCAGGAAGGTAACCTGGCCACCCATAGGGCGAAGGAGGGCCACCAGTGATGTGCAGAGTGTGCGGAGGAAGGCCAGGTTGAGGAGTCGGCGCCGAGCCCTCCGACTGTGAGTGCACAAAAGAGAAGAAAATTCGTTAGCACCTGGAGGACGGCCGTAAAAGTTAAAGAAATATAAACAACCTATATACTCACCGGAGTTTCTGTCGAAGGAGTAACAGGAGGCACAAAAGGAGTGAGCAGCGAGGGAGACACGACAACACCCGGGATGTTCAGGCTCCCAAAGAAGTGAGCTATGTCCTGCGTCCTCTGCGCCTCCCGCTGCTGGACGGCCAGTAACTCGCAACTATGGGCCGACGTCTGGGCCTCGTGCATGGCCTGCAACCTCTGCACCTGGTCCGCCTGGCCTGCATCTGGGCCTGCAATATTCGTCCCGTAAGGTTTAAACAATGGAAAGACAAGGTATATGCGTAAAAGCAATGAACGACGAATAGAACAATACTTACCTGAAGTGCTGCCATCATCTGTTGTGAGGTCGGTTGCCGAGGTCGTATGGGGATGGAGGAGCTCGTGCTGGCAGCTCGAATCACGACGAGGTTGGGAACAGAGGACGAGTCAACTGCGTTGTTGGCTATCCAGTACCGGCCGTACGTGACAAACCAGTATGAGCATCGTACGTGACAACTTACTCGAAACTTTCTCAAATTTTTTTCTAGGCATACGCATATGATGTAACATCTCGCCAAGTTTCGCGATTTTCAGAATTCATTTGCATTTTCTATAATTAAACAACCGTCCGCACATAATTTGGAGGCGTTGCTCCGTGAGCACGTTGATCGAAACCTCGGGTCAGTTTTTGGATTTGGCCTCAACATACGGTTAATAACAAGAATAATATTTTTTAAATCATGAAAATCCATTATTCGATGCACCCGCAGTTCAAACTTGCATCTTTCGAGAAAATTCAAGAAAATAAAATAAAGTCAAAAAATATAACAAAAAGTTTTGAAAAACTATCAAATTTGAACATGTTGACCATGGTGATATGTGAAAAGTGTTAAAAAAAATTGGCGGCAAAAATCTTAAAAAACAAATCACTTTGCCGAGTGTCAGGCCTGGCACTCGGCAAAGATTGGTTCTTTGCCGAGTGCCAGCCTGTCGGCACTCTGCTAGACGGCTAGCACTCGGCAAAGATAACGGCCATGGATGCCGTTTGCCTCGTCGAGATTTGCCGAGTGTCCATCTTTGCCGAGTGCCGGACACTCGGCAAAGGTGCCCTCTGCTTAGTGTCATTCTTTGCCGAGTGCCACGTGGCCAGGCACTCGGCAAAGAGGCTCTTTGCTAAGTGCCCGATATTTGGCACTCGGCAAACCTGCAAGCACTCGGCAAAGCTCCAGTTTCCTGTAGTGAACTTGCTAAAACTTTTGGCAAGTACAATAGTTTGATAAAAATAACATAGAAATAGGCGCGGGAGAAGTGGCGGCAAATTCCAACTTGGTAAAAATAACATAGAAACGTCAGATACCAAGTAAAGCTGACTTGGTAAATATAGCAAGTAGATGGTCTCCGATTCCAACTTGTAAAAATTTAGCAAGTCATATACCAATCTGTTGAAGAATGTTTTTTTTCTTTTTTTTCTAATAAAATAAAGATAATAAGTTATTTTTTCCAAACTATTGGAGATGCTCAGAAAACACCGCCGCCAACGGGAACATCAGCAGAAATTGAACTGTTGGCACTTTACTCACGCCAACGGGAACATCAGCATAAATTGAACATCAGTGACGCTTGCCCTGCGGTTCATGGCGAGCTTCATTGGAAGCGAATGCGACCACACTGGATCGGATTCAGGCCCGGTTTGATTAGTCCACTCCTGGTGAAAGTTTAATATAAATTCTATTTATATTAAATATGTTGTCATATAGATATTTTTGATAATATGATGGTATATTTAAGAAAAGAGAGAAAAAATAAGTTTCATCTATGTAAAATTTTCTTGACAAGATTACCAACTCCCTGTGAATCATTAAAATAAATGTATATGAAACTATAGAATAAAACTTTCACTCTTAATCTCACTCTTAATGAAGAATTTTATTCAAGCTCCATTCATTTTATATGACACGACAATCTTAAAAACATTGCAATAAAATTTTCCGGGGAGACTGGCCTAAATTAAGTCCTATTTTAATAGCCATTTTAGTCCCTAAACTATTAGTCGAGGCTCAGTTTCAGCCCTAGACTTTCAAAACGTCCATTTAAGTCCTTAAACTCTACTTTTAGGCTCAGTTTCCTCCTAGAACTATGAAGATAATCATTTCAGTCCTCAAACTTGCATTTTGGGCTCAATTTCATCCCAAAACTATTAAAGTGCATTTTGGTCTTTAAAATTTTGTTTTCAACTCAACTTTGTCTACCAAAAAAATGAAACTTTATATTTTAGGCACAATTTCATCCATGAATTATCAAATGCATTTTGGCACAATTTTATCCTTGTCCAACACCACCTGTGATTTGAGATGAACAGACATCGTTTGGTATTATTGTCCCTAGTGTCGTCTCAACTATCGAATCAGATACACACTTTCAACATTTATGTTCATATTTTAAGATGAATATTAATATAGACCTAAATATTCTTAAATATGAATTGTTTTTAGCCTATGCATAAAAAATATTATTTTATATAGAAATGTAATTAGTTGAGCCTAACACTAGAAGTTGAGTTTGAAAATAAAGTTTAAAGACCCAAAATGCAAAGTTTGAGGACTAGAATGGTCATCTTCATAGTTCTAGGATGAAGTTGAGCCAAAAATGCGAAGTTTGAGGACCGAAATGATCATTTTCATAGTTCTAGGATGGAATTAAACCTAAAAGTAGAGTTTGAGGACTAAAATGAACGTTTTAAAAGTTCAGGAATAAAATTAAGCCCCGAGTAATAGTTCAGGGACCAAATTAGCTATTCTGCCAATATTTTTCATCGAAGCATCCACACTAAATGAGACTATAAGTGTATTAGCTAACTAGTCACCCATGAGTAGCTAAATGGTACTAAACTTCACTTTTAGTCACTTTGGAGCCGAACAACCTGACTAAAATAGACCAAAAAGCCTCTTTTAGTCACCCAAATTAAATAGTGACTAAATAAGGACTAAACTTTAATCCACTAACTAAAGGAACCAATCAGACGGGGCCTGAGTTGAAACAAGTGTGCTGTGTGTGCTACATTTAAGATTGTTTGGCAGTCTTATGGATTTTATCTCCCAGTTTTCAAGGCACCTATATTGAAAAAAATATAGAAGAATTTCATTCTTATAAAACTCATTCTACTCTCATAAAATTTTCATAGAACATAAATGTTTTTTCCCCCTGACAAAAGAAGAGGATATCTTGGGCCTATTTCTAAACTGTTTCGGTGCTAACTTTGCCCAGACGAATAAAGCAACGGCCCAAATGAAATGTTTAGGCTGTCCTTCTACAGTTCTACCGGTACTTGGCGCGGGCTTATATTGTTTTAAATTTTGAAAAATGTCCTTTTGACCCCTTCAATTTTTGCTGTCCTCCGATTGACCTTTCTCATCTATAAAAACTGTATTTTAACCTCATCAACTGTGAAACTGGTTTTTACACTCTAGGTGGTTTTTGCTAACGTTGGTAAATCAGAGTAGAAATATTTCAAAAAATATCCAAAAATCATATTTTTTAAAAAAGCTATCCCAATATTTTTTACATGGAAATAATGGAATTATAAATTAAACTTTTTTTATATCTTAAAGATTCATAGATTTTTTGTTTTCCTTAGAAAATTATGAAATTAGTTTTAAATTTTTTAAAATCACGCTCTATCTATGGTACCAAGCTTGAAATTGTTTGAATCTTGGTGGACTCATTTTAGTGCTTATTTGCTAGTAAAGGTTTTTGTTATCTATTATAACTAGTTGATGTTGATCGTCCTATTGTGTGAGAATCATAGTAGGTATTGGTTTCATACCATGGATAACTTTTAAAATTAGCTGTGTTAACCTGCATGGCTACATGCAACCTTCGTTTAACATATTTAATTAAGCTTTACAAAATATTGCGTTTAATTAAGTTTTATACAACGAATTATGGAGCGTGGTGTGGCAAAAAAAATGTAGATGGTAACACACATGTCATGATGTTTCAAATTATTTAATTAAAATTTTGACCATACTACACTCCATAATTCTTGTACTAAAACTTAATTGAATTCAATAGTTTGTAAACCATAATTAATATATTAAACGGAGGGTTTATGAAGGCATATGTGCGGCAGGATGGCCAGATAGGCTACATTTAAATATTTTCCCGAGAATGAAAACAACCTCTATTATGGTCTTTTTTTTTTGCGGAAACCTCTATTATGGTCCCAATGATATTTTATTAGGCCTTGTTCAGTTCGCGAAATATGTAGCGAAAAGTTACTGTAGCACTTTTGTTGTTATTTGACAAAATTTGTCCAAATATGATCTAACTAGGCTCAAAAGATTCGTCTCGATATGTACATACTAAAAGTACAATTAGTTATTTTTTTATCTATATTTAATGCTTCATGTATGCGTCTAAAGATTTGATATGACGGTAACTATGCAACATTTTTGGGGGAATTTTGGGAAGTGAACATGGCCTTAGTGGTTCTACGTAGTCCGGATGATCAATAAAATCTAATTATAACAAATAACAAGAGCTTATACTAGCAAATAAGCACAAAAATAAGTCAACTAAAATTCAAATCATTTCAAGCTAGACGCTATAAGATAGAGGATGATTTTAGAGAGAGAAAATTCAAAATACTTTCAAAATTATCCAAACTAAAACAAAATTTATATGATTTTGTTAAAATTAAAAAAAAATTGACTCTCCAAGATTCTTGAAATGACTTATAATTTGGGATGGAGGGAGTATATGCCATTATGTAAGATGGTAATTGTGTACATATCACTAAAAAGTTTGAGCGGTCACATATGCCATCGTGCTAAAGTTTTTTGCCATCCATGCCACTTTGGTCAGATTTGGCTCTAACAGTGTTAAACAACCGGTATGAAAAGTCAAAAACACCCTCAGGTCTGAATATGTTATTAATTCTTTTTGAACATCTAAACAACTTCAAATGAAAAAACTCGGAAATAGCAAGTTGTAGACTTCTTTGAGATCTACAGTTTTCATATAAAAATTATACTTATTTAATTTCGTAAAAAATTATGGTTTAATATGATTAATATGTTTTAGAAAAAATTTATATGAAATCAAATAAAAATAAGTTTTATATGTAAATTGTAGATCTTGAGGAGGTCCACAACTTTCTAGTTATGAGTTTTTCATTTAAAGTCGTTAAGATGCTTAAAAAGAATTGATAACATATTCACATTTGAGGGCATTTTTGACTTTTCACACCGATTGTTTAAAACCGTTAGAGCCAAATCTGAAGGAAGTGACATAGACGGTAAAAAAGTTTAGCACGATAACACATGTGATCGTCCGCTCGAACTTTTCGATGACATATACGCAATTGTCATCTTTCGTAATGACACATGTAAAACTCTCAAGAAGATAGATGAAGGAGAGACAATGTGGCTACTCGATCGAGATTACCAAAATGATTATCGTGTGGCACACACTAAATGTTCTGCTACATAATTAGGAATAATATAACACTGCAATCTCAGTGCATTGCAATGGCTACTCTACGTGTGAAGCTAATGCAGCTACAACAACGAACTAGCAGCGAACTTATTGAAGGCTAAAGAAGCAAGACCTGACAAGGAGGAAAGCTACATAATGTGGCATGGAGCTGGAACGAAGGACAGGAAGCTATTGGCGATGTCGTAGAGCAGGTGCAGGTTCTGCTGCTGGTAGTTCCCGATGATGGTGCCGACACCGGTCGGCGCCATCGCCAGGCACAGGTACCCCGTGGTGGGCGCGATTACCATGTAGTTCTCCGGCGGCAGCGTCATGTCGGCGCCGTCCATGTGCAGCACGAACTCGGGCACCGTCACGGTCACGTTGGGCGGCGGCGGCCACTGGAAACACGTGTCCAGGCCTATGTCCGTGTCGTTCATCGCCGGCAGCGGGATGGCCGACACCAGCCCGCGCCGCACGGCCTCGTAGGCGTCCTGCTGCAGCCAGGTGATGGACGTGCCCGAGTCGATGATGACCCCGCCCGTGCCGTCGTCGTTGATGGCGAACACCAGCGGGTCGATGGGCAGGCGCTTGGTGCCCAGGCTGATGCCCTTGACCGACAGGAAGTACATGCTCGGCAGCGCCGGGTTGATGACGAACGGCGTGGACTGCACCGGCGACCCGGAGCTGGTGTTGGTGCTGTTGAGGCTCGCGAACACGCCGAAGTAGAGCCTGCTCGGCGTCGGCGAGAGGTACGACGTGAGGCAGTAGGAGAACCTGGACGCGCCGAGCTGGCTCACCAGCGACAGCGGGCCACGGCCGAAGCCGACCATGCCGGAGCCGTTGGCGAGATCGCCGGCGTTGAGACTGCCGCACCCGAACGAGACGTTAGCTGCCCTGACCTTCACCTTGCTCGAGCTGGCCCTGGCCGCGCCGAACGTGAACGTCTCGTTGGCGAGGACGCCGGCGGTGGACGCGGTGTCGCCGTAGTAGTACTGGTACACGCACATCTTCCTGAAGCAGGAGGGGCCGGAGAGCGCGGCGCACCGCGGCGACCGGCACGGGAGCGCGCGGTACGTGGCGGACCTCTTCACGTCGAAGTAGGGCGTGGGCTGGTCGGCGCAGAGCAGGCAGGGCGCGCACTGCGTCCAGATGAGGTCGCTCCCGGTGTCCATGATGGCCGTGTAGTACAGCGGCGGCGTGCCGATGGCCAGGTCCACCAGGTACTCGCCGGTGCTGGCCGTCACGAGGACGCGCGCCGCCGTGATCGGGTCCACCACGGCCGCCGACGACACGGCGGCGGACTGATGCAGCGCAGCCACGCGGGCCTTGCTCCGGGCAATGGCGCGGCTGAGAAGCTGCGGCTTGGTGTAGGACGTGCCCGCGTCGACGTGGGTCAGCTTGAGCTGGAATCCGACGTTGTCATTGCAATCAGCAACTGGCAACGATATGGTAGGCAGGAGTAAGATGAGTAAGAGCACAAGGCTCGCCATTAAAACTTTCAGGCTGGAGTTCAGGTGATCTTGTCATCAAGCTTCTTCTTAGATTTGTATCTTTCAGGCTGGAGTGAGTGAGCTGACTGCACATTGCTCTTACCAACATAGATGCATTAAAACTTTTTTGAAATGCCATTAAAACAATTTAGTATATTTTCTACATGTTATAGAATTATAACAAGAGAACCTTGAAGGAAAATAATAATCACCTAAGTGAACCTTGTTTTGCTATTGGATTGAACTCTAATTATCCAAAGTTTGTTTCAGACTATATACTGTTGTCGACTGTAGTGCTAGATAAAGGCCTTTCAGTTATAATGTGCTTCTGCCTATTTTTGTAAAGGCATTTTGTAAACTTGTTTTTGCCATTTTACCTGCAAACTGAAATCAATGTTGTGTAATATGTGTATTTTATACACCAATGCTTTACTGCAGTAAGAAGATTGTCAGCTATGATAAAAGAAGTCATGTTAGTTTGTCAACTCATATAAAAAATATTAGTATTGTGCGTCTTTATTTTTTTTAGTCAAAACTAATTCTAAATTGTGAACGATCTACCATTGAAATTATGCTTTACCATTACAGTAAGAATCAACGTTCTAATAACTTATCTATTCGGTTGCAGGATTAGCTTCCCATCTTGATTTGGAGCATTGGAGTGGATGAAGTCTTTTGTATCAAACCATCTTCCTTCTACTAATTTTACTAATAATATTTAAATATGCTTATGGCTGTACTGGGGTAGTCTTATGTCTGATGACTGCCTTGAGTTGTATGTAACCAAACTTCTACATTTTGGATGTCTTCAGTTATTTGTAGTCACTAACTAAAATAAGATGTTGTATATGTATGGCCATTCAAAATTTAGCTTTGAAAGGACAAAATTTTAAGGAAACATGTTGTTTTATGGCAATAAAACCAAATAGCTGAAATAGAAAAATTTGTTTTTGTAAGTACATACACCTTTGAAATGAAGCCGTAGCGTTAGCACGAGCACTATACTAGTAGCAGCGAGTGCCACACTCTAACTAGTCACGGACTGCGGAGGTGTGACTTGTGAGCAAGGAGATTCCATATTTGCATGGTCCTATATATGTATAGTTGTATACTACTCCCTCCATTCCAATTTTCAAACTATAAAATATTCCAAGAATCCTGTAAAGTCAAAACATCTTAAGTTTGATTAAAGTTATAGAGAGAAATATAAAAACTTTATAATATTAAATATGTGTACTATGAAAATAAAACTAATGAAGAGTCCAATAATACTTAGTTGGTATCATAGTTCTTGGAATGACTTATAATTTAGGGTGGAGAGAGTACACATATGTAGATGTAGTGTGAAGGTGAAGCATGGCATCAGAGACTCAGCAACTACAGGGTTATAGAAATCCTGGTCGATTAACTAAGGTCTTGTTTAGTTTCCACAACTTCCCTAAATATTTCTAGATTCTCCGTCACATCAATCTTTAGCTGCATGCATTGAGCATTAAATGTAGGTAAAAAAAACTGATTGTACTTTTAGTATCTATATGTTGAGACGAATCTTTTGAGCCTAGTTGGTCCCTGTTTGGATAAAGTTTGTCAAATAATAACGAAAGTGCTACAGTGCAAATTCTAAATATTTCTCGAAACTAAACCAGGCCTAAGCAGTGTACTGCAGGAAGATTGGAATTGGAATAATGGAATGTACATGCATATGTCTCGGATAAGGTGTAATAACGAAGTATGGCTTGATTGGCCATGGACAATGGCGTAAACTACTCGAGCATAGAGGACGTTATTGATAGACTTCAGTGTCAGGTTAATTTTGGACACGGAGCCAAGGTGGAAACTTGCGCAGATGCAGGGAGGACAGGGTGTTCAGTTGAATTATAATATTTTTTGTTTTCAGCTCCGGCGCATCAACGCAAGCTCGTCAAGTTTAGAGATCTGTGATTCGAGACATTCGATACCCTATCAAATGGAGAAAGGGAGTTGGGACCAACTCAAACTTGGTCTGTGTATGCAGCAAATTGATAGCACATGCTTCTTGTTTGATCGAAGAAACCACGCTTTACAGAGTTCATTGCTTGTCACAAAAAGGAAGAAATATAAAGGGTGAACTGTGGCTGGATGGATCAGCTAGGATTAGTTTTTAGTCGATTTAAAAATTAACCTAAATTATCTGGGAATATAGCTAACAACAACCTGTTGAAGGCAAATTGGCCAAAAAAAGAGTCTATATATTAGTCTTTTTGAATAACACTAGAGCTAAAAATTCATTGGCTAAAAATTAGCCCTAAGCGTCAAACATGTCATATTATTCTATTTTAGTTGTAGAACCAATGGACCATTATGCCCGCCCTGAAAACCGGCATTGGTTTCAAGCCACTTCATTCAAAAAAAAAAGGATGACTTGTAATATATTTTTTTTCTTTTGCGAATTGTACAGTACAACATAACAAACGCACACTTATCCTCTATCAATGTACGCACTAACCTATAAATATCTTTGAAGACTAAGCTAGCAAATCTTTAAGATTGACGAAGTCTTTTCTTGATAAAGTAGAGCTAAAATTTTATTAGCTAACAATTAGCCCTATACATCCAAACACGTCATGTTAATTATAAGTGTGCGTGTAAAAACTGGCCCGTCCCGACCGTCATGCATTTTACAAACTTCGGAGGGAGAAATAAAAATCGGCATTTGGTTTCATGCCGCTTCATTGGAAAAAAAAAGATGGTTTGTAATGTTTCCTTTACAAATTACACGGTACAACGCAAACATGCACATTCATCCATTAGGAACGCACGCACAGAAAATCTACCCGACCCTATGAGCACATTCGAAGAAATTGACGAAGTCACCATTGACGTCTCGCTGTCGATAGGAATGTCGCCGAACTCAGGACCTGAGGTGCTATGAGGCTCTGTAACCACTAGGCTAGGCTCTTTCGTGGATAATTTGTAATATGTGCATAGAGAAAACATTCATAAGGTGTGTAAGCATACTTTTCCTTTCCTTCACACAATGGATCCTGTAAACAAAACCATAAATTTGCAGCATCCTACGGCCAAAATCACACAGAATAGTGTTGAGAGAGAAAACCACACTGTTTTGTTGTTCACATAAATTTTCCCAAAAGCGTATTGATCGTACAAGTCTTTTTAATATTTTTTTGTGAGAACCAGTTATTTTATAAATCAAATGAGATTTAAAGTTTAACTATATTTATATATATTAATATCCTAATAAATAACTGTAGGATGGTGAATAACAACACTATTAGAGTACATATCGCTTACCACTAAAATAACAACACTATTAGAGTACATATCGGTTACCACTAAAATAACAACGTTGTTAGAGTACCCGCGTCAAGTCGAGAACTTCAATCCAGGTGAATAAGTTACACGATGAAGAACCAAATTCTCTATGTTTCGATGAGAATTTCTTAATCCATCCAACCGAGCTATGCTCAGTGAACACATCTATTTGTAAATTAAAATAGTTTGTTTGAGTAGTCCTAGAATTATATTCCTTTATCCAATTTTGCAGTTCAGGCCTTCCGAATATTTAGTTCAACCGGTAGAGAACATTTCGATACCTGTTTACAATATGCTTATAGCAATATAATATAAGATTCTGACATCTGTTTCTAGCTTCTGTTCGTGCGTAGAACTACGTACCAAACCATTTGCTTATAACAATACCTCATTGGGAGAACGTCTTGAGTCATATGCAAGGCAAATCTGCTTGCATATCAAGGCACCAAAGCATGCAGGTTTCAATGAATCCGAAGTGTAAGGACAAAGCTTACTGTCATCGGGAGAAAAAAATAGTCCATGATATTAAGCGACCATACCGTGTTGGCCTGAGTGCTAGTAGGATGGTTCTAACATTGGCCGTGATGGAGACGTTGGCTGACTTGGCTCATCCTTCCGATAAGGATACATTCGGTTGATAGAGAACTCAATATGTTAGCTAATACTTAGGTTTGTGAAGGACCGTATTGGCGACCAGAGGGGGTGAATGAGAGCCTAAAATTCAACTCGTGAATAGAATGGCTCTTGTCCCAGAAAATTGACCCCAAAAGCTAAGACTCGAAACGACCGAAGAGTTCACGACCTACGAGTAGGTGGATACCCTAGGAGATGTTCTAGTGGTACAGCGGAACCCCCGGAGAAACCCCAAAACCAACTGCCAAAGCCCTAGAGCAAAACTACAAAGTGTGCAGATTCACGGACTCTCCGGGGTCAGGGTCCCGGACTGTCCGATGACTGCCGGACTATCCGCGACTGGAGGTCCGGACTATCCGCCGGCAACAAAGACCAAAACAGACTGTTCTGCACAAGCCCTGGACAAGTCTCGGACAGTCCGCGGTTTGAACGTCGGACTGTCTGCGGTTCACGTGAACAGTGGAACCCTAGAGTTCGATGGTAACACTGTACAGCGTCCGATGTGACCCCGGACTGTCCGCGGGTCACTAGCGGACTGTCCGCCGGTCACAAGACCGAGAACAGTATCGCGCTGGGCTGATCTGACCTTGCCAAGTCCCGATCCCCGGACTGTCCGCCATTGGGGGTGCGGACTTTCCGCGGATGAACAGAGAGCAGAAAAACAGCTCGGGACAAAAGCCAATTCGATCAAAACTTCACCAAATCAAAAGGGACTTCGATCAAACTCCTCCCAGGTGTTCCTCTACGTATTGGGGTGCTAATCCTAAGAAATCATCGCACCAAACCAATTCTATCAAGAGAATTCCGAGGGTCACCGGAAAGGGGGAAAGAACGAAGAACGAACGCGAAATCAACCCGATCTATGGATTAGTGAGGTTAAGGGAGAAATCCTTCGGTGGAAAGAAGGAGCTCACAACCTAGAACGAATTGATTCAAGTGGAATCGAAATTCATCTCGCGGAGAGGGAGAACGAGGAAAATCTCCGGGAGATGAAAAACCGAAATGCGAAGAACACCAACACCAAAACGCGAATCGATTCAATTTCAGCCAAAATTCCTCCACACGAGGAGACAACGAGAATACGGTCTTGTTTCCTCAAAAGATCCAAATACACAGAGGTATGATTCCCGTCTTTGCGGATCGCTAGCAGCGAGGTATGATTAGAACCTAAGCGAGGGCTTGTCGGGGGACCGCAAAAGGGGTACCCCCAATCAACAAAAACAAATAGGTTAAACCTAGAACACCAATTAATAACAAACCTAGCAAGTCTAACCTTCTAAAAAACCAACCCCTCGAGGCCTACAACGCTGGCCTACCAAGCCGAAGCCCGAAAACCTATTAAGCGGAAAGTAGGCTGCGTCAGCCCTTCAAACCAGGCCTCGGGCAAACGCTCGTTCTCCGTCTCGCCCGAGCCCTCCAAACCAGGCCTCGGGCAAACGCTCGTTCTCCGTCTCGCCCGAGCCCTCCAAACCAGGCCTCGGGCGAACACTCGTTCTCCGTCTCGCCCGAGCCCTCCAAGCCAGGCCTCGGGCGAACGCTCATTCTTCGTCCTGCCCAAGCCCTCCAAGCCAGGCCTTAGGCAGATGCTCAATCTCCGTCCCGCCCGAGCCCTCCGAGCCAGGCCTCGGGCTGGCGCTCGTTCTCCGTCTCACCCGAGCCCTCCGCGTCAGGCCTCGGGCGAGCGCTCCACTACCCTTCAAGCCTCCCGCAAGAAGGAAGCTCCCTGCTTCTCAGCTCTGACAACCGTACTAGCCCCATACTGCGCATTTAATGCGTCCACTTACTCCAGTCACATCCTCCGGTACACAGCGTGTGCCATAGTGAACCGGAGCCAGAGTCAAACCTCGTTTTCACCACAAGCATGGGCAAAAAGGCACAAGTACAGCACTGTTCGGCCATACCACGCACTGTAGCACACTCGAGCTTCACCCCGAGGCCTGGGTTCCCGCTGTACGCCCGGGCGTTCCGGGACTTGCCCATACCTGCGGGGGCTCGAGCCTCCCGTAGGCGCCACCTCGAGGCCGGCCCTGCGCCCCTCGAGCCCTGACTGCTTTCACGCTATTGGAGGACAGGTACCCCAAGACCCGGAGGGACCCCGTCGTGTCCTGTACGTGCCGGGATGGGTGTTGTACGGCTTCCACATCACCACGCCTCCACGTCCGCACCCGGGATGGAGGCCACGCATCAAGGACGCCTCAACAGCAACACCCGCGTTGGCTACAGTGACTTCGACAAGACAGAGTTCCTACCCTTCGCCATATCGAGCGTTGTACATGTCAATCCTGTGTAAACCCTGGCCTCCTCTTGTTCTATAAAAGGGGACGCCAGGGCCCTTCGCGCGAAGGAGACAAGGCACGAGTCTACGGTTACACATGGGCTTGCGCGACATGAGTCCACACACACACACACACACACACGAGTCCGGACTCCGGTCCACGCTCATTGAGCTTGTATTGCCCCTGTACAAGCACTTAGGTGCAAGTAATACAAGAACCTCCTCCCCCCGCTGGACGTAGGGCTTTCTTTGCCCGAACCAGGATAAATCCTTGTGTCATCTTGCATCACCATCCAGGAAGAGAGCACGCGATCACATTACTCGTTGGTGTCAGACCCCCGGGATTGAAACACCGACAGTTGGCGCGCCAGGTAGGGGCCTTCGCGTGTCGGAGTCGATTTCTCGTTGCTTTCTGGATGGCTTCATCCCCTCCTTCGTTCTCGGCTGGTGCCGTCGTCTGGTTCGGGAGCCTCGAGTTCCTGGCCACCGGCAGCGACAACGAGCTGACCCTGCTCTCCACGGAGAGCCCGAGCGGAGGGCGTGCCACACCACCCCACGCGGGGGGCGTGGCGTGTCGCCCGCACCACCACGCGTCGCCACCTCGTGAGCGGCGCCGTCGTCACCATCGTCGCCAGGCACAGACGGTGCCCGCGGCGTACACCCACTTTCCCGCGGCCGACGCAGAGTCCCCAGTGAGGAACCTGTCCGGCGCCCGACCGGAGACTTCTAGGGCGCGCGCGCACTCTCCCAGTGAGTTCGCGTTCGTCATGCGCACGGACCGGGAGCCTGGCTAGAGGCCCCCGAGCCGTGCTCCGTCGACACCACCTGGCTTCCTCACGCACGAGGTGTACCGCGCTCGACGCCAGCGGACCCCCGTTCGGCCTCAACAACTCCGCAGCCGTCTACGCCCACCACCTCGACGAGTGCCGTCAGGACCGGGCGGCGGCAGAGCGGGAGGAACGTCCGGGCGTGATCCTACGAGCCACCACCGACCTGTCCGGGGACGTTGCGCCCTTCCCTGCCGCCCGGGGACGCGGCGCCACGTACCGTCAAAGCTCCTCGTCCGGTCGTGACGCCGCCAACGACTGCGCAAAAGGGCGCCAACGGGCCTTCCTCGAGGCCCCGCAACGCCGCCAACGACTGCGCAAAAGGGCGCCAGCGGGCCTTCCTCGAGGCCCAGCCTCGTGGCCCGCGACGCCGCCAACGACTGCGCAAAAGAGCACCACCGGGCCTTCCTCGAGGCCCCGCGACGCCGCCAACGACTGCGCAAGAGGGCGCCAACGGGCCTTCATCGAGGCCTAGCCTCGAGGCCCCGCGACGCCGCCAACGACTGCGCAACAAGTTCAGAGGGCGCCAGCGGGCCTTCCTCGAGGCCTAGCCTCGAGGCCCCGCGACGCCGCCAACGACTGCGCAAGAGGGCGCCAATGGGCCTTCCTCGAGGCCTAGCCTCGAGGCCCCGCGACGCCGCTAACGACTGCGCAAGAGGGCGCCAACGGGCCTTCCTCGAGGCCTAGCCTCGAGGCCCCGCGACGCCGCCAACGACTGCGCAACAAGTTCAGAGGGCGCCAGCGGGCCTTCCTCGAGGCCTAGCCTCGAGGCCCCACGACGCCGCCACCAGCAACAACGCCGGGGGGCCCTCCCCTCCCCGGCATCAGGACGATAAACGCAGGACCGTTTTGAACAAGGAGGAACAACATCCCTCTCCGCGATCAAAAAGCTACGTTCCTCTTTCTAACGTTTGGTTTTCCGTTCTATTTCTTAAAAAGGCCGACGTTTGCGAAAACAATGATTAAAATGCCCGCGTCCGCGTTTGCTTCATCCCGAATAAGAACCAGAGGAGCAAGGGACGTGGGTCGGGTCTTCGAGAAAGCGGACCGGGTCCCGGCCGCCTGATGCCTCCGACGGCTAACGGCACCGGCCCATCCGCAGAACCGAGACACGGCCCGTAGATCGAGCTCCTCAGGTTCAAGTAAAGGAAGAAACAAACGCGGGCACGCTAAGAAAAAACACAAGCCTACGGCACTGTCGCTCCGTTTTCCAAAGTCATGACAAACCTCGAGGGACGGCTGACCCTCAGGGGTCATGCCAAAGCAGGCAAGGAGTGAACCTACCGCCTGCGAAAAGCTACGGTCTCCTTTGCCGACCGCACCAAAGAGCACGACGTGACAATGGGACGGAAACGCGGGGCAGAGGCTAAGGAGAAGTTTTCGTAAAATCAACAAGAAGGACGCAATGTTCTTTCCTTGATTAAACTTCAAATAATCTAATACAGAATGTGCAGGAAGCCTCGGCCACCCTGGACCAACTCGACGGGGCCCGGGACGTGGCGCTGTTGCATTCGGTCGAGTACCCGTGAAACCTCCAACGGGACCTCGACGGTACTACGTCTGAGGCCAAACAACCAAGGGCGTCACCAGCAAACAACCCCGCGACGGTTGGCGCATCGACCAGTGACTTCGATGGAAGCTCCAACTTTGCCCTTGCCATGCGCACAACCAAGGAGTTCGGTCAATCTCCCCCGACAATCCCGAGCCCGACTCCAGCTCGGAACATCGAACAGCTACGTCATTTTCTATCCCTAAAGCCTCGAGGCTTCGTACATTTCTCGTATTTTGTACAAACATCGCATCATGAATGAATAAAAGTTCATTTCCAAGTTCTTTATTTCGTTCAAAACAGAGGTAGCCTCGACTCTGTCTAATCAGAGTCAAGACTCCCTCGGGGGCTAACCAGGGGATCCCCCCTAAGTTCCTAAAAACCTCGCACGTTTCTTACTAAACTCGACGTTATATTATTTTTCTATGCCTCGAACGCGCCTCACGACTAAGAAGAAAACACCTTGGGCTCCCTAAGGGTCAAGGGTGTCGAGACGGGAGCTCGCCTACGCCCCCGGGCTACGGTACCTCCACTCGCTCCCACCCTCGAAGGACTTAAGTCTGTGTCGAAAACTTAGTCAAAGCAAAACTCAGGCAAAGAAAAATAAGAAAACTCGAGCGCAAAGATGTTTCAATATCATCTCGGGCTCTCACCCCAAAAGCCCTTGAAGGAGTCTTTCCCACTCCTCCGAGGCCTTGGGGGCTATCAGGAGAAGGGTCTCTCCGACCCCACGTCCGACGCCCCCGAGACTTATGTTTTCGCTCGCTTTTTCAAAACAGGCAACAAGGAGCGAAATGCGAAAATGTTTTTACATTAGGCCTCGAGGGCCGCGAGCATGTTCTTTCTCACAAAAATATCCCCCCATGGAGGACACAACGCAAGGGCTCGGTGGCCCAAACTAACTTCGTCTCTCCTCTTGAGGCTCGTCCGCAGGAGCAATCACCGAGGGGTCTTCAGGAGCCGAGGACGCTGCTGGGGGAAGCCCCACTTCCTCTTCAAAGAACCGAGCCAGGGCCTCCCCAGGGGCCTTGACGGCCCTGGCGAACTCCGCGATCTCCTGCTCGGCTTCGTCTTCATCGTCTGGCAGGATATATCCTTGGCTGATGGCGTCAAAGTTGACGTCGTCGTAGTGGCTGGAGATCACGGCGAAGGCCCGGTTCACCCCAAGATGTAGGGCACCGCGCACCCGGTCATCCACCTGACCCCTCAGGGCGGCCAGACGGCTGGTCAGGGAGCTCCCCGACTGACCATCTACGGTCCCGAGGGACGCGCAGGCCTCGGCCGCAGCATCTTGCAGAGCCTGGTGATCCGAAGCCTCAGCCTGGTAAACCGACTGCAGGGCGGCCGAGGCCTCCTCGGCCTCAGCAAGCTTCCCCTTCAGCTCTACAGAGGATCGATACAACTCGTCAAAAGAAAAAGAAAACGCGATGAGGAAACCATAAGACTTGCGGAACAAAAGGTCACCTTTCGCCGCACCCTCCCACTTCTGGGCATTAGTGGCCGACGCCTCAGCAGACTTCCGAGCCTGCTCGAGGTCCGTGCTCAGGGCCCGCGCTCTGGACGCCTCCTCGGCAGCCTGAGCACGAAGGGCCTCGACCGCCTTCTCAGACTCCTCTAGCCGCGACGCCAAGTTCTTAGCCTTCTCTGCCTCCCGGGCGGCGTACTCCCGGGCGACCCATTCAGTTAATAAACTAGGAGAAGTTGAAATAAAAATTGTCAACATGAACGACTGACTCCTGGACTACTGACTTTTGGACCGCTAACTCTCTGATATTTATTTGCTCTAACCCTCACTTGTTCCACTAGTTTTGTTTGTATGTTCTCTTGTTTTTGCAGCAAAGATGAGCAACTTCTTGAGAAAGGCAAAGAACACGCTAACTTTTCGATCAACAAGAAGCCGTTCGTGAGATGGCTCATCACAGGGAGGCTCGGACATGGATACTTCATCTTTGCCTCGATCCTCTACTACAAGCCGGTCTGAGCCACGTGATCTTCTTCATGAAAGGCACATCAAGCTCCAAACAGCCTACGAGAAGGATCTGTTTAGGCATTACCGCGATAAAGAGTACACCCATACTCCTACCTTTGATTCACAATTTCTTCGAGACACAGGTATGGACTCTGAGTTCGATCTAGTCTTCCATAACATTGGGTGGGAGAACACTTGGGAGCTCTCCGAAGAAGGTTGTAGGTTGCTCACTCTAGAATTTCTTTGCACTCTTACTTCGGATGACACATATGTCTATTTTAGGCTGTACAATGAACCTTTCACTCTCACTTAGAAGCAGTTCAGCCTAAATCTGGGTTTCTCTGAAACCTGCACTGTAGATTTAGATGTAGCCTTAATAAACTTTGACAGAAATAACTTTTGGGAGGACATCACTGGTAAAAGAACAGATCATCACCCTTGCACCAATGATATACACAACCCCACATTAAGGGTGATGCACAAGTGGCTAGGCTTTACTCTCTTTCCTAGGCAAGAAGGTCGTATTGTTAGAACTGAGGAGTTAAAGATTATGTACGCAATGGTTAAGAAAACTAAAATTTCACCTGTAAAACTCCTGGTAGACTACTGGCCTTACATCCACACTTTACAAGGCCCCATATCCATCACTTCTTGGGTCACTCGTCTTGCTGGAAATTTGAACTTGCACAGAAATATTATGTACATCTCCACTCCACGTCCAGTCATAGGCTTCTACTTCTTCAGCCAAGCACATCTTATTGAGAAGAGAAATAACAAACTCTATATGCAATATAAAGGATATGCAAATGAATATGAGTTGCCAAACAGATCACTTGGTCTGTATGTCATGGAAACCTTTTTACTTAACCTGCAGAGACCTGGTGCGGGAGTAGGAAGAAGCCCCTCCGCAAGATTCACTAGAAATGCTGCCCCGAGATATCAAGGAGAAGACACTGCACCAGCCGGACCAGCTTACACTCACTATCAAGGATTCGAACGAGCTGGACCATCTTCATCACATCATCTAGCCTGGGAAGATACTACTGCCTACGAGCCACATACACCGCAAGATTCATGGGGACAAGGAAACTTTCGCAACTACACTCCACCACATCGCGAGGAGGATACGATGTATGACTTCCAGGGAGGATGAATGTCTTTCTCTGGAAGAGGCGTCCATGATGCCACTCGTTATCCATACTCTTACCATGCCACCCATGGTTACCCAGAACACCAGCCACACCACCAGTTCCCATACCACAGAGACCCTTACTTTCAGGGCATCGACACTCGTCTTACTCATCTTGAGATGGGTCAAGAAGATATGCGCCACACTCTTGAAGAAATACATCATCAAGGCGCCCAGACAAACGAGAATTTATGCTACCTCTTCGGGCAAATGGGAATCAATCCACCTCAGCCGCCACCACCGTATGAATAAAACTAGCTTGGGGGAGGACCCCCTATTCCTGAGGTAAGTATGCTATACCCCTCTGTTTGCTTTTTGTTTAATATTGTTAGTGTTTGTTTCGTATTCAAATAAAATAATCTTGATGTACAATATTCAAAGAAGAGAAACCGCCTTACATAGCCTCAACTGCAAGACTTTTCCTTTCAAACTTTCAATTAAAAATCTTATAATCTTAACCAAAGTTTGGATAATTGAGAATTAGAAACGAAAAGGTTTAAGCTGTTGTTTATCTTGTTCTGAGTTTCAATGAATCTCTAGAATTTTAACTTTGAAAACTTCAAACGTATGATGAGAACCTGTATGACATAATAACATAAGCCTGATAATAAATGGTTTATACTTTGAGGCTGCCTACTCTGTTTTAAGTTTTTAGCCATGGTAGAGAGGTTTATCATGCTCTAAAGATCAAGCTTCTATAAATATAAAAGATTCACTCTTCCAAAGTAGTATTGTGTTAGAGGCATGGGCTATGCAAAAATATGATAAGGAGGAAAGAAAAAGGGACAAGTGTCCGACTACCTCAGAAAAGAAAAAAAAAGAAAAATATATGACAAAAAATATGAAAAGGAAAAGAATGATAGCCCATGGTTCCTCTAATTACAATATGCCAGTAAGAGTTGACAATTTAAAAGTTTCAAATGCTTGATCTAAAGGTATGACATTTCTCTCCCTAAGCTCTGAACTATGATTGAGTATTGTGTGCTTTCTAATCTTAAAAATATATATTTGAAAGATGTCATACAAAGGTTCTCTGAGCTTTTATTATAAAAACCTTGCAAAACTCCGGAGTAAAGTTGAAATGAAGAAATCTGAGACATAGTGCTTAAACTTGATTGCTTCTAACTTTCAATTATTCTAAACTAAGGTAAAAGATTGGCAGAAGGAATATGTGAAAATTCTTCCAAATTCTTTTCAAGAAAGTTTTCAGTTGATGACTTGTATATTAAAGCAGTTTACAGTTGTACTCTCAGAACCCGATGTTTGCTAAGGGACTAGCAAAAGTTTAGCTTGGGGGAGTTTGTTGACATCTATTAACTATCATTATTTACTGTCAACAATACTTGAATAAATGTCAAAAAGGATTGCCAACTTAGAAATAGGAGGTTTAAACTACCAAATTCCACGAGTTTTGGTGATTCTACATTTTCCAGGGATTAAACAGGAAAACCAACCACATTGCTTCCCCAAGAAGGAACCCGACGCAGATTTCTTCATCGCCATGTCGGGATATTTCTAGAAGACTCCAGAGGACATCACCAGACACCACGAGGCAGGGCACCACAGGAGGCTGACCTGTGGGACCGACCGGTCCCACAGGGCCCACCGGTCGGTCGGCCACAGAGCCCCCACGCCTCCGTCTTCTGCAAGCTACTCCCACCGACCTCTAGGATGCATCTCGACCGTACCCCGAGTCCGTTTGATCCAACGATCGCGATTCCTCGCCCAGGGCTATATAACCAGACCCCTGACCCCCCTCCAGATCATCAGGCAGATCAAGATCAGAAGGCAAGATAGAAATTAGGGTTTCTAGAGAGAGAGAATTAGAGCTCTACATCAAGATTAGAGTTTAGTCTAGTTAGATTCAAGTAGAGGCAGGCGACTTCGTCGGCATATCCGGCTAGAAGCTTCGTCTGAGTCTCCGGATCATTGTCGAAGACTCGGTAATTTGTATCATTATTTGACTTTATGCTACTTTAATATATTTCAGTTTATTTAGTTTTGCAGTTTATTCTAGTTATATATTTAATATAGATCTGATTATGATTGTCATTTCGGGGATCGAGATCCCGAAACAGCGGGTTGACGCACGAACGAAAGCCCAAAGCGAAAGCGGAAACCGGACGGTAAAACGGGAAAACAGATGAAGTGAACAGTGTTCCTCCCTCCCTCTCTTTGGGAGTACCGGAGCCTTTTATATTGATCTCAGACCGGTTAAAAGTACAAAAATGCCCTTCCAACCACTCTGCCTTAATTACAAAAAGGCCCTCTCCTAATCTACCTTGCGGCTTGTCTGGCTCTCCGGGCCCGAAGGGCATCACCGTAAATACACGCGGGAGCGAGGCGGTCTGCGCGCCCGTCCGTCAGACCTGTGGGCCCCCTCCATGTCATGATCCGGAGAACCCTGCGGTAAGG
This sequence comes from Coix lacryma-jobi var. lacryma-jobi, assembly GCA_009763385.1. Classification (NCBI taxonomy): domain Eukaryota; kingdom Viridiplantae; phylum Streptophyta; class Magnoliopsida; order Poales; family Poaceae; genus Coix; species Coix lacryma-jobi. Next base: position 17,974,557 of record CM019828.1, read on the forward strand.
AAGCACACGGCCATGGCCAAAAGGAATAATCGACAACTTGCTGTTGACATTCGGCTTTCGCTCGAAAGCCCGATCGGCGCGAAGGTACGCCGTTGACATTCGGCTTTCACACGAAAGCCCGACCGGCGCGAAGGCACGCCGTTGACATTCGGCTTTCGCTCGAAAGCCTGACCGGCGTGAAGGCACGCCGTTGACATTCGGCTTTCGCTTGAAAGCCCGACCGGCGCGAAGGCACGCCGTTGACATTCGGCTTTCGCTCGAAAGCCTGACCGGCGTGAAGGCACGCCGTTGACACTCGGCTTTCGCTTGAAAGCCCGACCGGCGCGAAGGCACGCCGTTGACATTCGGCTTTCGCTCGAAAGCCTGACCGGCGTGAAGGCACGCCGTTGACATTCGGCTTTCGCTCGAAAGCCCGACCGGCGCGAAGGCACGCCGTTGACATTCGGCTTTCGCTCGAAAGCCTGACCGGCGTGAAGGCACGCCGTTGACATTCGGCTTTCGCTCGAAAGCCCGACCGGCGCGAAGGCACGCCGTTGACATTCGGCTTTCGCTCGAAAGCCTGACCGGCGTGAAGGCACGCCGTTGACATTCGGCTTTCGCTTGAAAGCCCGACCGGCGCGAAGGCACGCCGTTGACATTCGGCTTTCGCTCGAAAGCCTGACCGGCGTGAAGGCACGCCGTTGACATTCGGCTTTCGCTCGAAAGCCCGACCAGCGCGAAGGCCCTAAAGCCCGCCTTGTTTTCGCGCGAAAGGCGGGCCCGTGAAGCCGCCTGCCTTCGGATTTGACCCTCGCGATCTTGACGCTTTCGGTTCTGATGGTGAAAACCTTACCAGGCGAAAACGGGTAGCTCACGTCCGGGCTACCGCCCCAACAATAGCCCCTCAACGTCATCCTGAGCGAAGTCACGGGTTGACGTTGTCTGCTCGTGGTACGCCCGCCCGCGAAAGGATAAGCGGAAATGGCTTCCTGTTTTCGCCTGTCCTTGACGCATTTTTAGGGTTTAAGGTTTTGGATTTAGGATTTAAGAGATGCCTCAGTGCGCAACGGTTGGCGTTCTGATTGCGCGACGGTTGGCATCTCGAGACGCGACGGTTGGCATCCCGAGACGTGTTTAAAGCGCCTCCTCGTGCTCCGAGCCGCTCCGTACTTCTTGGTTTCCGTTCCACGCCCGCGCGCGTGGGTACAACAGGGGGCTTACCCCGCGCCGCCAGAGTCTGCGCGCACTCTCTAGCTGCTAGAATCAAGACGGAGGAGGCGTGATAGCGAACGTGCGGCCCTGGGCGAACGCGAAGGGCCGATTATAAAACAAGAGCCGGAGGACTATTCGTTTTCGCCTGACGCTCGTAGATACAACATGTCCCTTGGTGCGATGAGGGACACTTAGTTTTTTTTTTTTTTTTTTTTTTTGCACTGCGACTCTTTTTGTGAAGTGTAACTTTCGCTTTAATTAAGCTTTTTATTTTTTTGTTCATTGCGCCCTCTTCTTTCGAGTGTTGGAATGGTGAGCATGCGCTTTCGGCGACTGGGCATGCACTTTTTCGCGCGCGAGGGTGCTTCCAGTACGAACCCCTCGGCCGATAGCATAGACGCGCCCGCCCCACACACTTAGGCAAGGGGCGATAGCATTCGCGCGAGGGAGCTTTCGGTGCGAGCCCCTCCGCCGATAGCAAAGACGCGCCCGCCCCCACTCACTTAGGCGAGGGGCGGTAGCATTCGCGCGAGGGAGCTTTCGGTGCGAGCCCCTCAGCCGATAGCAAAGACGCGCCCGCCCCCACTTACTTAGGCGAGGGGCGGTAGCATTCGCGCGGGGGAGCTTTCGGTGCGAGCCCCTCAGCCGATAGCAAAGACGCGCCCGCCCCCACTCACTTAGGCGAGGGAGCGGTAGCATTCGCGCGAGGGAGCCGGCTATATCTGCGAAATTGCTCATATTGCCGTCCAGCCGTATGCATGGCTTGGTTCATCTCCTATCTTTGGTTTGAGATGAAGGTGCCGCTCGACGGAACTGCCCCCTACAGTTACCGGATTGGTGACGATAGGTGGACGCGATGCCGATGACACGATCATAAAAGCGAAAGTGTAGCTCCTGATGCTTCCTACTCGCATTTTCGATAATGAACTGACTACCTGGAACTAACATTTTGAAGAGCCTCGGTAGTTTAGGATGGATGAGAGGCTTGCACTTTGTTGCCTATTTATACTGCCTTGTCCATGGTACAGGACGGCCGCATTTACTCACCTGGTTGTATTTGTGATCACTTGGTAGGTGAAAGGTTAATACAACATTTACGTTTTAGCGGCTGTAAATGCTTGCCAACTGTCGTTTGTTTTGCCCTACTAGGGCTGATGGGCTTGGCCTCCGCTACCATTCTCCCCTTTCGGTGATGGGGGGCTGGTTGTGCATAGCCCACAAGCTTTCGTTCGGCCCTCGTTTTGTCGGAGGGTCGGTTTGCTCGTGGCCCGCAGGCCTTCGTTCCGCCCTCGCATTTTATCGGAGGGTCGGCTTTTTCATAGCCCGCAGGCTTTCGTTCCGCCCTCTCGTTTTGTCGGAGGGTCGGTTTTCACATATAGCCCGCAGGCTTTCGTTCCGCCCTCTCGTTTTGTCGGAGGGTCGGATTTCACATAGCCCTTAGGCTTTCGTTCCGCCCTCTCGTTTTGTCGGAGGGTCGGGTTTCACATAGCCCGCAGGCTTTCGTTCCGCCCTCTCGTTTTGTCGGAGGGTCGGATTTCACATAGCCCTTAGGCTTTCGTTCCGCCCTCTCGTTTTGTCGGAGGGTCGGATTTCACATAGCCCGCAGGCTTTAGAGATTGTCGTTGGATGGAAGGGGTCTCTTTTGCCCTACCTCCTCGACATTCTCTTTTTATCACCTTTTGTTGACGAATGTCTCAACCTTAAGCTTGGTTGATTTCGTCTTCTGCCGAGTTACGTGACGTTTTTTTTTTTTTTTTTTTTTTTTTTTTTGGGAACTACGGCTACTTTAGTAATGTGGCGGTTACCTTGCGCTGCAGCCTTTGCTAATTCGTCTGCCTCTACGTTTTCGGCCCTAGGAATATGACGTAAGGTGAAACCCGTGAAATACTTCTCCATTCTTCTGATTGCAGCCAGATATTTGGCTAGTTCTGGTTCTCTTGCTGTGAAATCCTTTTCGACGTGACCAACAACGACTTGGGAATCCAACTTGACTACGCATCTTCTCGCTCTGATTGCACGGAGCTTTCGTGATCCCAATAGCACGGCTTCATATTCGGCTGTGTTGTTGGTCGTGAGGAATTGCAATCTTGCGGCGAATCTTACCTTCAGTCCTCTTGGTGGCGTAAGGATCGCTGAGATTCCGGCTCCTGCCATTCCCCATGCGCCGTCACAATTCACAATCCACACGGGTTCCTCGAATTCGAGTGTTGTGTCGAAAGCGGCGGGAGTCCAATCTGCTGTGAAATCCACCAACGCTTGCGACTTGATTGCGGATCGGTGCTGGTAATCGATCACATATTCGTTGAGCTCTGCCGCCCACTTGCCAATTCGGCCAATAGCTTCGTTGTTGCGGAACAAGGCTTCCAATGGCTGAGCCGATAGGACTATGATGTGGTGAGACTGAAAGTAGTGCTTTAGCTTTCTAGAAGCCATTACCACCGTATATGCTATCTTCTCTAGTTCTGAGTAGTTTAGTTTTGCACCCGAAAGGGCCTCGGAAACTGCACTTACGGTGGTGTGAGATGCTGCGAGATGCACTAAGAAGCTAGTCTTCCTGTCAACTTTTGCGCTTGCTTTCGGTTTGAGGGGGTTGCATATTGATGATTGCCGCTATCTTGTCAGGGTTGGCTTCAATTCCCCTTGCTGATACTAGACAACCCAGGAGCTTGCCTTTCTTGATGCCGAAAATACACTTGTCAGGGTTGAGCTTCAGACCGCTCTTTCGGAGATTGCCGAAAGTCTCGAGCAAGTCCGCTTGATGATCTTCCTGTCTATCGCTCTTGACCACTATATCGTCGACGTAAGCCAACAAGTTTTTCTTTTGCTTTTGGCTTTCGAACACTTTGTCGGTCATCCTTGAGAAAGTAGGGCCTGCATTCCGCAGCCCTTCCGGCATTCGCCGATAGCAGTATGTACCTGTAGGAGTGATGAAACTGGTTTTCTCCTCATCGTCAGGATGAAGCCAAATCTGGTGATAGCATTCGCCATTTTCCGTTCTTCTTTTTCACCAAGACGACATTCGCCAGCCATTCGGGATACTGGACTGGTCGGATTACTCCCGCATCGAGTAATCTTTGCACTTCGGCTTTCGCGGTGTCTGCCCTTTCGTTTGACATTTTTCTCAGTTTTTGCTTTCTGGGCTTAGCACCGCTTGCGATGTTCAAACTGCGTTGGGCGAGATCTCTGCTAACGCCTTGCAAGTCGCTTGCTGATCAAGCGAAAATGTCATCATTGCTCGCAAGGGAGGATGCCAAAGCGTTCCTTTCTTCTTCCGGCATGCTTGACCCAATATGCACGGCTCTTTCGGGCCTGGAGGCCGCAAGCGAGATTCTTATCGTTTCTTCGGCTGCCCCAACCTTGCATTCCGACGTGTTGACGATAGCGTGCTCTTCGGTGGTTGTTTGCATTTCGTCTTTGTTTGCCACCTCATTGATAAGGCTGTAGCCTGGGGTTGGTTTCCCCTCAATCCTTCTGGAAGCTTGCTGATCTCCATGTACGGCGATGATGCCGAAAGGGGATGGCATCTTCATGCATAGGTAGCTTTGCTTAATGACGACGTCAAACCTATTGGTGAAGCCTCTGCCGAAAATGGCAGTGTAGGGATAGTCCATGTTTACTATGTCGAATGTCAGTGTTTCGGTGCGGACTCTTTCTCCTTCGGCGAAAGATACAGGGACTTGCTTTTTGCCGATAGCGTCAATTTTCCTTCCTCCGAACCCATACAGTGAGTTGCCGGCGGGGTCCAGACTGCGCCTGTCGAATCCCATTGCTTCGAAAGCTTTGACGAATAAGATGTCAGCTGAGCTTCCGGTGTCAATCAGAATATTGTGCAAGGTAAAACCGGCAACATTGGCTGTTGCGACGAAAGCGTCGCAATGCGGGTAGTCGCGGACTTTGAAGTCGGTCTCGTCGAAGCATATCGGCGCTAGCGACCAAGCTGGCCTGTTTAGTGGAAGCCTTGGTGATACTGTCTGGACTCTTCGGTGGTAGTCCCTTCTAGCTCTCTTGCTTTCGTGCTCTAGGTTAGATCCGCCCGTGATGGCGAAAATGTGCCCTCTTGACGGAAGGATGTTGTTGATTGCGCTAGTTTCATTTTCCACCTCCTGCGCCTGCTGGAAACCCGGCTGTGCTTGTTGCCCCTGAGGTTGGGTCTGAACCGGAAACACCGGTGGCGGCGTTGGCTGATGCTGATAATGCATAGGTGACGAAACCGCCGCCGAATGCGGCGCAAAGACCGGAAGGTGATAGCCCTGATACGCCGGATTGTACCAATGCAAGTTTTGGGGATGCATGTACTGCGGGGGATGCGTAGGTGTGCTCGCGTAATTGCTGCATGCTGCCGCCACAGCTGGCGGGTCTTGCGAATTATGGAAAACATGCTTGGAGCTTTCGGCGGGGGCTGACGCTTGGTCCTTATCTTTCAGCTCTTTCGCCATTTTGCTGTATTTGCAATCCCGAGTGGTATGGCCGAAATTGCCGTCACAAATGACGCAATATGGCGGCCTGGGTCCTCTTCCGCGGCCTCTACCGTCTCGGCCGCCGCGTCCTGTCCTTCCGCCGCGCCCTCCGCGGAACGGCTGATCGAATCCTCTTTGGGGATGAAAGTCGGGCATGTCGGGCCTCTCTGTGCCAGCTGCTGATTGCGCCGGTTCTTCTTGCAAATTGTTGATTGAATGAAATGGCCTAACAATCCTTTGATTCGGCACAGGCGGCGGGCGGCTTGCTTTCGTCGCCTGCCTTTGAATCTGGCGGGCGGCCTTGCGTCGCCGAAAGTCATCGTCCGACCTCGCGTACGCATTCATCACGTCAAACAGTTCCTTGACATCTTTCGGCGGCTCCCTGGACAGATGAGCGGCGCACTGCCCAGTCCCCAAGCCTTCGATGGCTGCTGCTATCACCGCGGCTTCCGGCACATTCGGAGCTTGAGCTTTCAGCTGGATGAAACGTTTGAGGTAATCCGAAAGGGGCTCGTCGTCTTGCTGGGTGCAATTCATGAGGTCCCGCGTGGTCTTGACATCCGGACGGAATCCTTGGAAAGTGGCCAGCAGCTCGGCTTTCAGCTGTGCCCATGAATAGATGGACAGTGGCTTGAGAGTGGTGTACCAATCGTGGGCCACGTCTTCGACCGCCAAGATGAGAGATTTTGCTAGAGCCTGACTGTCCCCGCCTGCCGAAAAGACAGCTGTCTCGTAGCTTGCCAAGAACTTGCGCGGGTTCGCTTTACCGTCGAAAGTCGGAATACGAGGCTTGTAATTGAGTGGCCACGGATGAGCCTGCAACTCCCTCGAGAGTGGAGAGGTTTCGTCGATGGCGCTGCCGAAAGCTGGCGGTTGCTCTCGCCTCGGCATGAATACATCTTCTTGTGCTATCGGATCGGGGTCCGCCCTGGCCCTTTGTAGCTCCTGAATTTCCTTCTCGAGTTGCCTCTTTTGCGACTCAGCTCGCCGAATGGCGTAGCGAGTCTCGTCTTCTCTTGCTTTCGCCGCCAACTGCTGTTGCAGCTGGTCTCTTTGCAACAACAGCCTTTCGATTTCCCCTTGCTGCTGGGCCAGCGTCTTGATTGCTTGGGCGTGTCTTGTGATTTCGTCATCGTCTTCATCCTCATCATCGAACTCGTCCTCGACGTGCCCTTCCGGCGTGCCGTCTCTGCCCAAGGTCCGCCGATCCAGAGGCCGCACGCCTTGGCTCGTCGATGCTCCCGGCGGTGGCTGCGCTTCTATCGACGGGGGCGCCGCCGAAAGGTGGCGGTTCTGCGGCTGCGTTTGGTGGAACCTGGCTAGCTGGGACTGGAACCGCGACGGTGCCGAAAGCATCCTTTCTCGCGGCGATAGTCTCTAGATTGTCGACCGCTTTCGGCGCTTTCCTTGGTGGCATGGTAAGCTCGGGCGACAACCACGGTGGGCGCCAATGTCGTTTCGGGGATCGAGATCCCGAAACAGCGGGTTGACGCACGAACGAAAGCCCAAAGCGAAAGCGGAAACCGGACGGTAAAACGGGAAAACAGATGAAGTGAACAGTGTTCCTCCCTCCCTCTCTTTGGGAGTACCGGAGCCTTTTATATTGATCTCAGACCGGTTAAAAGTACAAAAATGCCCTTCCAACCACTCTGCCTTAATTACAAAAAGGCCCTCTCCTAATCTACCTTGCGGCTTGTCTGGCTCTCCGGGCCCGAAGGGCATCACCGTAAATACACGCGGGAGCGAGGCGGTCTGCGCGCCCGTCCGTCAGACCTGTGGGCCCCCTCCATGTCATGATCCGGAGAACCCTGCGGTAAGGAAGCACACGGCCATGGCCAAAAGGAATAATCGACAACTTGCTGTTGACATTCGGCTTTCGCTCGAAAGCCCGATCGGCGCGAAGGTACGCCGTTGACATTCGGCTTTCACACGAAAGCCCGACCGGCGCGAAGGCACGCCGTTGACATTCGGCTTTCGCTCGAAAGCCTGACCGGCGTGAAGGCACGCCGTTGACATTCGGCTTTCGCTTGAAAGCCCGACCGGCGCGAAGGCACGCCGTTGACATTCGGCTTTCGCTCGAAAGCCTGACCGGCGTGAAGGCACGCCGTTGACACTCGGCTTTCGCTTGAAAGCCCGACCGGCGCGAAGGCACGCCGTTGACATTCGGCTTTCGCTCGAAAGCCTGACCGGCGTGAAGGCACGCCGTTGACATTCGGCTTTCGCTCGAAAGCCCGACCGGCGCGAAGGCACGCCGTTGACATTCGGCTTTCGCTCGAAAGCCTGACCGGCGTGAAGGCACGCCGTTGACATTCGGCTTTCGCTCGAAAGCCCGACCGGCGCGAAGGCACGCCGTTGACATTCGGCTTTCGCTCGAAAGCCTGACCGGCGTGAAGGCACGCCGTTGACATTCGGCTTTCGCTTGAAAGCCCGACCGGCGCGAAGGCACGCCGTTGACATTCGGCTTTCGCTCGAAAGCCTGACCGGCGTGAAGGCACGCCGTTGACATTCGGCTTTCGCTCGAAAGCCCGACCAGCGCGAAGGCCCTGAAGCCCGCCTTGTTTTCGCGCGAAAGGCGGGCCCGTGAAGCCGCCTGCCTTCGGATTTGACCCTCGCGATCTTGACGCTTTCGGTTCTGATGGTGAAAACCTTACCAGGCGAAAACGGGTAGCTCACGTCCGGGCTACCGCCCCAACAATGATAGAGTTTATGATCATGTTCGTAAAGTACTTAGCTTTATTCCGGATAGAGTTAAGTGGTCAAACTGGTGTAAACATGGTGTTTGGGCTAAGTTTACCTGCAAATACATCCTATGCTCCGGGTCGAGAGGTAGATCGCAGGAGTGACAGTCCTGTTGAGTCCTTTGTAGTCCTCCCCCCGAGTGTATATCTTAGTAGGACGCGGTTGCAAGTTAGAATTCATTACTCTGTTCTTGATTCTAATTTAGTAATGTCCCTTGATCATGGATGATAGATTAATTAGCTATAAATGATTGTATATTAATTAGAGTAATCGCTAGGCTTAGTAAATGCGAAATAACTTAGGATTCGAATCTCTTAATTAATCACCTGACTCTCTGCTTGATCTATGTAGTTCGCTCTATCTCTAGAATTCCCATTTTTTATCAATTATTATCTTTACCTTGTCTTACCCCTGCTTAGACATGTGAGTGATGAATGAATGATAATCTTTGCTAGTTCCCAGCTTCGTTTCTATCTTCGGTAAAATATAAATAACGATACCTAGATAACCTGGGTGAAATGCTGCTACAACAGGTATATTTATCTGTGCGCTTGCGTATAAATATTTGTTTATATCTTCTGAGCTAGTGTCACATATAATTTACATTTCTAGTATCATGTTAGGGATGACAACTTGACTTTAAGTGATGCTAGGAGTGTCCTGTACATTTCTGAAGGCTTTTGCTAGAATCAGTTTATCAAAGTTTATTAAAAGCAATTGCATTAAGAAGTGTCAACAGATGTGCACCACACACATGACTGACCTTCTCACTTTGAGAAGCAAGTATGCCGTGTTGGTAGGAGAGGTGGATGAGCTGAAGGCTAGATCTTCGCTGTTGGGTGCGTGCAAGTCCTATGCGGGCTTGCAATCTGAGTTGGCAGAGAAGAATGCCAAGATTGTGTCTCTTGAAGATGCCAACTCAGGTAGCACATGTGTGGCCAGGTGCGTTCTTTGTGAGGGTTTGGAGATGGAGATCGCTAACGTGAAGCATGACAAGATGCAAACCGAGGAGGAAAACACATACCTTCGGACCATCTTGTCATGGGTGTCTAGTGGTGAGCCACAGCTCAGGATGATGATCTTCCAATTCAAGCGAGCTGCTGGAGGTCCAGGTGTAGGCTTTGCTCCGGGTGTAGATGTTTCGTCTTTTGGGAAGATTGGAGAGTCGAGTGGTCTTAACCCATGTGAGAAGCCCAACTCCACCACTACTCCCAAGCTTACCAAGATTCCACCCAAAGAGCCTCTCAAGCCTAACACCAAGGATGGAGTCTTTGTTGAACCTCTGAGAGCTCCACCCAAGAAACAATCATGGGCTCCAAAACCAAACCACCTCAAGAACAAGCTTGACACCACGCCACCCATCCAGGAGGAGCTTATGCCACAGAAGAGCAAAGTGATCCACACCCACTACCATGAGTACCAACAACCCCCTATGAGAGCGGTGAGGTACCACTGTGAGCATTGTGGGAGAGATGGTAACTTGAGTGAGTTTTGCTTTCGGCGCAAGAGAGAGGCGCGTCGTGCAAAGGAGATGAACAATGCGGACATATACCATCCTTTCCATGATGTACATGTGCCGAATGTTCAGAGGCGTGCTGTTAGGCCCAGAGGTCCAGAACCTCAAGTTCCTAGGCCTAGGCAGCAGAGGGGTCATGCCCGGCGGGAGCCTGCAGCTGTAGGCTATGGACCCCGTGGCGGTGGCTTTGTTGTTGAGCGTTTTCCCCCCACCGCGTTTTGAGTATCGCGATGGACGCTCTTCCCTTAGCGGACCACGTTTTCCTCTATGTGGTGATCGCTCTTCTCGTAGGCGTGCTAGGAATGGTTTTTCTGCTAACCGTTCCTTTGAGCAGCCGGCCCAACACTGGTATTCTTCCTACTTCACTAACCCTAGTGTTGGCCTGTATGCTCACCCTATGTCTTTTTATTGATGTAGGTAAAACGATTAGAGAACGTTTGGTTGGTGGATTTCGGGTGTTCGAGGCACATGACCGGAAACGCCAAGTGGTTCTCCAGTCTTAGTCCGGTCGCCGGGAAGGAGTTTATCACCTTCGGCGACAATAGCAAAGGTAAGGTGTTGTCTCGTGGGTCGGTGCGAGTTAATGAGCACTTTGTGTTGCGCGATGTTGCTCTTGTTTCTAACTTGCATTTTAATCTTCTTTCTGTTTCGCAACTTTTCGATGATGACTATGAGATTCGTTTTAAACCGAATCTCAGTCGCATTTTGGATCCTCGGGGCAATCTTGTTTGTGGAATTTCGCCCTTTGGAAAAGTCTTTTGTGTGGATTTCTCGGAGTCGTTTGGAATTTCTCATTGTCTTTTGGCTGGACCTTCCTCCTCTGATCTTTGGAAGTGGCATAGGAGACTCGGTCACCTGAGCTTTGACTTGCTTGCAAGACTTAGTTCACTTGGCCTAATCCGAGGATTGCCCAAGTTGTCCATGGAGAAGGATCTTGTTTGCCATTCTTATAGACATGGGAAGATGGTAGCCGCTCCCCACCATCCAGTGACTCAGGTCATGACTAAGCGCCCTGGAGAGCTTTTGCACATGGACCTCGTTGGTCCGGCTCGGGTGAGCTCGGTTGGGGGAACTGGTACGTGCTTGTTGTTGTCAATGATTTTTTGAGATATTCGTGGGTTTTCTTTTTAGCTGAGAAAACTGAGACTTTCTCCTTTGCTCGCAATCTGATTTTGCGTCTTCAGAATGAGTTCCCTATGAACTCAATGCGAGCAATTCAAAGTGATAATGGTTCCAAATTCAAGAATTTGGATTTTGAGAAGTTTTGTGACTCTTTGGGTTTAGAGCATCAGTTTTCTTCTCCCTACACACCGCCACAGAATGGTGTTGTAGAAAGGAAGAATCGGACCCTTGTAGAGATGGCCAGGACGATGCTCGATGAGCATAGGACTCCTAGGCGATATTGGGCCGAGGCTATGAGCACTGCATGCTACATTTCCAATCGCATTTTTCTCCGAGCTTTCTTGAAAAAGACTTCTTATGAGTTGCGTTTTGGAAGACAGCCCAAGGTGAGTTATGTTAGAGTCTTCGGTTGCCATTGTTTTATACTCAAAAAGGGCAACTTGGACAGGTTTGAGTCTCGTTCTTCTGACGGGGTATTTTTGGGTTATGGCACTCACACTCGCGCTTATCGTGTGCTTAACCTTGATACTAACCGAGTCATGGAGATATCAGATGTCACCTTCGATGAGACCATGGTTTGTCCTTCTTCTCGTTTTGAGCGTGCAGGTGATCATGAGGTTGGTGAGCCTCTTTTTTATGACGAGGACGAAGGTGCTGAAGGGATGGATGATCCAGCACCTCCTCCACCTGTTGTGCCGCAAGGAGCGGCTTCTACTACGACTCACGGCCCAGATCCTTCTTCCTCGATGACTTGGGGGCCGTGGGATCCACCACCTCGAGCGGTACCTTTTGTACCCGAGGAGGCACCAGCTGCTGTTGAGGGGGAGGCTACATCAGCTCGGGAGGCGCCACGACACATCCAGCGCCAACACCCGCCTCAACAGATGATCGGCAGCATCGGCGAACGTGTCACTCGGTCCAGGTCACAACAAATCTCTCACTTTGCTCATTCTGCATTTGTTGCTGATTTTGAACCCCGAGATGTTGGACACGCTTTGACGGATCCAGATTGGGTCAATGCCATGCATGAGGAGTTAGAAAATTTTGAGAGAAATCGGGTTTGGGTTCTGGTTCCTCTTCCTCCTGAGTGTCATCCTATTGGGACAAAATGGGTTTTCAAAAACAAACAAGGAGAGGATGGCCATGTAGTGAGAAACAAGGCCAGACTTGTAGCCCAGGGATACAGTCAGAAGGAGGGGATAGACTATGAGGAGACTTTTGCTCCTGTAGCTCGTTTGGAGGCTATTAGGATACTCTTGGCTTTTGTTGCATCCAAAGGGTTCAAACTTTTTCAAATGGATGTCAAGAGTGCCTTCTTAAACGACTACATAGAAGAGGAGGTGTATATGAGACAACCCCCCGGTTTCGAAAATCCCAAGTTTCCAAACCATGTTTTTAAACTTCACAAAGCTTTGTATGGTTTGAAACAAGCCCCTAGAGCCTGGTATGATAGGTTGAAAACCTTTTTTCTTGCTAAGGGTTTTAAAATGGGATGTGTGGATAAAACGCTCTTTCTCCTCAAGCAAGGCAATGATACTCTCTTGGTCCAGATTTACGTGGATGATATCATTTTCGGTGGTTCTTCTCATGCTTTGGTTGCCAAGTTTGCAGACACTATGAGCAGGGAATTTGAGATGAGCATGATGGGCGAGTTGACGTTTTTCCTCGGGTTGCAAATCAAGCAATCCCGGGAAGGGACGTTCGTGCACCAGGGTAAGTATACCAAGGACATATTGAAGAAGTTCGATATGGGTGAGGCCAAGCCTGTTCCAACACCCATGTCGACCACGACGGCCCTGGATGCGGATGTGGATGGAGAAGCGGTGGACCAGAAGGAGTACCGGAGTATGATCGGGTCGCTGCTGTACCTGACGGCGACACGCCCGGACATTCAGTTTGCGGTGTGTCTTTGCGCGCGATTTCAGTCGTCGCCGCGCACCTCGCACCGTCAGGCGGTCATGCGCATTATGAGGTACTTATCCTTCACTCCAGAATTTGGGATTTGGTATTCTGCTTCCTCCACCCTCTCCCTTTATGGTTATTCCGATGCCAATTTTGCTGGTTGTCGCGTTGATCGCAAGTCCACTTCTGGGACTTGCCAATTTATTGGTTCTTCTCTTGTTTCATGGTCTTCTCGCAAGCAGTCTAGTGTCGCCCAGTCTACCACAGAGGCTGAGTATGTTGCTGCGGCTAGCTGCTGTTCCCAGTTACTCTGGATGATGGCCACTTTGCGTGATTTTGGTCTGAGCTTTACTCGTGTTCCCTTGCTTTGTGACAGCGCAAGTGCGATTAGCGTTGCTAAGAACCCCGTGCTGCACTCTAAGACCAAATACATTGATGTGCGCTTTCATTTTCTGCAAGACCACTATGAGAAGGGTGATATCGACCTTCGCCATGTCGATACTCATCATTAGTTGGCTGATATATTCACCAAGCCTTTGGACCAATCAACTTTTGCTAGGTTGAGAGGTGAGCTTGGTGTGTGTTTCCCTTTTTAGATGGGGGAAACATTTTGACTCTTGTATTATAAACTGACTTTGTGTTTTTCATTTGGTTTCTTCGTGCATCTTTGCATTTCATCGTGCATATTTACATTCAGAGCTTCATGTATATAATCTTTAGAATGTAACTATGTTCTGTATAATATTTGCTCGGATGCTTTATGATGATGCTGTAGCTTATGCTCTTTCTGATCACTGATACATGTTGTGAGCGGAGCTATTTTATGAATGGTGAATCTGATTAATGAACTTAAAACTTGCAAATATTCACCATTGAGATATGCTACTAGCATGTGTAGAATGTGTTGAAATCACTTGTGCTATTCATATATGCTAGGTTGCTATGTCTCTAGTGTTGAGTCATTCACTTGCTTGGTATGTTCATATTCTGTTCTAAAATCTGAACCAAGTTAAGTGAATTGGAAAAGATCGAGATGGGATTGCTTGTCAGCACATCACAGGTTTGGGATTGTTTCTCATTGCACTTTGAGTTAAACTTGAGCTGTGTAGTGTATGACCGAAACTGTTGCTTTAAGCTTCTGATTGCTTCTGCATAGGCTTCGCACAGTTGAAAAGTTAGGCAATGACAAGCTTTCAACCTCTCGCAATCATATGCTGAAATTTGACCTTGTGTACATTAACCGCTGCAACTCCGATAAAATTTTGCATACACAAGTCTGTCTTACATTTTATAGCATGATGGTTGAACTATGCTAGGGGTAGTTCACCTTGTATACATGTTTAGCACTTGTCTGACTTCCTGTCTATACATGTCTTGTGCTATTTTGATGGTGAATACCTTTTTGGTTGAAAACTGCTCATTTTGCTCTCATGATTCATATTTCGTATTTATTGATCAGTTTGAGCCTTTGCTAGTTTCTTATGGATGTTGTTGAGTCATCGGATCAGAACTGTGTAGAGCATCCTTGCACTTTCTTGATTATATTTCTGAAGCTGCTAACTTGCATTTTAACTCATATGCATTTTTGGAGGGAGATATTCTGTCGAGGGGGAGATATTTGAGTGCTTCAGCACGTTTGCTTGTTGGTGCATTTTCAACTAAGGGGGAGAAAAATATTGACAAATCATGTGTTCCCTGGGTTGTGTGCACTAGTTGAGGGGGAGTTTGCTAGTTGTGTTGAGCCTTTGCCTCTTTCTTGAGGGACTAGCAAACATTTTCAGCTCATTTTCAGCTCTTCAATTGGTATCGAACTCTTTTGGTTTTTGAGATGGTAACAGTTGGTATCGAGCTGCTTCGCTAGTGGTGTTGAGCCCGTTCTGCCTCTTCTTGAGGGCTAGCTCTGGTTTGCTTGAATTTCAGTTGATTTTTCAATTGGTATCAAGTTTTCTCGCTAGCGGTGTTGAGCCTGTTCTACCTCTTCTTGAGGGCTAGCTTTGCTTTGCTTGGTTGCATCGAGCTGTTGCCCATGTCTTTGGGAACCAAGTTGTTTTGCTCTTCTCACTTGACCTTCTTCGGCTTTGCTATGCTTTTGGGTCATTTGGTCGAGTTCTCTCTCTTTCTTCCTTCCTTTCTATATTCTATTATGATTTGTGTTGGTAGTTGACAATGCACTCATCAAGGGGGAGATTGCGGATACATGGGTGTATGCCGAGTCTCTGAGTGATGAGTGATTGTCAACTGGGATGATGCACATGTTCTTTGGCTTGTGTTGTGCAGGTGTCGAGCACGGATACAGTGATCGAAGGCAAGGTGAAGGTCAAGTAGAGACGTGCCGTGCCGAGGGACCGAGAGTGGCGAAGGGCGGACGTGAGGCTTGGACTGAGGGACCGATGGCCTGAGGATCAGTTGTGGTGGCTGACAGCCTGGGACAGCGACGAGCGAAGACTTGCGGTCACGGTGTTGCTCGGGTCGAGGACCTAGGGACACGTGTCGATGGACGGTGTGCACGGGCGGTGCATCCCCTCTACGGCTCGGTTTGGTTGTTGAGCCACAGAAAAACCACCGAGTGGACGGTTTCCAGGTTTGGGCCTCAAAACCTGGGTGCTGATGGTTTCCGAGTTTGGGCCACAAAACTCGGGTTGAGGACGGTTTCCAGGTTTGGGCCTCAAAACCTGGGTGCTGCGGGTTTGCTGAGTTTGGGCCACAAAACTCAGGCGTTGGACGGCTGGTTTCCCGGTTTGGGCCTCAAAACCGGGGGTTGGCTGTGAAGGCTGGTTTCCCGGTTTGGGCCACAAAACCGGGGGTGCAACGTCCGGGTAAAGGACAAGCAAAGCGGTGGCGGCACGTGGCGGCGATCGGTGAGGTTGCGTCGAGGCAACGCTACCAGTTGTGCGGGCGTGGCCGTCGGATCACCACCTACCATGAGTTGGTCCAGAATAACCTTAGGGTTTAGCTGGTTCGCTCTGTAATTAGTGAGGGGTAGAGTAGGAATTAGAATTAGGATAAGTAGAGGGAGACACCCTCCTCCCATTCTATCTCAGTCAGCTGTAGCTACTGAGATCCGCAGAGAACCATACCTCTGCGTACTGGAGATTTTGAGGAAGTGAGACTGTAATCTCACTGTTGTAGCGTGTGGTAGCCACACGGTTGCAGATCGATGACTTGATTCGCGTTTTGTTCGTGTTCTTCACGTTCTTCGTTTCTCTGTGATTTTCCCATCACTCGATCTCCCTCTCTACCGCGTCTTTGCGAAATCCGTTTGAATCAACTTGTTCTTTATAGTGAGGAGATCATTTCCACCGAAGGAATTTATCTAACTCCTCATGGGCAAGTAGATCGGGTTGATTTCGTTTTCGTGGCATTTTTTCGTTCATACTCCTCCCCTTTCGATTTCCCGGTGATTGAATCGATTTGAGTGGATGATTTCTTGGGGATAGTCTCCTAACTACCTCGTGATCATCCTCTCCAAGTTTGGGAACGTGGGATTGAGTTTTGATTCAGAGTTGGGAAGAGTTGTGTGAGGGGCGACCAAAATCGCCCTCACTGGGAGGTTGCGGACAGTCCGTCGTTCCTCCCGCGGACAGTCCGGGCGCTGGGGACTTGGCCAGACCAGTGGCCGCGAGTCCTTGCTGTTTGGGTCTCGGCTGACCGACGGACAGTCCGCCGGTATAAACCGCGGACAGTCCGAGATTGTCTAGGGGACTTTCAGAACCAGTGCGTGTTTGCACTTTTGACCGGCGGACAGTCCGCCATCCCCTAGCGGACAATCTGCAGTAGGGGTGGACAGTCCAGGATCCCAGGTCCGGACAGTCCGCGAGTTGGCTGTGTGTTCCGGTTTAGTGCGTTTGCTCTTCCGGCTTCTCCGCTCGGTTTCCGGACTTCTCGTTTGGCCCTAGAGTTGATCAAGGAACCTCTCTAGGTATCTTTGCTACTAGTTAGCATAGGTATTTAGGAGTTTCTCGACGTAGCCGTCTATCTACGTTCGAGACTTGGTTTTTGAGGGTTGAACTTGCTCCAGTACTTTTGGCGTTTGGTTCGCTATCGCTTTGTGGTGCCTCGCTGTGATCCTAGGGATCATCCACCCTCTTCCAAGGGTCGTAGGCATCACGGTTTCGATCGAAGATCTTGGGGTTGATTTTGGGACAAAAGGCCAAAGTTTTGAAAGAAATATTTGAGCTCCCATTCAACCCCCCTCTGGTCGCCTTGCTATTGCATTCTCGGTCCTTCAGATATCCATCTCCAAACATATTCCTTTGTATCCTGTTCGCTGCAGGAGAGACTCTGGAAGCAGATTGCGGGATATTCCCTGTTGTGCCGACCGTGACTTGGCCATAAGTCGTGGGAGGTTGCTGTGTCTCATGAGGGACCATCGCACCTGTGCTCGTGCCAGCTCCGCCATTTTCAGCAATCCTTCGACGTTGAGGTACTGGGAACAACAGTGGTCCCTGCATTGGACCAGCGGCCTCCTCAAAGCGTTTATCCACTGATGGACCAAAAATACCGACCATAACAGAACGAAAGGTATTCAAGAAAGCTGACTGATGATTGGTCATAGCTTCCGATACAACTTTGTACATTATTCCGGTCATTTTCTGAATAGCTTCCTCTTCAGCGCTGTCGGATGGCTCTAACTGGTGGTGAGGAAGAATCTTTGGGAACGGTTGCTTCTGGAAGACGTTGCCGCTTTTGTTCTTGGAAAAAGTCATCAGGCACTTGCTCTGAAGTTCATCACAAGTCTGTTGTATTAAACTTTTCAAATCTGACGGCAAGTCATCCATGGTCACATCCAGAATCTGATCGTCGCTGATCTCAGGCATCTTGAAACAGAGTTGTCCCACCGGGCGTGCCAAAAAATGTGTTGGCACAAAATATGACACCTTGCGCCTAACACACAGCAAGCCGAAAAAACTAGCTTCAATTGGGTGCCCGGAGTGTGTTGAATCCGGAGACGTGCCAGTCGGTTTGACCTGAAAACCAACAAGGGATAAAACTGTGAGAATACCACTGGAACATGCCGGTTGAGACCAGACAGTTCCATATGTACGGCTTTGAAAGCCAATCACGATGGCACACAGCTATAGAAGCTATCTGTCAAAGCATGTTTATAAAGTCATTCAGCTAGTATGAGAGCAGGGCATGTAAAGCATATTAACTGCCGAATGCACATGTAAAGAAAGACATGCTTGAACAGATGAAAGGTATCATTAAAATATTATAAACAGGTAACTTACAAATATAAATCTATTCAAATAACACATGCATAGGTTAATCCAACTAGTCTGCCGCACGTCTAGCCTTCATAAACCCGTCAAGCATAAAATCAAGCGAAGCTAATCCATCGCATGATACCACTTGCCATAAGTCTACACCACTTCTTATAATTAGATTAATTCACCGCATGATACAATCTAATTATAACAAGCTAAAAGCATGCATGTATTTGAACAGATCTATAAAAACTCGTTACTCGCGTAAGCTTAACCAAGATCGGCAAATTAGCCGAGTTGGGGTCCATGAAGAAGGAACATACAAGCAAACATGATTAAACCAATCTAAAACCTGCATCTGCCGCACGATACCCAGTTCCATCAAAGTCTAACCGTGATTGACATGCACGAACCCACAACACGTGACAATCTAGATAGAAAGTTGATTCGACCGTCATGATCTTATGATTAATGAAACACAAGCGAGCTTGTAAAACAGGGCCGAACAAAGATCAATCTAGATTGGGCAAAAGAGTGTTACAAGAATTAAATAATAAAACACATAACACATGATAACTTAATGAATCTATCAGATCTGCCAAATCTAATAGAGCCGATAACTATTTTTACCCATGACTTAATCCGCCGCACGATACAAGGCATAAGCAAAAACCTCCCGTCATAAGCTTAAATCCGTCGCACGATACTAAGCTTAACGAACGAGACTACTTGCATCATATCTAAATCCACCGCATGATACTAGACATGATAGCAAGGTTGCCGGGACTTACGGAGGTCGACGGATCGATGATTCCTCTCGAAGAACTCGACGACACGACTAAGGACTCGAAGATGGCACGGGGCCGGTTTGTATTGATATGGTTGTGAACAATTTTATAATGGTCGAGGGCTTATATTTATACCCTGGACGAAATACGAATCCTAGACAATTACGATCTGCATAATAAAACATGGAAAGACACAAATCCTATTCCTAATTTCTTCGGCGTCTTTCATCGCCACGTGTTCTCCGTGCAGGCCGGCTTTCACCTGCCATATCCATGTTTTCGAATGGAACCATCGCCTCGTAAAATAGCCGACCACATAGACGTTTGCTGAAAACTCTGAAGGCTAACCATCCACTTGGTTGCTCGCTGAATCCCTTTTTCACTGTCGATTGGGTCCACCTGTCACAAGCTTGTGCGTGCGAAAATCTGGTGTTAACACTTTAGGATCCTAAATAGCCATTTTAAAACTAGAGTGACATAAAATGGTGAGAACAAATATCTCAAATAGACACAATCATCTTATAGGTGGAGTGGTTAGGGGACGAACACGTGAAGCAGAAGGTCGGAGGTTTGAGCAAGAGCACCAGTGGCCGCGAAGTGCATGTTTTTCGCACGAAAAATCATGTGACTTGTGACTTGCGACGGGTTTTGAGCCCTTGTGGCCGCAATGTGCACGAAAAATCACATGACTTGTGACTTGCAACGTATGGACATGTGGCTGCCCAGTAGGGCCTCTCCCATTACTTAAAAAATATCTACTTTTGCAGCCTGTTTTTTGGGTTTTCTGGAAACCACATCACTATCGGTTCATAAGAATCAGAAATGATGTGTACCTCTCACCATTGTCGCTTTGATTGTGTCGGTTCAAAATTCGGCAGTAAAAGGGGTTTTTGAATTGACAGTGAGTGTCAGATCAGGCGTAGTGATATGATGGAGTTTGGATGAATGTGTGCTTTGGGTTGGTTCAATGTTTTGTCCTACTAACCCTGCATGATTTCTTTTTTTTAATTAGTATAGCTTCTGTAAATTTTGAAGTGGGATTTTATGTTAAGAAGGGACAATTTGTTAAGCACCAAATTTTTTATTTTGAGACATGAATAGTTTATACTAAATAAAATAAATGATTTTATATCTTTTTAAAAATTTCCATGTTTTAGTTGATAACAAATTAAATTGGTGTGTAAAATTAAAATGTTTGTACAATTTCTCAATTAATTTGATAAGATTTTGCATTCATAGTGGTAGTTTTTGGTCTTTAGATATGAAAATGTAAAAAATATGCAACACAAATCGAACTTTTCTAGAGGTTAATTCTTTGCTCCTTGGCCTTAATCTTTTTATTTCAACATCCCAACAATCTTTTAATGAGCTCAGCATATTTTATTCAAGTTCTCATATTCAATCTACCAGCAACATTTTTGTAGGATTTCTGAGCTTTAGAGTATGTTTCATGATTTAAATAGTAATTCAAGATTTTCTATAATTATTTTAGTCAGAACACCTAACTCAAAATTTTTGTTTAATCTAAACTCCACATATAAATGCATGTCAATATTATCCTTATCACGCTAGTCTTAGATCTGAAAGTTATTTTGCAAGCCACACCAAACTTTGTTTTAAGTAACTTTTGCACTCACCTAATCATAGAAATAAACACTATGCATTAGTAACCTTTATACTATATATTTCTCATGATTTATGTACTGTTTGTAGGTTTATTTGTTATGGTCATGCTTGTGGTTGTTCTGTCAAAGAGATGATGTATGATATTGATTCAAAAGAAAAACACACCTATCAATACAACTATTTGAAGGCAAGTGCCCTTGCTCATATTTGATCCCATATACTCCCTCCGTATCACAAATAGAGTTCGTTTTGGACAGCGACACAGTCTCCAAAGCATAACTTTGACCACTTATTTTATTTAAAAATATTTGTTATAAAGTGGTATATATATACTTTTATGAAAGTACTTTTCAAGATAAATTTATTTATATGATTTTTATATTTCTAAACTCAATAATTTAAAAGTTATTCATGATTTATATTCCCAATGTTTGACCGAAACCTTTTCCAAAACGAACTCTAAAAGAGATATGGAGGGAGTATTTATTTATTTTATTAAAATAGTCTAGTTAGTTGTGTGTTGTGTTTTTAATTGGAAACCTATGTTAGGGTTTAATAGATATTCGTTTACCAATGCTTAAAACCTCAGTTGGGTTATGTTATGGATAGAAAATGCTTAACCTAGTGTCATGGTTGGTTTATTGTTAATTTGACTAATGGTCTATGCGACTATGAACTTTGGCCTAGTAATCTTTTGCACTTACATGGTGGACCTAGAATCTTAGTGGTATGGATGGTATGTGATGCTGGGTTTGGTTTTTCAAGAATGAGTTTGTGCTCGTACCCTACTCTAGATTCTAAGGATCAATTCGCGCACAAGTAACATGACTTAACAACGCTACAATGAGGTCTATATTGTATGACTTGGCTAATTAATTAGTTGCCTAACTTTATACATTGTTGGTGGTTTGCGTAGCACAAGAGAACACTACTACAAAAAATTTAATCGCCACCAGTTCATAGCATGGGGGTACCTTCTTGGTGACTTAATATGGTGATAAACGTTTTCACCACCGACGCAGCATATGGTGAAACCGTATGGGCGCACAGATTGGGCAAATTCAACACTCTTTAGACAAACTACACACATAGTGTGACAAGGACATCACTCCATCATGTACAACCCGAGGAGAGGAGGACTACCAGCGAGTACATCCAACTCGAGTTTTCCATGGCAGAGGGCCAGTCCAACTCAAGTCGGAGTCCATCTCGGATTCCAGGAGCAGTCCCGGGTAAAATCAATGCCCCGGACGCATACGGACTCCGTTTTTGATGAACCAGATATGCTTGGAAAGATAATTTAATAAGCTAACCAATGGTTGTGGTCTCATGTCAAAATTCATTCGGAGTCAATAGAAATCGTCGAAACAAGTCAGTATCTAGAATTTGTCATGGTGTTGCGACACTTTCTTTTGGTCCGTTGGGCCGTGTATCGTCTTACAACCCATTAGGGGGCACGTCCAGCAAGGGTGTCGACCTCAACCCTATAATTAGCTGTCACCATCGTCATTAGGGTTTGAGTTTTGTTTAGAGATTAGTTCTCCATCGAGAAACTGAATCGTTTATTGTAACTGTGGTGACAAATCCTTTTACAGTGATCCAGGGCCCCCGTTTTTTATCTCCTCAACTGTGTCGATTAGTCCTTTGGAACCGAGTTCTTGAACCCTCTATTGATATTTGCGTCATTCATATTTGCAATTTCAGATTGCCTGTTTTACCTTCTTGCTTGTGCTCTTCGATTCGTTTGCAGAAAAAGCCTTCTTGGCGAGGTCAATCAAGTTGTGCTTGGTTGATAACCAACGAAGCAGTGGTGTAACGGTTGCAGGATTCGAATCGTGATTTGGAAGCCGAATCACCAACGTCGAGATCTTCACAAATCGAACTTACCGGCTACCTCTCGGAAGATTGGGCCTGTACTCATCAATTGATATCAGATATTTCAGGTTTCCCACGAGGTATAATCTCGTTTGCCTTAGATTCATATTTGTTCATTACCTAGAGTCCACAAAAAGCCAAAAAAAATTCAATTTCATTGTCCTATCGCCCTTTTGCCTATGCAATTTCGTTTCAGATTCGCGTTGTTGAGTTTGTGTCCGTGGTCAAGTCTGGTTGCTGGTTTAGTATTGTGTTCGTGGTCGTAGTTCAATTGCTCGTTGTCGTGATTTTTGTCTTCCACCGCTATCCCATCCATCGTTCCCAAACAACAAGTCGAAGCCACCACCTTACTCGACTTGTTCGCTAGCCGCCTTGCGTCACTTCTCGCTGCCGCGCAAACCCTAGATAGGTTGTCAACCGCTCTTCTTTTGCCTGCATTGCAACCCTCCTTCCATCATCTGGCGAATACCTATTGTTGTTAGTCACAAGGACAATTGATCTTGTGCTCGGTGTTGGAGTTTTGAGACGCTTTGCCCTAACTGCCGATATATGTGCCTTCCGGAAAACATAACTTGAGATACCTTCGATAAAATAGGCATAACTTTTCGCTCGTTTATCAGAAAAATCTGAAATTTTTATAGCAGCTTCTTGACACCGTTTGGAGCCGACCCAAATTCGGCTTTGCTCTGTTTGGTCTCATCAAAATTGCCAAAAAAAAATTGGGAAAATAAAGAAAAAAAATGTCAAAGTTTCTGCTTGTTTTTCAGAGAACATGCTGAATTTCTGTAGCCCACATTCCACCTCAGTTGTAGGTGCCACTCCGGGTGGTTCTACTAGCTCCTCCTCGTCCAGCTCTAAAATCATTTGCCACCGATGCAAAGGCATGAGACATGTCATGAAGGATTGCCCCAGTCGTCGCGCTTTCATTGCTACCGAGGATGGATATGTACGTGCTAGTGATTTTGAAGATGATGTAGCTCTTGTTGCTAACATTGATGCAGATTCCACTGAGGATGATGAAGACAAAGAGACCATCACCATTGGCTCCGTGGTTGCTGCTGCAGACTACCCTAGCCTTCTTGTGCAGCGTGTGTTGAGTACACGTGTGGGACATGAAGAAGAGATGAAGATCCAATGCCACAATTTGTTCCACATGTATCTCATTGTGCAGGGTTGTCGTGTTCTCATTATCATTGATAGCGGGAGTTGCAACAACTTGGTGAGTTCAGATTTGGTTGAGAAGGTTGGCTTGACCACACGACAATATTCGTATCCATATAAACTTGAATGGTTCAATAATAATGGTACGACTAAGGTAACTAAATCAACACACATTGGCTTTTCACAAGCTCTTATTATGATACTGCTGATTTTGATGTTGTCCCTATGCAAGCTTATTCCATTTTATTAGGTCGCTCATGGGAATTTGATAATGATGCTTTACACCGTGGTAGAACTAATACATACACTATCATACATAGGGACAGGAAAATTACATTACTGCATTTGTCTCCTACATATATTATTAAACATGCTAATGAGATTAAAAATAAAAATAAACCCCCAACAGACATTGCTAAAAATAATGGGATTAAGTTAAAAGGAGGTGTTTTTCTTGCTACAACTTCTGCTACTGCCGAGTTATGTGATAATAATGATGCTCCTTGTTATACTATGCTTTGTCGACATGTTAGTGATCCTATACCTTGTGTTTCACATTGTGCGGTCACTAACCTTTTGTAGAGCTTCGTTATGAGATGAAGTCACGGACAACTCCAATTCTAGAAGGAGGGGATGATGAGGACATCGTCAAGATGGAGTCGAGGACGACTCCAATTCAAGAAGGGGGGATGACGAGGATATCACTCCGTCATGTACAACCCGAGGAGAGGAGGAGTACCAGCGAGGACATCCAACTCGAGTTTTCCATGGCAGAGGGCCACTCCAACTCAAGTCGGAGTCCATCTCGGATTCCAGGAGCAGTCCCGGGTAAAATCAATGCCCCGGACGCATACGGACTCCGTTTTCGACGAACCAGATATGCTTGGAAAGATAATTTGATAAGATAACCAATGGCTTTGGTATCACGTCAAAATTCATTCGGAGTCAACAGGAATCATCGAAACAAGTCAGCATCCAGAATCTGCCAGGGTGCTGCGACACCGTCTTTTGGTCTGTTGGGTCATGTATCGTCTTAGAGCCCATTAGGGGCGCGTCCAGCAGGGGTGTCGACCTAAACCCTATAATTAGTTGCCACCAACATCATTAGGGTTTGGGTTTTGTTTAGAGATTAGTTCTCCATCGAGAAACTGAATCGTTTATTATAACTGTGGTGACGAATCCTTTACAGTGATCCAGGGCCCCCGTTCTTGATCTCCTCCACTGTGTCGATTAGTCCTTTGAAACCGAGTTCTTGAACCCTCTATTGATATTTGCGTCATTCATATTTACAATTTCAGATTGTGTGTTTACCTTCTTGCTTGTGCTCTTCGATTCGCTTGCAGGAAAAGCCTTCTTGGCGAGGTCAATCAAGTTGTGCTTGATTGATAACCAATGAAGTAGTGGTGTAACGGTTGCAGGGTTCGAATCATGTCTGATTTAAAGTCGGATCGCCAATGTCGAGATCTTCATAAATCGAACTTACCGGCTATCTCTCGGAAGATCAGGCATGTACTCATCATAATGTATGCTAGTACAATGCTTCCTCCAGAGTTTCAGTCATATCAAATGTTCTTCTCTCCTACTTATGCTTCTCCACCGCCTCCTCCAAATCATGATTGGCAAGATTGAGACTTGTTTTGGCAATTGATGCCAAAGGCAGAGAAAAATGATAAGTGAGAGGATGCTTCATGGATGGGTTCTTGAGATGGGTGCTTTGATCAAAGGGGACATCATATGTCCTTGTGTCAACTTTGCATATTTTTTCAGACATTGCATTTGTGTTTGCGTTTTTTTGATCAAATAGGTGCTAACTACAAACTATCTACCCTTGGTATGTCAACTAGTCCACTAACCTAATTGGAAAACTTGAGACATTGCATTTGTGTTTGCGTCCCTTGATATAACAACTAGTCCACTAACGATATACTAGTACTCTCCTAAAATACGACGTTGAGTCCGCATCATATCGCTGCCGCCCTAGACGCCGCCAAAAGAAAAAGGCCGCCGCCGCCGCCGCCACTCCAAGCGCCGCCGCCGCCGCCCTTCCGTTTGGTCCCCCTCTCTCCTGCCTTTGGCATATCGCCGGAGGCCGGAGGGAGTGGGGATCCATCGTTTTTAATAATTTTTCCCCAATAGATCGAGTTCTTAGGGTCTGAGTTTCTTCATGCCACGTATTGTGGTATTGGAGATTTATCTCCTCCTTCTCTTCGGCGACGGTGAAGGAGAAGGATGGAATTGTCTTCTCCATGGCGGCTCCATTGAAGATGAGGGCGACAACTACGGCGTCAGTATCTTCACCGACACGACGACATGGAGACTTTTGTTTCCGGACAACGACATCAAGACGGAGATGATCTCGCTGCCATGGAATAATTTTCTCCGGTCCCTTCTTCATTTTGTTGTGGTTAGATCTGGCCACAATGAAGGACTAGGGAGAATAAGTTTCAGATCAGTCTTCCTCACTCTTCGGTGGTAGAAAGAAGAAGAAGGAAGACACAAAAAAGAAGAAGTTTCTCAACTCCACCTGCAGGAATGTTGGCCGTCCGTTGGGCATCTATTGTCTGGCCTAAAACAATTGTTGCCGAGTATTTGCCTGTGCGGTCATCCATATGAAGTGCGGTCATCCATATGAAGCGTCAAATAGGTTTGGTTTTGAGAGTTTGAGCTATTCACAGTGTGGGTGCAATATAGACGAATATCAGTTTCTGGATATATGTTTTTTTCAGAGTACTTGTAATGTAATGATGTACCCAACTATATTTTAATACAATTCTTCTTTCGTCTAAAAAAACAACTAATCCACTCACTTAATTGGAAAACTTGAGAACGGTTCATCCGTGAAATTGATGACTAGTTTGCGTTTTTGGATTAAATAGGCGCTACAAACTGCCTACCCTTGGTATGACAACTAGTCCACTACCTTAATTGGAAAACTTGAGAACGCTTCGTCCGTGAAATTGATGACTAAACCCTTGGTATGACAACTAGTCCACTAACTTAATTGGAAAACTTGAGAACGGTTCGTCCGTGAAATTGATGACTAAAAAACGATTGTGGGTCTATATATATATGCACCAATCCTGGTCATGAGGGGAGTTTCTAGGTCATTTGGAAGTTTCCTTAACATATTTGAGCCTTCTTCCACCTCTATACTCCCTCTGTATCGCATTTAAATGACGTTTAGGACAGCGACACAGTCTCCTCCAAAGTGCAACTTTGACCACTTATTTTTTAAAAAAAAAATATTTGTTATAAAATGGTATATGTATACTTTTATAAAAGTATTTTTCAAGACAAATTTATTTATATGATTTTTATATCTCTAAACTCAATAATTTAAAAGTTATTCATGATTTATATTCCTAATGTTTGACTCAAATCTTGTCCAAAACGTCGTCTAAAAGCGTTACGGAGGAAGTAAGTTGGTTCCACCCTGGTTCAACTAGCAAGGTGGTACTAACATGTACACACGACACTCATGGGTCATTAACGGGCCATATCCAAATTGGGTTGGGTGTCGCATTTAGCAAAAGTAGATTTTATGTATCTCTTTACTACTAAGGAAAAAGTCCAAATTGTTACCTTAAAGTATTTCTAATGTCTAGATAACCCCATAAACTAATATTTAGTTCAGTTTACTCCCCTTAACTATTTTGCCAGTTTAAGTTACTCCTTAACAAGATTTATCATATTTATTTCTCTACGTACAATTTGAGTTTTAATTTCAAATTTTGTGAGGTGATAATGGACATCGTAAATTATGTTTAAAAATATATTATGAATTTTATACCATAATTTTTAATATAGTTTTATATTTTTAATATTAATTTATTATCATATGTCCCAACCAATCAAAATATGGTAAAAATTCTGATATATTTTAAAATGTATATTATGGTGCTAGCTCCCCACACATAATTTGAAATTAAAAACTAGCTTGAATATGGAGGAATAAAAAAATAGAAATCCTGTTGAGGGGTAAATTAGATTAATTGAAATAATTGAGGGGAATAAATCGAATGAAAAAATAATTTAGGAGGTTATATGGATATAGATAATACTTGAGGGTAGTATTTTGAACCTTCTCCTATTACTAAGGAAATTTTCTTGATGTCTTAAACTACCTATTCACCCTTCTCTAGTCAACATCCTCCTTACGCGGGAGCGTTAATGGCAACGGGTCGGGTTCGGGGCGGGTGGAGCATCCGCGGACCCGCCCCGAAACCCACCAAGAAGACCCGTCCCGAACCCAAACCTCGATTCGGGTCAGAATCCGTCCCCGTCCCCGAACCCGATGGGGACCCGAAACCCGACGGGGGACCCGAACACCGGGTTTTCACAACACAGTACATTATAGATTTAATATTTTCACTATATAAGTATATTTATACCATGCAAATAGCAATCAAAATACAAGATCAGGAACACAAAATGTAATTTTAATAGTCACGAATAAGAATTTGAGAGCTGAATACAGTTTTTTGATTAATAAAAATATTGTGCGGCCAACATATAACGTATACTGCAATACAACAACAATATTTCGGGTCCCCGTCAGGCACCCGCGGGGGAAATGTAAAACCCGAACCTGACCCGACCCATTTCGGGTCCCCGAACCCGCAAACCCGCGGGGCTAAAGCTGGACCCGCCCCCGGCCCCGCCGTGTCTGAAACCCGCGGGTTTCGGGTCCAGACCCGCCCCGTTGCCATCTTTACACGGGAGGCAAGAGGGTTTGGGGAGGGGAAATGGAGGGCAAGGGCTGTAAGAGAAGGCTAAACAACGACAGTCAAAGCGTTCACAATAGTTTTATGTGAATACACCCTGGGCCCACCAAGTCGCCCACATCTCATATTTGGAGATGTACAAAAAAAATTAGAGAAAGTTGTATGTTGCTGTGAAAGACACATGGACCCAGCTGCACGGCTAATTATTTGAGTTAATACATTTGCATGGGATAGATGGACGTCCTGGTATCCTTAAATATTATTTTCACGCCAAATAAAACGGAATGGGGGGAGTAGTAAAATTCAATCGTAACTTTATAATATTTGTAGGTGTGGGCGTGTGCACAAACACAAAACACATGTTAATCAAGATACATGAAGAATTTATGAGGTAAAAGGGGAAACCTGTTAATCAGAATCTTGTTGAGATAGAGTAGCTATATATAGGATTTGAAAAGTCAGAAATCATGTTGATCAAAGGGTTCTAAAGTATTGTGTAAGCAGTAATCGCATAGAAAAACAATGGAGATGGCTATAAAATAGAGGAAG
Source organism: Coix lacryma-jobi var. lacryma-jobi (assembly GCA_009763385.1). NCBI lineage: Eukaryota > Viridiplantae > Streptophyta > Magnoliopsida > Poales > Poaceae > Coix > Coix lacryma-jobi. The sequence goes on from CM019828.1 coordinate 18,003,414, forward strand.
CACACCTAAACTTGCAAAATAGTTAATATGGATGAAACGACTTACCATTATATTAGTCATAGTGCGAAACATTGGCAGGCCAAATCTGAAAATAGTATTGGGAAGCAAACACCAAAACTCCTCTCTTTCTCAATCTGAAAATCATGTCACAGAGAAAAGCAAGATTTCTAAAAAAACAACCAAAGAACTCACCAGGAGCACATGAGTAGGGCATCTGTGAGGACAAAAAATTTGAATAGAACGATCAGACAACCCATATGCATCATAAGCTAGCAAGTAACGGGGCTATATCCTGTAGAAAAATATAAGAGGTAACATATAGCAAAATTGGATAAACATTAATTTTCACGACGCCTACTGGACCATTAATTTTAGAAGCCTAAATCATTCGGTTAATGAGCAAATGAACTTAGTTCCCAGAGGCAAATAATAGAAGAAATTTTATTGGATTTTGCTTAGCACTAACCATTCATGGGCATATTCAAACCTGTAACCCTCTCTGGCCCTGCTATATTTCTGAACAAAACTAAATACATATACGATCCCGGCCTCATTCTTTGTATGGGAGCAAGCAATATAATTGCATGTATAAAAGAATTGCACTCAAAACAGAGCTGCGGAGGGAGCATCATACCTTTTAGGGAGCACTGTTGCACAAATCATGCTAGCATTTAGTGTTTACACACCGGGCTGCAACAAAAGTGTTCCCAAATTAGATGAAGTATGGACATGGGAAAAATGGGTTGTAGAAATATGATTTATTTTTCAAATCAAGAAAATTGGAGAATTTACAATGCAGGACAGAGAATTGGGTCATTTTGCCTATGGCAGAAGTTAACCAAAAGAAGTAGTGGGCACACTGTACATGCAGGTGGGGGCTGCAACCTTGTGCCTTCAATTCAGCATATGTATACAGGTGGTAAGATCATAAAAAGCAGCATATGTGGTGTTATATTTTTTGGAATTTGCCTAAATGACATTTGATAAATATCACGCAACATGTAGATTAAGCATTTGTGACTGAAAGTAGCTATATGTTTTATGTTCTAATGAATTTCATTGGTTGTCACATATATTTTCAATCAAACTACAAATCCCAAAAATCAGCGGCTATTTAGAAGCTGTGAGGCAGCACGAACTTCTGATAACCAATAGGAGGTGCTAAAATCATAAAAATGGCTCTATCTTTTACATATTTTTTGGTTGTGTTTTTGATGGAACAATTTATTGAGCACAAAAAAATAAAGTATTTAAGCAAACACGAAGAGACAACTTCAGTCACAAACAGTTAGCTTCTAGATATGTCAGGCAACCTGTCTTCCTGTCACTTACCAAAATGGAGCTGGAGAAACCTAGTGTACAGTAAAAAAACATGCCAACCTCCATAAGCCACATAAGGTTTGTAAAATTTCTGTTGCAGCATGAAAAAAAGCCCAAAAAAATGAATGAGCACAGGAATTTTACAGGCCTTAGAAATATACCAATCATCATTTGTTAATCAACCTAGATCTTGAAGGCATGCTAACAAATGGGTTACTCTCTACTGGACGTGGGAGGGAGGACCCGGAAGAGATAAGGCAGGACCATTTTTTGTTCGAAGGAGAAGGAGAAGCAGAGCATAAGCTGAGTATATATTCCTTTGACCAGATTCGGATGAGAAGGTGAGAGAGACAGCGAGAAGCTGTGGAGAAGTTGGGGGAATCAAGCAAAAGCCGAAGAAGCCACTCTCATCAAAATCCAACGGAAGCAATGTCGACCGCCGAAGAGGAGAGCAGACAATGGTGGAATTTAGGGGTGACGTGGATGCCCTAGTTGCTCGGGAGTCTGCTCCCAACTGAAGAGAAGGAAAATGTCAACACATGGGTTAATCCCAAAAATTGTATAAGAGGTCATGCCTAGTACCTCACAAGCGAATGAACATCAGATTATATACTTGAGCAATGTGTATGTAATTTTCATCATGGGCTAAAGAAAATAAAAAAATGGTAGATGAGAAATGCCGAGAACACCAGATCATTACCAATAATAAAACGAATCCAGGTATTGAACAAAACAATCACCAAACTTTACAGTAGTCTGCCTGTCCAAAAATATCTATGAATTAAAAAATGATGGGCAGTGATTTTTTTCACGAAACAACACATGATGCATAGCCGCTCAATTGGATAATGGAAAGAACAAAAGTAATTGATAACCTGATGTCAAAAAAATACCTGATTTCCATTTACCGAAGCAAGTGGTTTGAGAATCCAACCAAACAAAAAGATCAGTGTGACCTGATGAATGAGGTCTATAATTTGCAGGGTTGCAATTCTGCTTCCTCAAAATGGACAAGTAACAAAAAACACACATACATTGTACCCCAGCTAGGGTTTAGGGTTTCCTCCAGCACAGGCACACAGAACACTATCAGTAACAAAGGGGCACCAAGCTCCAGGAGCAGTGGGAGAGTGAGATCCGGCAGGAAGAGATAAGGCGAGAGGGAGAGAGAGGGTAGACCAAACCGACAAGGGGACGACGCGACGACCGCCAGCAAGAGGCCACGGTAGCGGAGCAGCCGCGACCATGGCCAGCGCTGGGGCTCGCTCACAGTGCGCTGCACCGGGAGGCAACCACCGCCGGAATCCGTCCAGGCAGCCGCGACGCATCACACCACCGCCGCCCCGGCCGCAGAAACCGCGCGGACGCGGCCGAATCCGGGCCTAGCCGGTGCGCCAGTACGTCAGAGGAGAGGGAGAGGACGAGGAAGCGTCGGCAGGGGCAGAGGCGCGACGGGGCGCGACCGGCGTCGGGATGACCTGCGGGAGGAGTGGAGGAGCACGAGGAAGAGATAAGGTGAGGTCGTTCGTTTTCTTACGCAAAGGAGGCAGCCGTGGCTTTTGGTTTTTTTGTTTTTCTTTTCTGTAGCACTATTGAAGGGTGACGTGGATGGTCTCTTTTTTTTAGGGAGGAACATGTGATTGTAGAAGAGAATGTAACATAAGATTCTAGGCCGTGATGAAGCACAGGTTAATGGGCCTGTTTGATTAAATTGGTTGAAATGCACATTTTCTTTTATTTGTGTTTCAGAGTGAGCTAGAGAAGTCAGTCAGCAATACTTTGTGTGGCTATACCTACCAGTATATGAACCGAAGTAACCTTTTTTTTTGACAAGGAACCGAAGTAACCGTTGAATAGCCAGGTCATGGTCCAAGTACATTTTTCAGAGTCCTAGTCACTAGTCAATGCATTATATATCTGCGCTGGAAGAATAGATGGGACTCCAAAACAAAGTTTCTGAGTAATGTCATTTCTCTTTCATAGTTTCACGTAAGGGGTTACGTATTTTTAAACAAAATAAAAGAAGTCAACATGTGACACTTTGACCCTGAAATTACAGAGAATGGTCCACACGGGCCATGCTCAGCTCGTTTGCAGTATTGCTTCTGTGCATCAGATATAGCTTGAGATTTGAGAAGTCAAAGTAAGTAATATTTTTAACTTTATCAAAGTGAGTAATACTTTCTGTGGCTATATATCTACGGGGTAAGGCTATATATCTACAGGGTAAGAACCGAACTGCTAGATGTCCAACATTGGTTTCAAGCAAAGTCGCAGCTTTCATAGTCAAAGCAACAAGGAAACAATATTTGTACGTAGCGCCTCTCTTTCATTCAACTAGTCGAGAGCTCTTTTTTTTAAGAGACATAACACAAGCGTTATAAATTTGTAGATAAATATTCAGTCCAGGCTCAGTACCTTCCTCCAGGGCGGTTAGAGTTCGAGTTTCGAGGAACACAAACATTTATGCCACATAAACTCCATTTATCCTACATCCAAAACACAGGTCTGTGGGCTGTGGCCAATGCTCCACTAGGTAAGGATGAAACCGGGATTTGTGAGTTAGATTTTTTTTAAGCCGGAGACCCAGATAACCCCTACGGGTCAATGTTTTTTAAACAAATTAAATTGCTTATTTTCACTACTATGTATAAGATTTGGAGAGGCGACTGCTACTCTTCATTGACAACTTGAAGAGATGGTTTTATAGCCGCCTCCAAGGATATGTCTCTAAATAATATAGAGGCTGATGACAACAACAACCATCTCTAGAAATTAAGTTTCCTCAAGGGTCACTTCCACAAATCATTTTCCAAAATTCATAAATTAGGCAAAAGAAATTGAACCCAAGAAGAACCCCCGGAATACACGACCTCAGCAGGCACCACCTCAGCAGCCACATAATATAGTTCTGATCTGCAAATACTTAATTTGGAGTAGTTCGTTCACCACTACAGCCCAAAGTCATTTGCTCCTAATGGGCACATTCCCTCATATTCACACGACTGCGAAATGAAGTAGTTGGGGCCTCAAAAGAATTTAAATAAAAAGTTTTCAACTGCTTCAAATACGAAAAAATCAAACATAATTTTCTTTAAATAAATGATTAAGTTGTCAACCAATTTGTATAACTCTCAACTTTGGTTTTGGTCATTTTCTATCTAAGGTAATTTGAAAATTTCAAATTTTACCTTGTTGCACCTATTTTTATAACCTATTTTTTGGTAATTTTCTATCTAAGGTAATTTGTATAACTCTCAACTTTGGTTTTGGTCATTACCTATTTTTTCAATCCTGATCTTTCGTTCAAAAAAGAGAAGCACATGCATGAAACCCCAAGTCCTAAAGAGCCTATAACCAGTAAAAAAACAAAACAAGTGTTCAAATACCAACCTCACTCTTAACACCACATAGCTGAATTAAATGGGCAAGGGAAACTAATAACCTTTCAGTCCCACTATCATAGATGAACAGGTACTTCCACTCGCCCTCCGATGAAGATAAGCTGCTACCCACCATTAAGAACCATGCTCTGGGTTCTATACATCATATTGACATCCATGTTCTGCATGACTTGTGGCTGCATCGTTGAGGAGAGAATTGCTCTCATACACATCCGATCTACGTTGGAGAAAAGGTATACTGTTCCTGCTTCATGGGAACAAACCGATAACTGCTGCTCATGGGAAAGAGTCCGATGCAACAACAGCACAAGAGTGTTAAGTCTCAACCTTTCCAAAATCAAGGTGAAATCAACCACCGCCACCGGAGGTGGATGTTGGAATCTGAACATGTGTCACACCCGGTTTTAAGAACAAAACCAGGTATACACCATATGTGAGCCCAGGAAGTCAAATCTCACATATAGCCACAAATAAAGGGTAATATCGAAAGACAATGCTCTTAAATAACGTATATAAAACAAAAGAACAAAACCTTAAAGAGCAGACAGCGGAAAGACACTCCGATCTTCAGAGGGAGACACCAACTTCACAGGGACAACTGACTGGTTGACCACAAGCCTAAGCTTCTCCAAAGCTTAACTCTCTGAGGTGTGGGGAAAAGCAAGAGTGAGTCCATGTCGAACTCCACAAGTATAGCAACAAGTGATATAGATCCCAAATTTCATGATCAATGTAACATAAATAATGAATAGCATAAAATGGTAAATAATGAACATGTTAACCAACATAAGTCATATATGTAAAAGTCTTCAAGGCCGCTCGTGTCCTTGAGCAAGGCTGATATATCAGTTTAATAAACTTTGCGCAAAGGTGTACACTTTCACTGCGAGACGTGAATTGCCCTTTCGCCCGAGGGAGCCAGCCCCTTAACCCACTTCCAAGGAAGGTCGGCAGGGTTCACGATGAAGCCTTTCAAAGGTTCGTCTAACAAGTTAGGGCCGCTAGGTTTCCCCATCAATAAGCATGAATCTCCCCTACAAGCGGTGACTAACAAAAGACAAAATGCACCAACTTAGTCGGCCAAGACCATACAGATCGGAGCCCCTCTTGCGCCTTTCGGTAACCTCTAACAAGCTAGAAAAGGTTCTCATACTGAGCTAAAGCCAGAGCCATATAACCCCCAACAGTTGCACTGTAAATCCCGAAGGTTCTTGTACAGATAATTTCTTAAGTTGCTAATAAGTCATTTTTATCATTCGATGCATACATTAAGTAACATGATCATGACTGCGAAAAGAAACTCGATTGCTATACTTGCCTTAAACTCAAGATCCTTCTTCTGTTGAATTATATACTTCCAAAGGTTGACTCTTGATCTCAATCTCTAGATCACGAACCTCTTCTTGATCACCAACGTATAACTCACCGACTGGACATACGATCACAGAACACCACACATGCATCCAAAAGCAATCATGCAAAAGCAAACATAGCCTATTATTAGAACAGTACATCAAACATAAGAAAACAAGGTAAAGAGTTTTGGAAACAAATCTACGTGCCACTACGGTCACACAGACGCGAAGATCACTCTAAACGGAGTTGAAACGAAAAAGATATGATCTAAACAAGATTAAAGACACTAATTACTAGATTAGATTTAACTCAAATTTTAATTAAAGAAAACAGTACTGAAAGTTATATATTTAGAAAGAACTTTTCGAAACGAACCTAACGCAAGTTGAACGGATCAAATCGGAGTTAAAACGGAGATTTTATAGGCTTTTGAAATCTGATGGTAAAACTGTAAATAAATTGAATTTGATTTTGCAGATTTAAATAATTAAAACGAAAACGAATTTCGGTTGGACTGCGCCTCAATTAGAAGAAAGCGCAGGGGCTAGATTGAAAAGATTTCAAGACTCATTGAATAGGATTGACTGGACTGCGGGTTGAGATCTGAAAGTTGTAAGGGCCTTTTTGCAAAGTAGCACCCGAAGGGGTATCGGCCTTTTCTGTGTGTTGGATCTGAGATGGAGGGCGCAGATTAGATTGAGGAGGGTTCGGCGGCGCTGTCGCCGGAGCTGAGGCGGGCTCGGTGGCTTGCGGCGGCACCATCGCCGGAGACGGCGGCGCTTGCTCGGTGCAGGGCTACAAGGCAGTAGAGACCTCAGAGCTAGTCTCAAACAGAAGGGGAGATCAAGGGGAGCTTACCTAGGGCAGTGACAGGGATGAAGAGGGCTCGGTGGTGGCGTGCGGCAAGATTTGGCGGCGGCGGCGGTTCTGCAAATCCGGCGAGAAATCAGAGCATGAATCAAAAGGAGAATAAGAGGGGAAAGTTCTCGGGTGGCTTTGGGAGATCGTTACAGAGCTCTGGGTACCTCCGGTGGACGCTGGAACTCACCGAATCGCTGAGCAGACAGCGGCGGGATCTCGGCTATGGCGGGGTGCGGTGCTGGGGTGAGCTAGGGCACGAGGACGAGAGCGAGTTGGTCAGGGAGAGGCGTCGGGCTCTTGGGAGCTTTATAGAAGGGCTCGGCTTGGAGGATAAGGCGAGCGAGAGGGCGTGCGAGAGCCGGAGTCGGGCTCGGGGTCGAGTCCGGAGCGGAGACGAGGGGAGGAAGATGACTGGCGTGCGGATCCCATTCATCAGCGAGAGAGGGAGTGGGGACAGGTTGTCAGTGGAAGAAGGAGAAAATGCGGCGTCCGCGCGGCTCGGTTCGTCGCTTGGCCGGCCTGGTTGCCGTGGGCTGCGTGCTTGCAAGAGAAGAAGGGGAGAGGGGGCGCGCGCGCAGGCCTGCGGCTGGGCTTGCTCAAAGGAGTGAGGGAGCGGCCAGCTGGGCCGTTTCGGGCCGCGAGGGAGGGAGTGATGAGAGGAGGGAGACAGGCCGAAAAAAGGAGATGGCGTGGGCCGGAGCAGGCCGACCAGGCCGAAAGAGGAGAAGGGTGAGGGAAGAGAGGGAAATGCCTTTTTATTTTTCCTTTTTGATTTCAAAAAAAGTATTCTCAAATCCAATTTGAAATCCTCTCAAACTTTTGATTTGAAACTTTAGGAGAAACATCAAGTTTTGAAATTTTAAACTTTTTCAAACTTTTTGAAAAACAAAAGGACTTTATTTTCAAAACCCTTTTATAAGAAATACATTTTCAAAATTGTTTGCAAATCATTTTGAACTCAAATAGAATTTTAGCCAAAACCACACATCACAAAAACTCAAATGCTCCAACATGAATGCACAAACATGTTTCTAAACCCTAGGATAAATTTTAATTTAGAGAGAAAATTTTTATTTCCCTATATTTTATGAGCACAAAAATTCATAATTAAAGCATTTTAGCTCTAATTTAAGAAACACAGATTTCAGGGTGTGACAAATCTACCCCCCTTAAGAGAATCTCGTCCCGAGATTCGAAAGATGGTGATCAAAGATATATAGATATTCTGCTTTTGTTTGATCCTCCCTTTTACCAATTACATCTTTATCTGTATGATCATTCCATTGCACTTTACAAACTTTAAGTACTTCATTAAAGCCATCGGTAATTTCTACGATCCTGTGTAGAAAATCTTCTCAAGTGTGATCATCTCTCATACTGAGCTTCTCTGCCTGTGTTTGTTCCTTTATATTGGTATCTGAAAACTCACAGTCCACTTTACTGTCCTCGATGGGTACCCCTTCTAATGGGTCATTCTCGTATTCCTCAGGTACAGGGTGAAAACCTTGATACTCAATTCTTTCACCTGTCGGTGTTGTTAGAAGCACCAAACCTTGGGCATACTTAACCACTCCTTTACAAGCAGATAACCAACCCTTTCCAAGGATAACATCCATTTCCATCAACTTCAAAACAGTAAGGTTCGCCTTAAAGTTTACTCCCTTTATGTCAAGGCTAACTTTTGGGCATATGCGGTTTGCTTTCATTTCGCCTCCTAGAGAGTTAACTATCACTGGTTTCCTCATTGGAAGCATAGCCATCCTATGTTCTTGTACATATAGGCTAGAGATGAACGAGTGTGAAGCTCTAGGATCAAACATCACAATGGCGGGAGCAGAGTTTACTTGAATGAAACCATACACGACTTCCTTAGCCCCACGTTTGTTAATCATATACACATGATTTAACATTCCTTGGATGTAGTTTCTTTTTACTTTACTTCCTGGCTCCTGCTTCTCCTGTTCTTGTATTTGATGTGGTTCGTCGTCCTGACTTTTATTGCTCTCCATAAACTTCTTATGGCAGTCGTTCTCATAGTGATTAACCTCATCACAATCGTTACAACCCTCACTAGTGGGAGTATTAATCTTCGTCAAGGTGTCACTAGGAGGTGATAGACATGGCTCTTGGGAATTGGAGTGAAGTACTTCATCATTGATTTGCTGATACTGATGGAGTTCATGAGGAGGTTCAAGATTCCACTGATCACTTGATTCCTGGTACCATTGTTGGAATTCTGGTGCATGAGCGTAGGGGTGGCGTATGTTGCTACCTACAGATTGGCTTTCTCTTTTCCTTTTCTTCTCCTCCATCTCTCGACGCTTGTTCTCAATCACAATTGCTCTGTCCACCAATGTTTGATAGTTGGCATATTCAACCGTCATCAGTTGTAATTGCAGACCATCATTGAGTCCTTTCAGAAAGCGTTTCTGCTTCTTAGCATCACTATTCACTTCTTCCAGAGCATAGCGTGACAACTGGGTGAACATGTCATGATACTCACACACTGGCATAAATCCTTGCTTCAAGTTGAGGAATTGCTCTTCCTTAATCGCCACTATTCCAGCTGGAACATGGTAAGATCTAAAAGCATTCTTGAATTCTTCCCAACCAATTTGATTCTTATTTGGATGTTCAAACTGGAACGATTCCCACCAATCTAATGCAGTTCCTTGAAGTTGGCCTGAAGCATAAAGCACCTTCTCATGGTCATCACACTGTGTTATGTCAAGTTGTCGTTCCACAGCTCTAAGCCAGTCATCAGCTTCTATTGGGTTGCTAGTATGAGAGAATGTCGGTGGGTGTCCTTTCATAAATTCACCACGCTTGTCAATAGGTGGTTCTTGATACTGATTGTGTAACACATTTTGAGCAATGGTCTGAAATAGTTGAGTCTGCATTATCAAAACTTGCTCTATAGTTGAAGGATTTGATGGCGGTGGATTAGAGTTGTGAGCATTTCCTGTAGCATCATCGTAGTCATTTCTCCTGGTAGCAACCATCTGTTTTTCAACATGTATGTGTTAGGATTCATCTCTTCATAACACACTTAACCATAGCTTCATGAGATGACAAGACAAGGTTGATATAGCAAGAGAGACAAGAGAAGACTCATCCATGACTGATTCTTCCGATTAAAACACTAGATGGTAAGAATCTTCATCTTGAAAACGGTTCAAAGTTAACTTCATCATAGCTACCCCCTTAAGAAAGGATCAACTAGGAGAAACAATAAAAGGAAAGCATTCCACCTTTTTCTAGTCAAGCTAACTAGCATAAAGACCTTCTGACATCCCAGAGAAACTCATATGTAAAGGTAAGAACAACAATTCTGAAATTTCTCGCGAGTAGCAAAACAGCAGTGTAGTAAAACAGCCATAACTCGAGCTCTGCTTATCCAATGAAGTTGCAGTTTACCTTTCTGGAAAGCTTATGAAATCCTCTACAACCTTCATGTAGAACACTTTTCCAGATTCTGTAGTTAAGGTCGTCGAAAACAGCAGACAACAGTAACTGTTCCAGATTCCAGACAGCACAGATGCATCAACTTGTGAATTTCATAATTCCAAAATCATAACAGCTATCAGGGTGGTTCTTGCGCTCAGAGAAAGATCATGAAGTCTACTTGTGTCCAGAATTATTCCATGATTTTTGAACATCCATAAACAGAGATATAAGCTGACAAAGACAGACTGCTCCGAAAAGACAGGATAGGGAAGACAAGAGAAGAGCAAAACCCCACTATCTATGCATGAACCTATCAACTAAACTTAAATGAGATTGTGAGGAAACCCACAAAATCATTGCACTCATTACAAAGATGCAAAACAACCATCATCATAAGGACAAGCAACAAACATCACAGGTTCACAAGCCACACATGGGCCAAGGACTTGACTTAACTTTGTTACTAACGTTTCATTACATAAGGGCACAAGAACTACTAGCACATGATACATCTGCAAGAACATCAAGGGTAGCTTTTCTTGTACACTCTTCATCTATCAACTGCTATCAGGGACTTTCTTTGCATCAGGCACTGACATCACTTGTTGGTGACTATTCTGTAGTGACTGGGTTGTGGCTACTTCCTTGAGTCGGTTGTTGACCTTTTTGGGGCAGGATCTTACGTAGTGTCCTTCCTGTCGACAATGATAACATCTTCCTTTGGTTGGATCTGCTGCAGTAGAAGTGTTGTTTGATGTGCTGCCATCTTGCTGACTCAGAGGATCGACTTTTACCAGTTTATTCTGCTTCTTAATTCGCTTCCGTGGTTGGAATTCTTTGTAGGTGATTGTCCATCCATCTATGCAAACCTCATGTGGAAAGTTCTTAACTGGAGGAGCTTCTAGATGCTGCTGATCTAGGCTGGTCTGAACAAGGGTTAAAACTGGATGTGATACTGGGGTAAAACTCAACTGTTGGTGACGTATCAACGGTGGCTCGAATGAATTTGCTTTCCTCTTCTTATCTTCCTTGACTACATCACTTGGGTTCGCCTTGGCCTCATCCATGGTTGACTTCTCTTGAGGACAAGAATTCTCATAATGCTTGCAACATAGACATCGATCCTGGACCTCTTGAATCTTATTGCTGCTATCTTCCAACAGACCTGTTTCACATTCATTGGGTAATAACGGCATACCTCGATATTCAATCCTTTCGCCTGATGGTGTTCTTAAAAACACTGAACGTCGGGAATAATTGACCTCACTTTTATGACCCTTTAACCATCCTTGTCCAAGGATAACATCGATTCCGGAGAGTTCCAAAACATTCAGCTTCACTATGAATTCACTCTCCTTTATCTGGACTCTAACATCTCGACATACACGGTTTGTCTCAACTTCTCCAGTTGGTGTACGAACTACTATGAGCTTCTTTGTTGGCCATTCCCTTATCTTCAGGCGAGCTACAAATTTGACAGAGATGAACGAGTGCGAGGAACTAGGGTCAAAAAGAACCATGGCAGTTACCGAATTGACTGGGATCATGCCATACACAGCTTTCTTTGCTCCATGAATAGTGGTCATATCCACATGCCTCAACTTTCCATAAATGTAATCTTGCTCCACTTCAACACCTGGTAACTGTTCTTTATGGCTTCCTTCCATGTTGGTTGGTCCGTGTGTTGCGTTTTGCTGTTGCGTCATTCTTCCCAGGTCTAGACTTTGCATAGCGATCAGCTTCCGTTTGTTAACTGCGGTCAGAGACGACATAGCTTGGTCAACGATCCGTCTACTTAGACAAAGGAGAGCTTTCAAAAGCAATTCAAGGCAAGGAGTGAAGGTGAGAGCAAAATTTAAAATTTGAGCAACAAGGAGGAGATAAATAACAAGGGTAGAAGATACAATAGGGAGAAAGATATCAAGGTTGATAGAACAAGAGTTCTATAGCAATTTTCAAAACTTTAAAACGACCAGTTTCTAACTAGGCTTGCGTCCTACAGTCAGCATTGCTCTGATACCACTTTGTCACACCCGGTTTTAAGAACAAAACCAGGTATACACCATATGTGAGCCCAGGAAGTCAAATCTCACATATAGCCACAAATAAAGGGTAATATCGAAAGACAATGCTCTTAAATAACGTATATAAAACAAAAGAACAAAACCTTAAAGAGCAGACAGCAGAAAGACACTCCGATCTTCAGAGGGAGACACCAACTTCACAGGGACAACTGACTGGTTGACCACAAGCCTAAGCTTCTCCAAAGCTTAACTCTCTGAGGTGTGGGGAAAAGCAAGAGTGAGTCCATGTCGAACTCCACAAGTATAGCAACAAGTGATATAGATCCCAAATTTCATGATCAATGTAACATAAATAATGAATAGCATAAAATGGTAAATAATGAACATGTTAACCAACATAAGTCATATATGTAAAAGTCTTCAAGGCCGCTCGTGTCCTTGAGCAAGGCTGATATATCAGTTTAATAAACTTTGCGCAAAGGTGTACACTTTCACTGCGAGACGTGAATTGCCCTTTCGCCCGAGGGAGCCAGCCTCTTAACCCACTTCCAAGGAAGGTCGGCAGGGTTCACAATGAAGCCTTTCAAAGGTTCGTCTAACAAGTTAGGGCCGCTAGGTTTCCCCATCAATAAGCATGAATCTCCCCTACAAGCGGTGACTAACAAAAGACAAAATGCACCAACTTGGTCGGCCAAGACCATACAGATCGGAGCCCCTCTTGCGCCTTTCGGTAACCTCTAACAAGCTAGAAAAGGTTCTCATACTGAGCTAAAGCCAGAGCCATATAACCCCCAACAGTTGCACTGTAAATCCCGAAGGTTCTTGTACAGATAATTTCTTAAGTTGCTAATAAGTCATTTTTATCATTCGATGCATACATTAATTAAGTAACATGATCATGACTGCGAAAAGAAACTCGATTGCTATACTTGCCTTAAACTCAAGATCCTTCTTCTGTTGAATTATATACTTCCAAAGGTTGACTCTTGATCTCAATCTCTAGATCACGAACCTCTTCTTGATCACCAACGTATAACTCACCGACTGGACATACGATCACAGAACACCACACATGCATCCAAAAGCAATCATGCAAAAGCAAACATAGCCTATTATTAGAACAGTACATCAAACATAAGAAAACAAGGTAAAGAGTTTTGGAAACAAATCTACGTGCCACTACGGTCACACAGACGCGAAGATCACTCTAAACGGAGTTGAAACGAAAAAGATATGATCTAAACAAGATTAAAGACACTAATTACTAGATTAGATTTAACTCAAATTTTAATTAAAGAAAACAGTACTGAAAGTTATATATTTAGAAAGAACTTTTCGAAACGAACCTAACGCAAGTTGAACGGATCAAATCGGAGTTAAAACGGAGATTTTATAGGCTTTTGAAATCTGATGGTAAAACTGTAAATAAATTGAATTTGATTTTGCAGATTTAAATAATTAAAACGAAAACGAATTTCGGTTGGACTGCGCCTCAATTAGAAGAAAGCGCAGGGGCTAGATTGAAAAGATTTCAAGACTCATTGAATAGGATTGACTGGACTGCGGGTTGAGATCTGAAAGTTGTAAGGGCCTTTTTGCAAAGTAGCACCCGAAGGGGTATCGGCCTTTTCTGTGCGTTGGATCTGAGATGGAGGGCGCAGATTAGATTGAGGAGGGTTCGGCGGCGCTGTCGCCGGAGCTGAGGCGAGCTCGGTGGCTTGCGGCGGCACCATCGCCGGAGACGGCGGCGCTTGCTCGGTGCAGGGCTACAAGGCAGTAGAGACCTCAGAGCTAGTCTCAAATAGAAGGGGAGATCAAGGGGAGCTTACCTAGGGCAGTGACAGGGATGAAGAGGGCTCGGTGGTGGCGTGCGGCAAGATTTGGCGGCGGCGGCGGTTCTGCAAATCCGGCGAGAAATCAGAGCATGAATCAAAAGGAGAATAAGAGGGGAAAGTTCTCGGGTGGCTTTGGGAGATCGTTACAGAGCTCTGGGTACCTCCGGTGGACGCTGGAACTCACCGAATCGCTGAGCAGACGGCGGCGGGATCTCGGCTATGGCGGGGTGCGGTGCTGGGGTGAGCTAGGGCACGAGGACGAGAGCGAGTTGGTCAGGGAGAGGCGTCGGGCTCTTGGGAGCTTTATAGAAGGGCTCGGCTTGGAGGATAAGGCGAGCGAGAGGGCGTGCGAGAGCCGGAGTCGGGCTCGGGGTCGAGTCCGGAGCGGAGACGAGGGGAGGAAGATGACTGGCGTGCGGATCCCATTCATCAGCGAGAGAGGGAGTGGGGACAGGTTGTCAGTGGAAGAAGGAGAAAATGCGGCGTCCGCGCGGCTCGGTTCGTCGCTTGGCCGGCCTGGTTGCCGTGGGCTGCGTGCTTGCAAGAGAAGAAGGGGAGAGGGGGCGCGCGCGCAGGCCTGCGGCTGGGCTTGCTCAAAGGAGTGAGGGAGCGGCCAGCTGGGCCGTTTCGGGCCGCGAGGGAGGGAGTGATGAGAGGAGGGAGACAGGCCGAAAAAAGGAGATGGCGTGGGCCGGAGCAGGCCGACCAGGCCGAAAGAGGAGAAGGGTGAGGGAAGAGAGGGAAATGCCTTTTTATTTTTCCTTTTTGATTTCAAAAAAAGTATTCTCAAATCCAATTTGAAATCCTCTCAAACTTTTGATTTGAAACTTTAGGAGAAACATCAAGTTTTGAAATTTTAAACTTTTCCAAACTTTTTGAAAAACAAAAGGACTTTATTTTCAAAACCCTTTTATAAGAAATACATTTTCAAAATTGTTTGCAAATCATTTTGAACTCAAATAGAATTTTAGCCAAAACCACACATCACAAAAACTCAAATGCTCCAACATGAATGCACAAACATGTTTCTAAACCCTAGGATAAATTTTAATTTAGAGAGAAAATTTTTATTTCCCTATATTTTATGAGCACAAAAATTCATAATTAAAGCATTTTAGCTCTAATTTAAGAAACACAGATTTCAGGGTGTGACAACATGGAGATTTTTTCTGCATTTCATGAGCTCCAGCTGCTGGATTTGTCTTACAATCAGGCTTGTTTACAGAGTTTTGATGGTAAGCTCCTCTTGTCCATGGAACTACTTTTTTCTTCTCTTCCAGTGATTTTACCAAATCAGCATATTAATTTACTTAATTTATGCCGAAATTCCTCAGGTCTTCAGGGGTTAACTAACCTTCGTTATCTCTACCTCAGTGACAACAACTTGATGGGGAGTGTTGATGTCTTCAGATATCTTGGCAAGTTGGTTTCTCTTGAAGTCATAAATCTTGACAGAAACAGCCTGAGTGGTGCTCTTCAGGATACAGGTATATATAGCAGTAATATGACTTCACCTTTCTGTTGTTTGTACTAATTTAACTGTATGCTTAAATGATGCTAGCTTTCAGAAACTTGAAGAACTTGAGAGAACTGCATTTAAGATCCAATCAATTGAATGGAAGCATCCCGGGATCCTTATTTGAGCTCCCACTACTTGAATACTTGGATCTTTCAAGAAACCTCCTTCAAGGACACATACCTATAAGTTCAGCTTCGAATATGTCTTCATCACTTCAGACTCTCAAGTTATCAGATAATTATCTAAATGGGACGTTTGATTTCTTCTGGCTAAGAAGCTGCACCATGCTCAACACTGTAAGCTTGAGCCGGAACCCCAATTTGGCTATTGGTGTGAAGTTCCCCCATGGACAAGTGCCTCTATTTCAACTGAGAGCACTCATGTTATCTCGGTGTCACCTTGACAACAGCATCATTACAGGACCAAATTTCCTTGCCACACAGCGTCACCTGAAAATTCTTGATCTGTCTAACAACAACTTATCAGGAAGCATCCCCAACTGGATCTTTACAGATGGAGCAAAGTTAACTTATCTGAATATTGCAAGAAACTCACTTGTTGGATCATTGGGTTCAATGTGGCAGCATAAATCTGTACTCCGAGTCATCCATATATCTATGAACTGTTTCAGTGGACAGCTGCCAGCCAATATCAGCTTAGTGTTTCCGAGTCTAGTTGTTTTAGATGCTTCTCATAACCTCATTAATGGAACTATACCACCATCACTGTGTGACATCACTAGGATGGAAGTTATGGACCTGTCCAGCAACAAACTTTCAGGAGAAGTGCCAAGTTGCTTGTTCACCAACTATCCCCTGCAATTATTGAAACTGTCCAACAATAATCTTGGGGGTCTGATATTTGGCGGTGCTAGCAATTTGTCTATTGCAAGGGCAATGTATCTTGACAGCAATAATTTCGAAGGAACTCTCTCTACCAATCTGTCGGGTAATCTGAATGTTATGGATCTGCATGATAACAAACTGTCAGGCCAACTCAATGCTTCATTTTGGCACATTTCTTCATTGCAAGTTTTGAATGTTGCTAGCAATAGATTAACGGGTGAAATTGACCCTGCTATTTGCAGATTAACCAACATCCAGCTTCTAGATATGTCAGACAACAACTTCTCAGGGTCTACACCAAACTGTATCGGCACATTACCACTTACTTTTCTGAACTTGTCTTGGAACTCGCTGTCAGGTCAGCCGAGTTATTTTCTAAATAGTTCCTATATTGCAGCTCTAGATCTAAGCTATAATCAGTACGTGGGAGATCTTGACTGGGTGTCGTCTCTTCATTGGATAAAGTTACTTTTGTTAGGTGGAAATAGGTTTGAGGGGTGGATCTCTGAAAAGCTCTGTCATCTCCAACATCTGAATATAATTGACTTCTCACACAACAAACTATCTGGTTCATTGCCACCATGTATTGGTGACATTTCATTTGGACGTGGTCCGTACGACACACAAGCTCTGTTCTCAATCTACGATCCATCCTTTATGTATACCTGCCAGTATAGTATCCAAAGCTTCACATTCTCTACTAAAGGGAGTGTCCGTGTATACAGTTCAAGTTTCCTCGATCGGTTGTTTGGCATTGACCTTTCTGCAAACAAGCTGTCAGGAGAAATTCCTTCAGAGATAGGAAACTTGAGTAACATCAAGTCCCTCAACTTGTCAAACAATTCTTTTACTGGACAAATTCCAGCCACCTTGGCAAACATGAGTGCAATTGAAAGCCTGGACTTGTCCCACAATGGTCTGAGTGGAGAAATACCATGTGAGTTAACTCGGTTGTGCTCACTGGAGGTATTCTCAGTGTCATACAACAACTTGTCAGGATGCATACCATGGTCAGGTCAGTTTAGCACATTCAGCCCGGAGAGTTACATTGGCAACATCAACCTTCACAGTTTATCCAAGGGGGGTTTGTGCGTCTCCAATTCCAGCGCGATGAAAGATGAAAATGTAGGCGAATCATATCAGGAGGATCCGGTGCTTTACATGATGAGCGCAACATCATTTGTGTTAGCGTTCTTTGCCACTGTTTCAATGTTGTTACCTGTAGTTCTACAACAGTAATCGGTCCTCAGGAACTTCGGTCATGTGCAGGAGAGGAGGAACAGAGCCAATAAATATTTGATGTAAATATATCAGCTTCTTCAGGGATAGGAGTAAGTCAGCGTTGCTTAGATATTTTCTAGACTTATCTCCTACTACAATGTATATATCAGGCAGGATGTCCATCATGTGTAACCTCGGTATATTATGAAACCAGAGGCCGCCACAGTACGTGTGCCGTGCTTCCTCTTTTTTTCCTTTATTAACCTTTTCGGATCTGGTTTATAGTCTTATTTATTCCATATTAACATTGAAGTAATTGCACGTACCATATACAACAACTTTATATCTTCTTATCACTTTGGTCTAACGGATGCATCAATTTGTCATATATATATATGGACCAACAACTTCTTATGTCACATTCAACAGCATCATTAATTGAGGTGGACATCTTATGCTCAATTAATAACGAAGGTGCCCGTCTCCATTAATGTTCTTTAAAAAAACCTTGTAACTTTGCGAAATTGAAACCACTTGGAGCTCAACAATATTGCACTTCCACCACTATACCTCATAATCATTCATGTCTATATGTAATATGTTATTGTTTTATATCAATATTTCATCTTGTAAGTACTATAATCATTCATGTCTATATGTTATTGGATACTAAATGAACTTAAATGAAAAAACTTATAACTATAAAGTTTTAAAACTTGTAAGTACTATAACTTTGGTATAGGATGTATATCCATCAGAGATAGTTTGAAAATTTTCAAAAATTTATGAATTATAAATTTTAAATTTTAAAATCTATAACCTTCGAACACATATTTAAGACTCTAAACAACTTTAAATTAAAACATTTTCAACTACAAAGTTGTAGATTCTATTGAAAACTATAACTTTTGTGTAGACTAAGCCAACATCCGAGATTGTTCGATAATTTTAAATTTTAAATTTTAAAATTTATGTACTTACAACAAAATTTTGGGACTTTAAACAGTTTCAATTCAATAACTTTTCAAGTACAAAGTTTTAGATCTCGTCGAGAGCTATAATTTTGATATAAAGTTTATCTTCAAGTTCATATGAAAAAGTTATGAATTATTTTTTGTTGCGGGTATTAACAAAGGTGGACATCTTAAGACTTCAGCTTCAGTTAATCAATTAATAGAGACAAACGCTTAGAACAACCGCCTCCGAAAATAATCGATTAACGGAGGTGGACATATGGGACACCCACCTTAGGTTAATCGATTAACCGAGGAGGTTAATAGTGATCGCCTCCGCCATAAATAAAAATACCCATCTTTGTTAATCGTCGAACAGTTTTGAAAGCAGTTGAATTTTTTACCACCTCGGTTAATATTTAGGCACTGCCTCACAATATCATTTTTCTGCTAATGTCTTAGATATAAGGCAAGACAGGGACAATGAACTTTATTTTTCTGCTTAGCAATCTCCTACCCTCTTCCGCTTGTAAGAACTCAATTGAACACTCTATCATGAAGAACTCGCTTGATAGACATAGGGCTTCGAAGCCCAAACCAAGATAAACCCCCCCTTTTGTGCCTTGAGTGTTAACCACCAAAAGGCTCATACATCAACCACTAATTACTGGTCATGGTTATGAACCCACGATGTTGCATTCATGTTGATTGCATCTGGTGTTTTTGTTGTAGAAAGCATTTAAAATAAATTTAAACATTGATTATAATATTTTGGGACGCGACTAAAAAACGGCCGACCGTGTGTTAAGCGCCCCGCACGCCCGGCCGCTCCATATAGGAATGCACGGCTTTTGAGCGCCCCCAGTCCACGAGCCTCGACGTCCAGCCCCCGGCGCGGTCCTCAACGCACCCGCCCCCGGCGTCACGCGCATGGGAACAGTCGCCCCCGGCAAGGAGCAGGGACAAAACGGGAGCATGTGAGGAGCCTGAAAACGAAGGCAGAAACTTGTTTAGCGAAAAGCAAAATTGGTCAAATGAAAAAAGCAATTTTGGGTTAATGGAAAAGCAATTCGGTTGAATCGAAAAACAATTTGATTAAAATTGAAAAAGCAATTTGGATTTAATTGAAAAGCAATTTATTTAAACTGAAAAGGCAATTTTTTAGAAAAGGGAATATATTAATATCCCAGCTTCTGCATCGACCAATGCATATGGTTGTTCCTTGTTACAAACAAAAGCAAAGTGGACCAGCAATTCTGAAACACAAAATTTTGTTGTAAACTACAACTAAAAAGCAATTCTATTGCTAAAACTCCAGCCGTGTCTTGCAAACACATCCATCGCGGTTGTCTCAATAGTCTTGCATCCCATCTTCATCAAATGGCGACCCTCCTCTTTCTGTAGCAGGCCTGGTCCAGTATATCCCCTTGAAGATAACCTGTAAATAAGATGGGGCTAGGACTTTGTCAAACACAATATCATTCCGAGTTAACCATAACGCCCAACAAATTGCACTTGCACCCACAAGAATCTGAGATTTCAGTCTCTTGTTTATCCCTTCCAACCAGCCTGTAAACAAATTGTGTATACTAGTTGGAGGTACAAGATTAAAGGAAACCTGAACAATTCTCCACATGAATTTGGCAAAATGACAATCAAAGAACAAATGTTGTATCGACTCGTTTGAAGCGCAGAAACAACAATTCCTATCTCCTTGCCACTGCCGCCGTGCTAAATTATCCTTTGTTAAGGTTACGCCCTTGTACAAATACCACATAAAGACTTTGATTTTGAGAGGTAGTTTTAGTCTTCAGATTAAATTGTTATATGGTAGAGCTTCTGCCCCTAATAAAGCTCTATACATAGAATTGACCGAGAACAACCCATTCTGATGTAACCCCCACACAAAGTGGTCCCTCTGGTTTGTTAGTTGTACATCTGCAACCATAGCAACAACATCATGCCATGCTTGTAAATTAACACCTACCAGAGATCTCCTGAAAGCTACATTTAACGGTCTCGTGGTCAACACCGATCTTACAGATGCACCTTTTATCCTCACAATATTATATAGTGTAGGAAAGAGCAATTTTAGTGGGCGCGGTCTTATCCATGAATCCTCCCAAAATCGCACTTGTGACCCATCACCCAGATCAAACTTGCCCAATGAGAGAAACTCCCCTTTGACCTTCATGAGGCCAGCCCAAAATTGAGAATCCCCGGACATGTATTGAACATGTGTCAGAGTTTTGTCCCTTAGATATTTGTTCCTAATCAGTTGTTGCCATGCCCCATTTGTATTAATTAACTTAAAAAGCCATTTGCTTAGTAGGCACTTGTTTTGAACATCTAAATTTAAAATTCCCAACCCTCCTTGGTCTTTCGGTGTACAAACTACCTCCCACTTAGTCAACCTATACTTTTTCTTGTGTTCATCACTCTGCCAAAAAAATCGCGACCTAAAATAATCCAACTTCTTTAAAACCCCTCTAGGCAATTCAAAGAAGGACATCATGAACATGGGGAGACTATTCAAAACCGAGTTAATAAGAACAAGCCTCCCTCCTACCGACAACATCTTACTTTTCCAACCATTGAGCCTCTTTTCAAATCTTTCTTCAACATGTTTCCAATCCTTATTCATGAGTTTTGTATGGTGCATTAGAATTCCTAGGTACCTAAACGGGAATGATCCCATATTACACCCAAAAATTTGTTTGTACTCATTTTGATTGGTCTTGGCTGCCCCATAGCAAAACATTTCACTCTTATGGAAATTGATCTTGAGTCCTGATAACTGTTCAAATGCACAGAACAAAAGCTTCATATTTTTGGCCCTCTCTAGATCATTGTCCATAAAGATAACAGTATCATCCGCGTATTGAAGGACTGAAAGTCCCTCATCTACCAAATGTGGAACAACCCCCTGGATTTGTTCAGCCTCTTTAGCTCGTGAAATAAGGATAGCCAACATGTCAACCACTATATTAAACAGGATTGGAGATAGCGGACCCCCTGACGCACTCCTTTCCTAGTTTGAAAATAATGGCCTATATTATCATTAACCTTTACTGCAACACTCCCTCTAGATATGACTTTTGAAATTCATTCACACCACTTTGGTGAGAATCCTTTCATTCTGAGGACTTGTTCTATAAAAGGCCACTTTAACTTATCATACGCTTTTTCAAAATCTAGTTTTAAGATTACACCATCTCATTTTTTCCTATGCAACTCATGGATCGTTTCATGCAAAATCACAACTCCTTCCATTATATATCGACCCGGAATGAAGGCCGTCTGAGACGGTCCTATCAGTTTATCTGCCACTTTTAGAATTCTATTGTTTAGCACTTTTGTAAAAATTTTAAAGGTCACATTTAATAAACATATAGGTCTATATTGTTCTATCCGGACCGCATCAACAATCTTTGGTAATAATGAAATTACCCCAAAGTTTAGGCTATGTATAGGCAATCTCCCAGCACGGAATTCATAAAAAAGACTCATCAAATCTGGCTTTACAACCTCCCAAAAGAATTGGTAGAATTCAGTGGGAAAACCATCTGGACCAGGTGCCTTGTTACGTTCCATATCCCAGACTGCCGCTTTAACCTCCTCCTCGCTGAATGGAGCCGTCAATATCTCATTCTCCTCCTCCGAAACTTGAGGTATGTCCCGCCTCGAAGTTTCGTCCATTGAGAAAGAATTCTGTATATGAGGTCCAAACAGTCCTTTATAGTATCCAGTTATAAAATTTTTAAGGTTTGCATCCCCAACAATAATTCCCTCATCTTGCTCTAGTTGTACGATCTTTGTTTTCCTGTGTCTCCCATTTGCCACAAGATGAAAATACTTAGTGTTATCATCCCCTTGCAATAAATTGGTTGCTTTTGATCGTTGTAGCCAATAGATCTCCTCCTCTCTCAGCAACTTAGTTAATTGCCCTTTGAGATGATGTCTAAGCTCCACCTCTTGAGATGACAACACACTTGTCTCTGCCTTCGTGTCCAAGGCATCTGTCTTAGCCAACAGATTAGATTTAAGCCACTTGTTTTGTGAAAACAAATTCCTAGCCCAACCTCTAAGAAAACGTCGTAGCCTTCTAATTTTATTTTGCCACCGCTCCATGGGGTGACCGCCCTCTGTTCTCAGATGCCCACACCTCTTTGACCAGCTCAAAGAAACCATCCCTTGTTAGCCACCCTAGCTCGAATTTAAAATTCCTAGCGTTGCCTCTGTGAGATGGTTCCCCTCCATCTAGCAAAAGTGGTGTGTGATCTGAGATTTCTCGGGTGAGTGCCTGAACTGAGGCTAGCGGAAATTTTTGTTCCCAATCTGTTGTTACCAAGATACGGTCTAACTTTTCATATGTTGGAACCTCTGCATAATTGGCCCACGTGTATTTTCTACTCGTCATTTCCAGTTCTCTTAAGTTCAACGTCTCAACAATAGCATTAAACAAAAGTGGCCACTTATTATTATATCTTGAATTATTTTTTTCTGACGAGTTTCTAATGATATTAAAATCACCCCCTACTAAGAAAGGTAGATCCCCACAACTAGTACAAGCTCGTACTAGTTCTGATAGAAAGTGCTCTTTGTGCTCCTCTTGTGCTGCACCATATACAGCCAAAAGTGCTCATCGAAAACCATCTACTCTATTTTTTATAACAAATTTAATATGGTAATCACCATCCATAATATTTTCTATTTCAAAACATTCTTGATTTATCCCCATTAGCATCCCCCGGACATGCCCCGAGGACATCGCCAATGCCAGACAAAATCAGCTCCTGCACAAAAATTTTCTAGACACTGAGTGGAGAAGCTATTTTTGTTGGGAAGCTATTTTTGTTGGTTTCTGATAAAGCTATAAAATCCAGTTTCTTATCTTCTGCCAAATCATGTAAGAACGTATGTTTAGCCAGGTCACGCAGACCTCTGCAATTCAAGAATACACCTTTCATTAGAACATTTTTTTTTCTTACGGCTGCCTTCTTACTGAGGAGTTTCTTATTCTTTTGACTCGTTGCCATCTTGACGGGTACATTTACAAGCACTACATCAAGGTCCGCACTATTATCATCCATCACCTCCTCCGTTAAGTCGCCACAAAGTCGACTAATAATGGAGATGTCAGGATCAACCTCATCCTCCTCCAAAAAGTTTTCATTGTCATGTTTGTTGAAACAATTAGAGGGTTTCAGTCTCTCTTTCAACATCTTTGATTAAAGCAACAGACCCAAGAACTAAATTATCTTTGTCACCCAAACTAATGCCCACTCCCTCTAATTTTTCCTTGATATGAAAATTATAAAAAGAAAAAACTGAATTTATATTCATGTTACCTTGGGTGTCCTCGAGGTTCTTGATAGCAACTGTTCTTTCTGCCTTCTCAAGAGAGTCCACATCAGCCACGTCCGCATTCCGCTTGCTACGTCGCACTGGGGTAAGCTCTCCATCTGAAAGAACTGCTATTTTCATGACACTCCTGAGTTCCTTTGTTGACCCACCATCAGCTGCCACACCAGCTTCCATCATGGCGTCAAGAAGAGCACCAAGGTGATGTGTACCATCAGCAATCACCCCTTCTGCTGCCCTATCAAACTGCCCCACTGAGACTTCCACTTGCTCCTCATCGTTCAAGATAGATGGCTGGTTAGGAGGTGTATTTTTCGAGTATTTCGAGTTGCAGCCACACTAGCCGGCATGGTTGGCTTTCCTGTACCAAGGACTTGCTTCCGATTTGCAATCTTGGCATGTGCCACCAACCCTTTAGCTAGGATTACCTTAAAAGCAACTTTGCCCGGAAAAAAAGAGCAAAAAACAACTTTGATAGATCCAAACCTTATCCTTCTCCATGGAGAGAAGCATGAGCAGGTCCCGTTCCCTCATATCCCGCCGACGAGCGTACAGAAGCGCCCCCACCACAGCGTCCGCCACCACAGCCGACCACATGGCGGGCCTCACCGCTGAGCACCCGCACGCGCCGTGCACGAGCACCCGCTCCCGGAAGAACAAGAAGAGGAGGAGGAGGAAAGCTACCGGTCATGGCGGATCCGGCACCGCCATCGCCGGATCCGGCGGATCCACCACCGCAGCCACCGGATCCACCGCTACCTCCGGAGGAAGTCGCCGGGAAGGAGCAGGGAGGACCTCGCCGAAGAACAAGAAGTGGAGGAGGAGGAAAGCTACCGGTCATGGCGGATCCGACACCGCCGTTGCCGGATCCGGCGGATCCACCACCGCAGCCGCCGGATCCACCGCTACCTCCGCCGGATCCGCCATGGCTGCCGCGCGGAGGCGATGGGGCGGTGGGGCATGGTCGTGGGGAAGCAGTGGGGTGCTGCGTGGAGAGGAAGTCGCCGGGAAGGAGCAGGGAGGACCTCGTCGGGAAGGAGTGGGGAGGACCTCGTCGGAAAGGAGTGGGGAGCTCGCTGGGAGAGTGAGGGAAGGGAGGGAGGGAAGGTAGAAGACAGTGAGACGTTGTTTGCGTGCGGACGGTCTCGGAAACGGCCGTCCGTAAATAAGTCATTACCAGTATTTTCTAGATTTTTATGGATATTTTGTTCCCTTTTGTGGAACTCAACATATTTTTTATAAGTGTAGATATATTTTCATCATTTGTACATTTTTTTTGTTTTTTCATGTTTCCATCTACCTCTAGGATTTTCTCCAAATTTTATATACTGAGGTCCTACTTTTGTGGTTTAAAATCTTATCAAGTGTTTTCTTAAGTTTAAATTTTTTTAAAATGCTAACACTATCCTAAAAATTGTTTCTAGCCAGACAGCAGGGAGATAACTTATTGTTTTAAGAGTTGAGGAAAACAATATGTCCAATTGTTTAGGGGAAAGAATCTGCACTATGATGATAGTTGAGGGAGGCAAAAGTAATTTTTTTTATATCACTTTCGTCACCGAAATTCGTTGGCACGGAACTTGGCAACAGGCCCATTGTCTTCTGGACTGGGCTTTAACTAACAACAACGTTGGTAATAACCTGCGAAAGTTGGTCCCTCAACCAAAGCGACTGTTGTCAAAAAAAAAAAAAAAAAAACCAAAGCGACAAAAAAAAAGCGACGGTCTAGTTTTTTTTCCCCTTTTTTTTTGTAGCAACAAGCGACAGTGAAAACCGTCAGCAGCCTAGCGAAGGCTGGACTCTGTTATGTAAGATAAGAGGACAGAGTGTATGTACGAAGTTATAGTTGCCATCCAAACAGGGAACAACCTAAATAACTAATAAATTGAACTAAATGGATCATACAATCCCAGATCAATTCATATACATATTCAAGGTAGGACATTATATGGCTTATATCATTTAATACATGGCTTTTACTACAAATCCGTGCTTAAATTATCCGACCCAAATATATCATAATAAGCTGCCACTTTTAAGTAAATTTGAATACATTCAAATACTAAGCAACTACTTGCTTTTGCAGTTCCCTGGATTTAAACTCTCGCCAAAGGTCATATCAGCAGCGGTGGAGATCCAGTAGAGAAAGATATGGAGTAACAGTTCTTCGACAATACTTGCATTTGCAGATTGCAGTTTATGGATTCTTATCTTGTGATGCAGGATAGAGGAACTCGTCGTAGTGGAAAATTGTCTCCGTTCTAAGCCGCACCATGACGGCTGATAAACAAAGAAATAAATTCAGAGGCAGCGCACCATGATGGCTCATACACGAGAAATAAATTCAGAGGCAATGGACTATCCAAAGAAGCAAGATAATGGTCCTGATGCAACCAGGACTGAACATACCTTGCTTGTGTCTGAAACTAGATATCAGGATGTGTGTCTGATCAAATGTGATTTTAAGGCAAATTAATTACAACGATGGCGGACAGCGGGAAATAAGTGCTTATCATTCTATTCTTCTGTTGCTAACTGTCTGATATAAGAATAAGTGGCTGGAACTGTAACAAGAGAATGCTTGTGTGCATTACTTATTCAGATATCAGAATAAACATTCTTTTTTTTCTAAGAAAAACTTCCTGTAAACTTAAAACTTCTAATATGCAAATCTCATAAGATTCTAGTCCGTGCAAACTAATTTGTTGAACTTGAATCTGTGCATTTGTCAAGTAGAAAGAAGCCACTAACTGAACATATTCTGTCTTGTCAGAGAAAGAACATTTCAGATATTTCCGTCTGATGAAGTCTAACAACAACAGCTAACTGCTAGTAGTAATAATGTAGGATACACAAAGAAATAAACAGTACTCACAGAATTCACAAGTTGCACATTATATTCCGAGGGCAAAACATGCTCATAAATCCTAGGCTAGAGCAGAGTACAAGTGTTCAATCAAGTTATAATCCTTCCAATGATCCCATGCATCTCACGAAATTTACGCTGGCAAGTCGACTAGTTTCGAATGACACTGCTATATACAGATAGATATCTGGTGCGTGGTACGTACGTACTGTATATCAAATTATTAATTATTAATTGGGCGCTACATTACATACGGTGGTGTCTTAATTAGAAGACGACGAAAGAATTGGCCATGTCATACTTCATCTTCTCCAAGTTGGGCGAGACGGCGAACTGGATCATCGGCGGCGGTCCGCAGGCAAGTGCGAGCGTGTCGTCGCCGCCTTCCGGGACGTGGTCCCGCAGGACGGCCTCCGTGACGAAGCCGACGCTGTACTTCCAGCCCTCCTCGGGGCGCTTCACCTGGTCGATGACGTACCACACCTTGAGCCTGTCCGGGTACTCGGCGGCCCACCGGTCGAGCTCGTCGCGGAGGAGGATGTCGTCCTCCGTCCGGTTGGCGTAGACGAGGTGCATCTCCGTGTGGTCCTCCGGCTGGTCGCGCAGCACGGCCTGGATGACCTGGTACATGGGCGTGATGCCGCTGCCGCCGCAGACCATGGCGAGGCGGCGCGCGTGGCGCTGCTTGCCGTTGATGACGAAGCCGCCGCGGCCGGTGTACTCGACGTGGCCGAGCGGGCCCTTGACGTCGACGTAGGAGCCGACGGGGAGCGAGTCCAGGTGCTGCGTCATGAGCCCGCCGCTGGGGAACTTGGGGTGCTCGTTCTTGAAGTAGACCTTGACGAGCAGGTCGAAGTGGCCGATCTCGTCCACCATGCTCGTCGGCGTGTACGCGCGCATGCAGAGCTTCCCCTCGACGGTGGCGCAGACGAAGATGTGCTTGCCGATGGGGAGGCCGAGCACCTGGTCGGAGGACGGCAGCGCGAAGCGGAAGAGGCGGACGTCGCGGGACAGCTCCTTCCTGCCGACGAGGCGGCAGTGGATCTTCTCGCGCGGGCTGGACAGCGCGACGGGCGCGGCGGCCCTGGCGGCCTCGCGGATCGGCGCGAGCTGCGACAGGGCGGCCCCGCCGCCGTGCACGGAGTTGTCGGAGCTGTAGCCGGTGCCCGTGGTGATGAGCTCGCCGATGCGGTAGGTGTCGAGCAGCGCCTTGGCCTTGACGGAGTGGATGGCGTCGAACTCCTCGGCGCAGTCGGTGCCGGCGTTGATGAGGATGCTGTCGGCGCCGCCCGGGTGGTCCCTGAGGAACTTGGTGCAGTCGTAGACGTGGCCGTGCACGACGATCCACGCCGACTCTTGCGACGCGTGCTTGCGCACCTCCGACATGCTGAACTGCTTGCCGTCGGTGGTGTTCATGAAGGGCGTCGACGTGCTGCGCTTCAGCCCAGGCGCCGCCGCCTCCGCCGTCTCCAGGTGCTTCTGCCGCGCCATCCACCCGCCGGCCTGGTTGCCCGGCTGCGTCGGGTGCTCGAACACCAGCCCGATCTCGCCCTTGTGCGGCCGGCACACGTTCACCTTCACCTTGAACCAGCAGTTGTTCATCATCCCCTGTACATACGTAACATACAGGTCCGTCGTCAGAGTTTGTTCCAGCATCATCATCATCAGAAAACACAGTACTGTCACAGTAGTGTACCATGAGGTTCCATATGAGCTTCTCGGGCTGCGTGTTGAGCGACTGGTCCCACGCGCGCACGGCGATCTCCTTGGCGCCGAGGAGGTCCAGGACCTCCAGCTCGACGGACCAGAAGCACCAGCACCAGTACTTGCCGTACTTGTTGGGCTTCTCCGGGTGGTCGAGGTCGCACACCAGCCATGTCTCGCCGCCGTCCAGCGTCACCTCCACCCGCGTCACCTTCTTGCCGCCGCCTACACGACGCCATACCAAAACACCCATGAGAAAAGTCGTCGTAACGCTCATGGCTCACCACTCACCTACCAGTCTACCACCACTCTCCCCGTCACTTTCACCATGAGTACGTCTTTTTTTAAAAAAAAAACTACGGTTTTTTACTGTCGACAGCATACTCCCTCCGTCCCAAAATGTTGGTCGTTTTCGGTTTCCGTGCCACAAGTTTGACTCGATTTATAAAAAATACGTGCAATATTTATATCTTTAAATAAATTTGTTAAAAAATTAGATTCAAAGATCTTTCCGATGATACTAATTGATAATATTTATTATTTATAAAAATTGCCGGTATTTGTTTCTCGAGAAGTGAAAGCGACAGATATTTTGGGAAGGAGGGAGTATACTCCAACGTAGTAATAATAAGTAAAATCGGAGACCTCGAGATAAGACATGAGATCTTTATTTTAGCTGGGATTGGTCATTGAAATCGCGCCACTTTTCGACCACGGACGAACGGAACGGACCTGTCCTGTGCTCACCAGCCGGCACCAGGTGCAACCTACGTGTTCTTGGACACACATGGAGGCATACCGACAAAACAACACTAGTGACAGCTTATTCCTTTTCAACTTCGACAGGTAACTCGGCGGCGACCTTTTTTTCTGTGGTGTTGAATCGAGCACCCTTTGGATGCAACGAAGTGCCAACTCCGGTTTCATGCATGCAGGCACGCATGCTTTCTGAAGCAGAAAAGGGCAAAGCACACATACATGGGGCATAGCAAACAGTATCAACTTGTGCATGGTTTTCCAGCAACCCGGTTCCCACAAGCTGCTTCTATAATCTATGGGACTGTTTGAATCTGTGCTGGTGAAGTAGTAGTATAATCATGAAAGGGTCCCGCTACTGTCCTACTTGTTTGCAAATTACTGTTTAGTATCCTCAGTGCCCCCAACAGTCAAAATAAAGTTCAGTGTTTTACCAAATTTAAAAGTGCACGGGTTTCTTCGTACGTCATGTTACCTTTTTAAGTTTCATAATATTGTCAACCTTCATGAAAGAATCAATGTTTGTGGTCTGCGAGATATATATGGTGGGCATTGACAGTACGTTTAACGCTTAACATCTTTGTGGTGCTGCAATTGCTTGTTGATCATCAGAATTTTCAAACTGAAACTGCTTCATTGAGTTTTGCTGGCACGATTAAAAGTGTTCGTAAAGCAATTTATCAAAAGTTTTGAATGAAGCGGCTTATTATTGTATCAGGTGGTGAAATTTAAAAATTGTTTGGGAAAAAGGCCTTCTTCAGGCATGTCTCTTCAGGACACCACTAGTCATGCATGTCTCCTTTAGTCAGTACCCCTTATTCTTTTACTGAATTATAAGAATAAATATGGCAATATGACAACAGGCTAGAGCTAGTTTAAGGTGCATCGATCTAGCTTGATTACTATATTTAGGTCAAACAGTGCTACAAGAGATGACAGTGGATGAGAGATACCCGGGCCTATTATATTTATTGGCTTATATGCATGGTGGCAGTAGAAGTTTTCCAAGACCCAAGTAGTAGTACATCAAGGATACAAGGTCTACGAAGTACTATATACCATCTAACAGCAATGCACTCTACATTCGTACTGGTGTTTCTCACATAAGAAGAGTCCACAATATATGCTACTGATGAAATTTGTTGGGTGAAAAAAGGACACCCAAATGAATTTCAATAGGCCGTGCCATGGCGCCGCTATGAATTTGAGAAAAAACGGCGCCCAGCAGTTTCATATTCAATTTGTACCACCAGCTAAGTACTAGTAAGTCGTACGTACTTATGTCAAATCAAAAGTAGGAAAAGTCAGCGGCCGTGCATAGGCAGGAATGACTTACCGGAGTAGGCGTATCCTTTCATGGTGTAGCCGCGCTGTGTGGTAATGGCGTTGATGGGCAGGATCTCGTCGTGCCCCGGCGTCGTGATCACCGAGTTTATGTTCAGCTCGTTGATGATGTACTCCGGCTTGTACCACCACGCTGCGACGAAAGATGTAGCAAAATCAGGCATTGGATCCGTTGTTTCCCCAAAAGAAATAAAGATGTTGTAATTTGATTACATATGTCACTTGCTAATAATTTGCATCAGTAGTAGTAAACATGAATCAGTTACTATATACAGTACCTTCTGCGTTGGCGAGCTCGGCGTCGACGTGCGACGGCAGGACGCGGTTGTCCTTGTAATGGTAGTAGTTGTCGGACTCGGCGGGGGTGACGACGATGCGCTTGAGCCACTTGACCATGCGGCCGCCGATGCAGCCGGGGATGATGACGCGCACGGGGAAGCCGTGGTCGGGCATGAGGGGCTCGCCGTTCTGCATGTAGGCGAGCATGATGTCCCTGGACGGGTCGAGCGCCCACTCGCGCGTGACGCTGGTGCCGTACTTGGACCCGCCGCCGCCGGGGAGGTCCTCGGCGCCCTCGAAGCAGACGTTGAGGGCGCCGCCCCGGCGGGGCATGATGCCGCAGCGGCGGAGCACGTCGCGGAGCCGCGCGCCGCGCCACACGGAGGTGGCCACCCCGGCGGGGCCCCAGTTGAAGCCCACCGTCTGCGCCACCATGTTCTGCTCCTTGCGCCTGTTGCCCGCGCACGCCAGCGTCACGGGGCACTCCACGGCGGGGAAGTCCCGGGCCAGCTCCTCCACGGTGATCCGCGCGGGCCGCCTCACGAGCCCCGTCACCTCCACGGCCCACGTCGCCCAGCCGCCGTCCCCGTCCCCGCCGCGCGGCACCGCGCCGTGGTTGCGCACGTAGTGCAGCGCCGCCGGGGTGATGAAGCCGTGGTGCATCAGCCGCGCCAGCGGCGGCTCGCAGTTGAACGGGTGCTTCCCCGTCAGCCGGACCAGGCACGGGTTGCGCTCCACCCACGCGTCCGCGGTGCCTTCGTCGCGCGCGTCGTGCACCGGGGCCTCCACCTCCAGCTGCAGCTGCGAGCCGTACAGCGACCGCCAGTCCTCCTCCTGCTCGTCGTCGTCCTCGTCGTCGTCGCCGTCCGGCGTGTTGCTGCGCGGCGGGGAGACGAGGGGAGGGAAGCCGCAGCCGCGCACGGGCGAGTCGGCGCGACGCGGGAGGTGGCTCGCCGGAGGAGGGTACGCCTTGGCGCCGTTCGTGGAGAGCGCGGAGCCCGGCTCGAGACGGCCGAACTGCCGGGGCTCGACGGCGGCCATTTCAGCTCAGGTCAGGACTCAGGAGAGGAGGTGTTGCTTGCTGCGTTGTGCGTTCTGGTTTCTGGCTTCTGGTAGTTGCAGCTGGCCTGGAAGGCTGGAAGAAGAGCTCTGGCTCGGTATTGTTGTTGTCTGTGGAAGCCAGTACGACAGGCGTGTGTATATATACACACGGCCACACGGGCGCAGGTGCTCCAGAGCGTGACATGGCGCATTGGCGCCTCAAAGTCAGTGTGCGCCACAAGTTTTTTCTACACCCAGCAGACCAGAACACTAACGCTTGGTACTTTGGGTTGCACTCCTCCTCGACGCCAGAAAAATAAATGTTGATTTTGTGATTATTGACTTCCTTTGCAATACTATTGTCATTTTAGACCTCCTTTGAGTTGAATTAGCTGCTAACTATTAGCTGGTTTGGTCTAACCAGTGAGATAGTTTTTAGTTAGGCATTAGCTAATAATAATTAGATAGACTATTAGCTAAATCTATTTGGATCCAAAGAAACTAATTATTAGGAGCTAACTATTGGTTCCATAGATCCACACAAGACCTTAGCAGGAGTTGCAACCTAGAAAAGACATGATATAGTGTAGATGTCGCCGCCACTTAGGGCTCGCCAAGCCGCCGCCACGGCGCCACAATATAGGACAAGGCACATCCACCGCCTTGGAGTCCCTAGTTCTTCCTCTCCGGCAAGCCCACCGGTGGGAAGAAGAACATGAGGCACACCCCTTGTTCATAGTTAAGTAATTCCTTAGGTTTGGTTTGTCTATATTTGGTCCAATAAATCTACCAGTGAAGTTATATTTTATATTGACATATGCATGTAGTTTAGATGTAGATTTAGTGCTTATTTATGTTTTCCTGTAAAAGTGAAAAGCATCATCCAAAAGCTACTATTCTCTATTATGGTTATAATCAACCAAATATATGGCTACATGTTTAACTTGTTTTAGAAACAATAATAGATCTAGTCGATAATATTGGCGGTAACGATGATTAGCGTACACCAAATATAAGGCTAGATATTTCTTATTTTTGTGAGAATTTTAGAAATCCTTTTTTTTCTTAGAACATCTTGAAAGAACCAACATAGAGGCTTTGTTTGAGGACTCTTGTTAGGCCAGTCTTAATGGGGTTTCATGAAGGGTTTTATGCACATTAAATAGGGTGTCATATCAGCTTTTTGCATGAAACTAGGAGGGGGGAGAATAAAAATGTTTTATCCCCACACAATGTTTGAGCGTTGTTTCCAAAAAGGTGAAATCTTAGTGAAATCCCAAGAGTGTCGGTGTGTTTCATCCCATACAACACGCGCGACTCGAGAGAGAGGAAAAGAAGAGAGAAAGAGGGATCATGAGACACTGTGCATTAAAATTGTACGTTGAGAAAGAGATCTATTTCATTTGTGATTTCATTTGTCTTGAAAACTGGGAGATGAAACTATATATTAAGACTGGTCTTAGTAATATTAAGATAATGCCTAGGTGGCTTACACCCCCTTGTTTAACTTTTCTTCTCATTTCTTCTTTCTTGAGTATCATTTTTTCCATAAGGAAACAAATTGCGAATACAAGGTTGATATATGCCCTTGTGGTTTGTCCTTATGATAAGTGATTGATCAATAGGCTCATGGGTTGGCGTGAGTGTGCAACGTGTCTCTTGGTTGTGTTGGTGTGCAGGTGTGGAGCTCAGAAGCAATAGTCGATGGCGAGGTAAAGGTCAAGTAGGGACGTCACGTGTCGATGGACCAGGAGTGGCGAAGGGCGGACGTCAGGCTTGGACTAAGGGACCAGGAGACCGAAGGACCAGTTGCAGTAGCTGACACGTGGCATCAACAAGCAAGAGTACATGAGGATGGAGACGACATCAGTCCAGTCAAGACAGAAGGCGACGACGTCGTGGCAGCTGACGGAGGCCAAACATGGACTTGCATCGAAGATGCAAGTGTCATCGACCGAGTCAAGGAGGAAGACAATCAGGCCTCGACGAAGGTTACCGAATTCGACCGCGATAAAGGTTTCTCCGTCCGGCGACGACGAAGGTTGCTCGAACATGCCTCGATGAAGGTTGCTGAATTTGGCCGCGGCGAAGGTTTCTCTGTCCGGCGACGACGAATGTTTCCCGAATAGGCCTCAACGAAGGTTGCTGAATTTGGCCGTGACGAAGGTTTCTCCGTCCAGCGACGACAAAGGTTGCCCGAACAGGCCTCGACGATGGTTGCTGAATTTGGCCTTGACGAAGGTTTCTCCGTCCGGCGACGACGAAGGTTGCCCGAATAGGCCTCGACGAAGGTTGCTGAACTTGGCCTTGATGAAGGTTCCTCTGTCCGGTGACAACGAAGGTGCCTGAACAGGCCCCGACGAAGGTCGCTGAATTTGGCCATAACGAAGGTTTCTCCGACCGGCGACGACGAAGGTTGCGGAGACTGTAGGGTGACGAGGGTAGCCCTTTTTTATTTGCGATGAAGTTTATTGAGACTGTTTTTTTATTTCGTCCCCACGGTCGACGCCAACTGTTGAGATCGTGTCCTTCGCTCAAACTCCCACCGAAGGTGAGGGTGAGCCAGACTCGTCTCACACAAGAGGAAAAGGAGAGAGAGACTGACCCCGCCACCGGGAGCCCCTCAGGCTTTATTTATAAGAGCGGTGGGAGGAATATTCTTCCTCATCACCCCTCATAGTTCACATATTTACAAGGAGGTCCTCGGACCTATTAGGCGTCGGGCCTTTTTATAAGAAGGAGAGCAAGCTCTGCTGTCTCGACCCCCAACAACTACAAATAAGGGATGACAGTGACACCCCTCGTCCTTCTCCATCACTTTGGACACTTCATTTCAAACTCCTAAACATTCATTTGTTAGGTATTACGTTCCTCTAGTTATTGTAGTGATCCGCAGAGACAAATATTTGGATTTCAGGAAAGGTAGACCATAATAACCTTGCAATCTTGTTGGCTCTTTTGCTGAAATATTTGAGTTCGTGTTTTGTTCTTTGCGTTGTTTGTTTTGCCTTTTTTATGATTTCATGAGATTTTTTTGCGTTTAAACCCTCTTTTGCTTTGTCATGAGAGGCATCTTTCCATCGAAGGATTTTTTTTAGATTTCTCATGAGGACATAAATCGGACGGAAATCGTTTTCGAAACCAAAACTTTTCCCTTTTCACGTGATCTGAAATATCTTGAGATCTAGTTGATTTTGAGCCATGATTTCTTAGGAATAGCTCACCAACATGCTCAAGATCACCTGAGTGAAGTTTGGTTGCAAACCCTTTTGATTTGGACGAGATCCAGTTGAATTTGTATTTTGGGTGGAGCTATTTTTGTATTGTCTGCACAACAGCAGACTATCTAGTCCTCATTTCTCAGACTGCCCGGGCAGAACTTGTTGGTGTAGTTGTCATTTTCATTTTTGACCGGCAGACTGTCTGGGCCTAATTTCTAGACTGTTCGAGGGTCCCTCGGACGTGCTAGTGCAGAGGTTCAGACGCGTTGGAATTACTGTTCATTTAAACTACACACTGTCTGGAGTAATGTAGCGAACTGTCCCCGACACTGTAGCAGACTATCTGAGGTACTATACCAGACTGCGAGCCGTATCTTTATTTTGAAATTTCTCAAATCAGTGGACACTGTAGCAAAATATTTTGAAAGAAATTTGCTGCTCCTATTCACCTTCTTCTGGTTGTCATTTCTAGTTCTTCACAAATGTTTCACGTAAACATATATACATTAAGGTAAGTATTTATTTTATTAGTTTATCTAGCATGGTCAATGTTTCCTTGATAACAAACATATCAATATCAATGACACTATAAATTCCCTTTAATTTATCAATTCTGTAAGTTGTTATTTTGAAGCACTATTTATTTTGAAGCACTTTAAACATTTGACCTAAACACTATAACATATCAATACTATTAATTTACTTTTAAGCATTATGTTGCTATACTGTTAGTTACTGATTTGAGGCTTAGTCCGATCTCAATGAGAGTTTCACAGAATTTTATGGGCATTAAATATGCCGATGTGACTTTGTATTGATGAAGAGAGAGATGATGAGAGTTTCATGAGAGTAGAGATAGTTTTACGAGCATAAAACTCTTCTGCATTGTTTCTAAAATATAGAGTTGTTGGGAATCGTGAGATGAAACTAACACTGAGGATGACCTTAAATTCCCTCCATAATCTTTTATAAGGCATATTTAGAGATTTCACAGTGACCAATGAAGTCTAGAGAAGATGACACAAGTAATTAAAGTACATGCATGCAGTAATTATTCAACACTCTATGTCTTTTAATTGGACATTACATGCAAAGTAGTGCTTCATTTTTAGAGGGGAGTAATTGTTGAAGCTTTTGATTGGTGGCTCCTTGGACTCCACAAGATCTGTACCTACATGCGCCTTACAAAACATAAAAAATGAGAAATATGTTAGACTGATCTCCACCACGCATGACCCGTCATGTGTGGGCTTGATCTGGCGCCCTGATCGGGGGCGCCCAGTCGTTCTGTGGCTGGTGGGCCCCTGTCGCGCAACGCTATAAAGAGGAGGTGGGGGTCGGGGCTTAAGGTATGAGGTTCACCTCTGCAGCCGCCACCCCACATGCAAACCCTAACACCGATTTAGAGGGAAACACTGAGGCGGCGGGAAGCTCCACTACGCCGCCGAGAGGCCAACGCCACCGGTCTCAGCTGCTTCCTCTTCACCAACTCTGGCAACGCCTTCACCGACCGTCGCTGCCTAGCGCAGATCCTCACCGATGGACTCCTCTTCCAAGACCGATGGTCTGCACCACTACTCTCTCTCTCTCTCTCCCTCTCTATTTATTTAGTAAATCAGTGCACTGTTTTATTTTTCACCGAGTCCGCACCCGCTAGATCTGCTCCTAGATGGTCCTAGGGAGACAACAATGGTATCAAAGCCTCTCTAGTGAGTTGATCTATGTCGGGGATAGAATTCAAGAAGGAGGGGAATCATTTTTCAAAAGCAAAATCTTAACCCTAAGTTACTGTCACCGCCGCTCACTGGCGTGCGGGTCAGGACCAAACTCTAACCTAGTTAGGGTTTCAGCAAACAAAGATCGACCGCAACCCTTGCTGGCTTGCGGGACAGTGCACAGAACCGATCCAAAATGGATCCAACCCAAACCCTAATCCGAGAGACAAATCAAAGATCCGCGCGAGGGTGACCTACCTGGTTCATCTCGTCGTCAAGTCCATCGAGCCGCGCTCGGGTTTAGGGCACCACTGCGAAACTGTTTGACGGCGCCGAGCTCTCCCATGCGGGGAACTCGCACACCGGCGAAGGGTCCCGCGGTGGCGCCACCGCTTCCTCCCTTTTGGCTCGACCGGAGTCGCCGTCAGCCGCGGCTCCATCTCCTCCTTCAGCTTCGGCGGCCGCTCGGGTTCCTCCTCTGCCGCTGCGCTGCACGAGTAGGAGAGTGAGGAGGAGAAAGGGAAATGAGTTTAAGGTTTGGGGGAGCAGGCCGCCGACGCCTCCTTTTGTTCAGCCGAGAGCGACGACGAGCTGTCGGATGGAGATCGACGATGCTCGTCGGTCCAGGCCCAATGTGGCCCAAGCGGGGATGCGCTTTCCTGGGCCAGGCCCAGGTTGCGGCTTGGGCTCAGGGAGCGCACGTGCAGCGCGCGTAGCTAGGCCACCGCGGGCTGCCGTAGGCCAAAAGGCCGTTTTACACAGTACCTTTTCGTCTTTATTTTTATCTATTTTCAGAAGCATTTTGAATGAATTTCAGTACACTTCGAGTTCTAATTTCTGCATATTTTTGACGCCAACGTGTTAGTTTTGCAGAAATTCATAGTATAAAGTCTTGATGGTTCTGAAAATAGATAATTAAATAATTTATTCATGTTTCCGCTGCGTTTTCATTGTTGGTATTTTCATTATTAAATTTGAACCAACGGGAGAATTTAATTTTAAAAAATATATATGTTTTCAGATTATTATAATATTGCTATTATTCTGACCAACGTTGATTAATAGTAATATCATAATATTTCCAGTTACAAGAATTTATGCATTAATTCTATTTCTGCCGAACGGTGATGTAGAGTTAATGTAGCAAGATAATTACATGTTTTTAATCCTGACCAACGTTGAATTAAAGCATGCAATTCTTATGTTGTTATATTTTCTCACTTGCTCTGACGATGTTTCAGGACTCAACCCTATGTCGATGATCTCGCACATCCCACCGCTTGACGACAACAACTATAGGATGTGGAGAGAAATGTATGAACTGGCCCTTGCGCTCTCGGAGAATGACTTAGCACTTACCTCACTGTGTCCTACTGAGCTAGAGGACCCTGTGAGGGCCGAGAATGAGACTGATGCTGAATTCACTGCCCGGCAGCGAGATCACGCAGAAGTCTGAATGAAGTATGACCTTGAGCGCAGGAGATGGGATATTTCCAACCGTAAGTGCTTAATGGTGGCCAAGTCCACCATTTCAGACCCAATAAGGGGATCCATCCCAGATTGTAACACTACCACATAGTATCTAAAGAAAGTTGAGAGTTAGTTTACTGGCTCTTCAAAGGCTTATGCAAGTACTCTTATCAAGAGGCTATTTAATGAGAAATACTCTGGTGGTGGCATAAGAAGCACATATTGAAGATGAGCACCATGGCAGCTAAGCTAAAACCAATGGATATGGGACTCAAGGATGAGTTCCTAATTCATTTAATTTTTGCTTCTTTGCCCAAAGAATATGAGACATTTGTTCTTAATTACAACATGCAACCCGATAAATGGGACATAGAAAAGCTCATTGCAATGTGTGTTCAGGAAGAGGAGAGAATAAAAGCCTTCACATAATGACTCTTCTCATTTTGTGAAAGACAATAGAAAGAAAACTTACTGTCATAAGAATGTTAAACCACAAGGGAAACCTCAGTGGGATGGTAGCTCCTCCCCCAGGTCACAGGGTCAGACCCCACAGAGCCAAGTCCCACAAGGCCCAACCCCACAAGGTCCAGCTTCTCAGAACCCTAATGATGTAGACAAGGACACCCGTAGGTGGTGCAAGCAGAAAGCTGGACACTACAAGAAGAATGGCCCAAAGTTCCTGAAATATCTCTTAAAGAAAGGTGAGGATATTATTAAATTCGTAGATGAAT
Source organism: Coix lacryma-jobi var. lacryma-jobi (assembly GCA_009763385.1). Classification (NCBI taxonomy): domain Eukaryota; kingdom Viridiplantae; phylum Streptophyta; class Magnoliopsida; order Poales; family Poaceae; genus Coix; species Coix lacryma-jobi. The sequence goes on from CM019828.1 coordinate 18,042,690, forward strand.
CCCTGTATTTAAGTTATGCAAAATCTACTTGGCGGATTGACTTAGGTGCAACAATTCATGTTGCAAATTCATTGCAGGGATTCCATACAGAGATGATTATTCAAAGAGGAGAAAGATGTATTAAAGTAGCTAATGGAGTACAAGCTGAAGTCGAAGCCATCGAAGAGCTTTCTTTAGAATTACATAATGGTTTTGTAGTTAAGCTCACAGATGTACTCTATGTTCCCTCATTGCGCAGAAACTTAATAAGTGTTTCATGTTTAGATGATGATGGCTATGATTGCCATTTTGGAAATGGCCAATGTAAGATTACATTTCAGAATAAATGTGTTGGTCTTGCCTTCCGACAAGACAAGCTTTATTTGTTATCTCTTTCTGAGAATGTGAATGTTGTAAGCAATGAGAATGAGAATGTCTCTTTGACATTGAATGCAAGCAAGAAGCGACAGAGAGTTCATCATGCTTCTTCAAAATTATGGCACTGTTGTTTAGGCCATATTTCGAGGGGGAGGATTGAACGATTGATTAAAGAATCAATTCTTCCGCCATTAGAATTTTCATACTTAGAACAATGTATCGATTGCATTAAAGGAAAGTTTGTTAAGAAAATAAAGAAAGATGTCAGACGAAGTGCGGGAATTTTAGAGATAATTCATATGGATATCTGTGGTCTGTTTTCCGTTAAAAGTGTGGATGGTTATGATTCATTCATAACATTCACAAATGATCACTCTCGCTATGGCTATATTTATCCAATTAAAGAAAGATCGAAAGCGTTGGATAAATTTAAGATATTTAAGGCTGAAGTAGAAAATCAGCATAACCTAAAGATTAAGATAGTAAGATCAGATCGTGGTGGAGAGTACTATGGGCGACACACCCCATATGGTCAAGTTCCTGGACCTTTTGCAAAGTTCTTACAGAAAAATGGCATAGTTGCCCAATACTCTACACCGGGGGAGCCTCAGCAGAATGGAGTGGCTGAAAGACGCAACCGTACCTTAACGGATATGGTAAGAAGTATGATAAGTTACTCCACATTACCGATTAGTTTGTGGATGGAGGTGTTAAAAACCGCCATTCATATTCTTAATCGAGTACCTAGTAAATCGGTGCCAAAACACTGTATGAATTATGGACAGGAAGGGAACCCTCGCTCAACCATTTGCGTGTGTGGGGTTGTCCAGCTGAGGCAAAAGTATTTAACCCAAACATTGGAAAGCTAAACCCCAAGACAGTTAGTTGCCATTTCATTGGCTACCCAGACAGGTCAAAGGGCTATCGCTTCTATTGTCCTCATAGACAAACAAAGTTTGTAGAAACAAGACATGTTGTGTTCTTGGACGATCAGATGATCAGGGGGAGCATGATGACGTGAGAAATTAATCTTGAGGAGAAGCGGGTATGTGTGCCCACTCCAATGATCCAGGAGCCATTTTTCGTGCTGTCTGTTGTTGCTGCACAAACAGTGCAAGACACTGCGGTAACAACACCTATTGTTGCTTCTCCCATGGCGACGGTGGATGAACAGGAACCTGTTCTTCGAGAGCCTATTGATCCCAACGTTGCACATGAGGAAGAGCAATCACAGCCCCACATAGAACCAGTACCATCTAATGATGGGCCCAGAAGGCCCCAAAGAGCAAAAAGGTCAGCTATTCCTGATGACTATGAAGTTTATGATACTGAAGAATTTCAAATAGATGGTGACCCCACCTCATTTGAATAAGCCATGAGAAGCGACCACTCATCCAAGTGGCTTGAGGCCATGGAAGATGAGATGAGATCAATGAGTACCAACAAAGTTTGGGACTTAGAGACAATTCCTAAAGGAGCCAAAATAGTAGACTGTAAATGGGTCTACAAAACCAAGTATGACTCCCAAGAGAACATAGAAAAATATAAAGTGCGACTTGTGGCAAAGCGATTCACACAGAGAGAAGGAATAAATTATAATGAGACCTTTTCTCCAGTCTCATGCAATGACTCTTTCAGGATCATAATGGCATTAGTGGCACATTACGATCTTGAATTGCATCAGATGGATATAAAGATGACATTTCTTATTGGGGATTTAGATGAAATTGTTTACATGGCACAACCGAAAGGTTTTGCTGTGGATGGAAAAGAACGAATGGGATGCCGCCTAAAGAAATCCATTTATGGATTAAAACAAGCTTCAAGACAGTGGTACTTGAAGTTTGATGGTACGATCAAAAGGTTTGGGTTCCAAGAAAATGTTGAGGACAATTGTGTTTATGTAAAGTTTAGAAATGGAAAGTATATCTTTCTAATCTTGTACTCCCTCTGTCTCTTTTTAACTGTCGTCCGGAAAGCGTGTCTGTGAGGGAAACACGGATTTCTAGAGACAGTTATTTAGGGACGGAGGGAGTATGTGGATGATATCTTACTTGCTAGTAATGATGTCAATCTACTACATGAGACAAAGAAGTTTTTGTCCTCAAACATTGATATGAAAGATCTCGGTGAAGCTTCGTTCGTTCTAGGGATCGAAATTCATCAAGATAGAAACAAGGGGGTTTTAGGATTATCTCAGAATGCATACTTGGACAAGGTTCTGAAGAAGTTAAGTATGCATAAGTGTAAACCTTCACCTGCTCCTATAGTCAAGGGCGATAGATATGGGGACTTTCAGTGTCCCAGGAACCAGTATGAGATCGATCAAATGAAAGCGGTTCCATATGCTTCAGCTATCGGAAGCTTACAGTATGCTCAAGTTTGTACACGCCCTGACTTAGCTTTTGTTACCAGGTTACTTGTTGGCAGATTTCAGAGCAATCCAGGTCCAGAACACTGGAAACTAGTAAAGAAAGTCTTACGTTATTTGCAAGACACAAAGGGGCTCATGCTAACATACAGAAGATCTGATTCCCTGCACATTGAGGGGTATTCAGACTCAGATTATGCGGCAGACCGTCAGGTTATGTTTTACTCTCGCGAGTGGAGCTATATCTTGGAAAAGCCCCAAACAGACAGTTACCACATCATCAATGATGTATGCTGAGTTCGTAGCATGTTTTGAGGCCTCTGGGCAGGTGAACTGGTTGAAGAAATTCATACCCGGTTTAAAAGTGGTTGACGACATCCATGGACCACTAAAGTTATATTGCAATAATTATCGTGCAGTACAGTATGCTCACAACAATAGGTCAAGTGGTGCTGCAAACACATTGACATAAAGTACTATGTTGTGAAAGATAAAGTCTGGGATCACATTATAAGTCTTGAGCATATAAGTACAGAGAAAATGTTAGCGGATCCATTGACTAAATGCTTACCACCCAACGTGTTCAGAGAACATGTGGCCGACATGGGTTTAAGGGAAAGCCTATGATTCTTGGACTATTAAGGGCCCAAGGTTAAAGGATTTATTTCAAAGCAAAGAGGTGTATTGTAGCTGTTAAATCTATCGGCGATTGACCATGACGATGAAGCATGCTCAACACACTAATTTGTGATGGAATAAATACAGAAAGTCTAGTTGCAGTAAGAGGAGATCAAGGGGAGAATGTTAGACTGATCTCCACCACACATGACCCAACGGTCATGTGTGGGCTTGACCTGGCGCCCTGATCGGGGGCGCCCAACCGTTTTGTGGCTGGTGGGCTCCCGTCGCGCAACGCTATAAAGAGGAGGTGAGGGTCAGGGCTCAAGGTACGAGGTTCACCTCTGCAGCCACCACCCCACCTACAAACCCTAACACCGATCTAGAGGGAAGCGCTGAGGCGGCCGGAAGCTCCACTACGCCGCTAGGAGGCCAACGCCACCGGTCTCCACTGCTTCCTCTTCACCAACTCCGACAACGCCTTCACCGACCGTCGCTGCCTAGCGCAGATCCTCACCGATGAACTCCTCTTCCAAGACCGACGGTCTGCACCACTACTCTCTCTCTCTCTCTCAGTTTATTTAGTAAATCAGTGCACTATTTTCTTTTTCACCGAGTCCGCACCCGCTAGATCTGCTCCTAGATGATCCTAGGGAGACAACAAAATACTCATACGACTTATAAAAGATTATGAAGGGAGTGCTAATTAATCAATAGCCGGTGCATATATCCATAAGGTCATTCTCAGGGGGAGTTTTATTATGTTTCAGTTTCTAACACCTTCATATTTTGTAAACCGTGCAGAAGAGTTTTATCTCCCATAAACTTTCAGCGTCTATCTATATTTTGTTAACCGTGCGAAAGAGTTTCATCCCCATAAACTCTCTCTACTCTTAGTATCTATCTTTTCGTTAATACAGTGTCATATCAACGTATTTAATGATCAAAGAATTCCATGAAACTACTAGTGCGAATCCAGTGGGACATTCTCTACAGGAGAACCGTGGGCGCTTGCCACGAATTTGTGACATGTACGTGTCTATGGATATGCATTCAATGTATGGGATTGCCCTTTCCCTTACCAAAATAATGATTTTAGTACTACAATAGTGTTTTTAGAGCGTCTCGAAAAATAGTGTTTTTAGAGTTCTCTTGAGTCCAACTTTTTTTAAGTTTCTAAATCTTTATCCAGGGAAGAGCATCAACATTTCTGGCCCAAAATTAATAGTATCAAATCCATAATTAGTTAGACAATTTTTCATATTATACTTATTAGTGTCATAGGTGATTATATTTTTTATAAAGTTAGTTAAATTTAAAATGGTTTAATTTAGAATACATCTGTTGACACAAAAATCCGGTCGAGAGCGCCAACACACTCGCAACACGGTCCTCAGAGGGCGTACAGAGCAAGGTCTTGACATCCTGGACCTTTACAAGGTGGCGGTGCCGAATCTAGGTGAGATCGACCTCGGACGTGCCAGTCAATTTGACCTGTAATTGACAAGGTGAAGAAAAAGTTGTCAAATTGTGGAACCTGCCGGTTTGATGCCAGACAGTTCCAAGTTATACGACTCTGATATATAGCCATTTTTTATAGGACATTGACTACAAAGTCAACTCCCAAAAGATTACATGAAGGCATTGATAAAGATATAAAGCAAAGCGGCTATGATATACATAAAGAAACATTTAGGATAGATAAACAGCCGATATGCTTAAACATGTTAAGAGAATAAAGATCTATGTGTACATCTGTTAATAGAATAAACATGTTAAGACATGATCAGCAAAGCAATGTCTGCTACCCTGATGAATCACAATGAAGTATTCCTCAATAGTCTCACAAATGCCATTAAGGAAACTTTCAACTCAGGCGATGATAGAAGAGGTCCAGCATATACAGTTAGAGGTAATCAAGGAGCTGGAACTTCTTGTGGACCACAGATGAATAGTCCTAATGGCAATGGAAACCAGATGATAGTCAGCCCTGGAGGCAAGACACCGCAGCCAATGCAACAGCCGAATATGAGTAATAACATATACTCATCCGCTACAAAAATAGCTCCCCATGCAAGACGGATTACCAGGGATTTCAATGCACCACCCTATCAAGGAAGTGTAATGCCTGGAGACATTCCTCCTGGATACCATTATGTTTCAGATTTTTATACTTTGGATGCTCAAGAGAATCCGGGGTATCACAACAATACACTCAGGGGGAAGAACATCGGCTATCAAGGGCCGGTGAATCAAGTAGACCAGTTGATGAGTCGGGTCACCGACATGGTTCAAAAACAATTTGGTTTAACACCAAAGGCTACCTTGACTGGCTACAAGAAGCCGTATCCAGAATGGTTTGATCAGGTTGTTTTCCCTCCAAGATATAGAATCCCTAATTTTACCAAATTCACAGGAACCGACTCAGCGACGACCATGGAACATATAACTCAGTTCTTAGTCCAGCTTGGGGAAGTTGGTGACGAACCAACACTTAAGGTCAGGATGTTTCCTTTATCCTTGTCTGATTCGGCTTTCTCATGGTTTTGATCCCTGCCACCCAACTTCATCCAAGGCTGGGATGATTTGGAGGATAAGTTAAATAAATACTTTGACTCTGGAGTATTGGAAAAAGGTCTTGTGGATTTAGTCGATACAAGGCAAGGAAATAATGAGACTGAATGCCAATATCTTCAGAGGTTCAGAGAAATGAAGAATCAATGCTATACCTTATCATTATCAGATCCAGAGGTTGTTAGCATTGCGATCCGAGGGCTAATACCATCCATAAGAGAAAAGATTGGTTTCGGTTGTAATAATATGGCTGATTTGGCCAAAAAGGTGGCAAATATTGATGCTCAGAATCGGTACAATCAAGTTTTCAAGCCCAAGAAAGCCTACAATGCAGAAAGTCACTTCTTCTTACAAGAAGATGAAGATAATTCAAGTGATGAAAATGAAGATGAAGTGGCTACTATTGATTGGGCTTGGAGGAACAATGAATATGCCTTGGGCAAAGGCTAAAAATACTGAGAAGGATGTAAAGTACAGCTTTGACATCGCTAAGGACGATAAGATATTTGACTACTTGTTGGAAAAGGGTCAAATCAAGTTAACTGGGAACCATAATATCCCATCGGCTAAAGAGCTCAAAAATAAAAGGTACTGCAAATTTCATAACTCTGGTACTCATACTACTAACGATTGCCGAGTTTTCAGAGATATGATCCAGAGAGCTATTGTCAAAGGAAGAATTGGCTTAGAAAAGGCCAAGGGTATGAGCATCAATGTCCATCCTTTTCTACAGAACATGGTGGCTCCTGCACCTCAGAGTGAGATCAAAGTGTTGACTTCTGACAAAGCCAAGGCAGCTGGGACAGTCGATCCAAAGAAGTAGCTAACAACCAAGGAGTATTAGGAGATGAAAGGAATGAAGAATACCGATCAACATGATCAACCTGAGACTTCAAGGGCTGGTGAAGCAAGAAGACATCCAACTCTCAGAATCTTGTTGAACAAGTGGCAATGTCGGAAAGAAAGAAATCAGTTGCAAAGAGAAAAAGATGAACAATAATATCAAGAGTGGATTGAAGAGGAGTATAGAAGGTCTCGTGAAGAAAAAGGCATATCACAGATGAGGAAAAGAATCATTGGGACTGCCCTTTCTTCAAACATTGTTGGAATTTTATGAAGGTTTGAAGCTTCCTACTCTTCGCAATTGCCCAGAATGCAGTGAGCAGTATTGGGAGTATAGGCAGTCGAGAGACAACCGCCGATCTGTGCATGAAAGATTAAGATTTGAAAGGACATATCGGTGCGTAAAAAATAAAAGTGTTCATGATCGGCTTGGGAAAAGATTAGCTGATCAAGACCATCCTTGGCAAGAGGGACAATGGTGTCCTGGTGGTTTGACCAAAAGCCAGAAACGACGGGTTCAAAGATTAAGGAATGATGAGATTCAGAAAAAGAAACCCAAAGTCTGGCAGGTTAAGCGAGTAACCGATAAGGGAGAGTCATCGACTAATATATCTGCTCTGTTCATGCTACCTGCTGAGTTTAGATCCTCTGATCATGAAGAAGAGTCTGATGATGAAGAAGAAATTGCTCAGTGGATCTATCAGGCAGAAGGGGCTATATTTTAGAAACCTGAGAAACATTCCCATCTGAAAGCTTTATATTTAAAAGGGTTTGTTGATGGGAGGCCTTTAAACAGGATGTTAGTTGATGGAGGAGCAGCTGTTAATTTGATGCCATATGCCACCTTCAGGAAGCTTGGCAAGACTGCAGAAGACTTAACTCAGACCGACATGAGGTTGACTGACTTTGCTGGCAACGTATTGGCTACTAAAGGTGTTGTGTGTGTGTCGAATTGATAGTTGGTAGCAAAAGTAGGCCGACTATTTTCTTCGTAGTCGATGCTAAGAGATCATACAGTGTGCTTCTTGGAAGGGATTGGATCCACGCCAATTGCTGTGTTCCATCTACCATGCATCAGAATGTGATTCAATGGATCGGCGGCACTGTGGAAGTGGTACCAGCCGATTCAACTGTTAGCATTGCTTATTCTGACCCTGGTGTTTGGAATTTTGATAACGTGGAGTGATTTTCTAGGAAGATTCTTGAAGAAGGCTTTCTCAAAACATCTGATGATGGTCAACAGTCGATCCAAGCAGTCGGCTTCAAAAAATGTATTTAATGGATTGTACAATCAATGAAGATGAGAGTAAGATGGGTAAGGGTTTCACATCGGCTGATGAACTAGAAGCAGTTGATATTGGAAATGGTGATAAACCAAGGTTGACATATATCAGTGCCAAGTTAGATCCCAAGTTTAGACAAAAGCTTATTGCTTTGTTGGAAGAGTATAAAGAATGTTTTGCTTGGGATTATTCTGAAATGCCTGGTCTTGATCGATCATTGGTTGAGCATCGACTACCTATCAAAAATGGGAGTCGGCCTGTAAAACAGGCTCCGAGGAGTATTAGAGCAGAGGTTATGGCTGATGTGAAAACAGAAATCACTCGGCTTTATGAAGCCAATTTCATTCGGCAATGTAGATATGCCGAGTGGATATCTAGTCTGGTCCCTGTGTATAAGAAAAATGGAAAAAATGAGAGTTTGCATTGATTTTAGGGATTTGAATAAAGCTACCCCGATGGATGGCTACCCAATGCCAGTAGCAGACATGTTGGTTGATGCAACGGCATGGCATAAGGTAATCAGTTTTATGGATGGTAATGCTGGTTATAACCAAATTTTTATGGCAGGAGAAGATATACATAAAACTGCATTCAGATGTCCGGGTGTGAAAGTGCATTCGCCCCCAATGTGGGTTTTGGCTAATTAATGACAATCAAATTAGGGACTAACCGGTTTATAAAAGCATGTATGCAGGTGTTAGTCCTAAGAAAGATTTGAAACGTTGAAATCTCGTGAACAAAGCACGTTGGATACATTTGGACATAAAGATGCCTAGCTCAAGTAGTAGTTTAAAATTTCAATTTTAAACTTGAGTTATAGGTAAGCTGGACTGTCAAGAGGGTCACAAAGTAGGTTGGCTAGATGTGGAGAAAAGTGCTCAAATCGACTAACTATAGTTCGCTTGAGAGACATCGCACAATCACGAACACATAGAGGGTATTTTTATGTGGTCGGTAGTACCGACCATGGGTGGTCGGTAGTACCGACCACGGCTTCTCCGCGCAGTGCTCAAACACCCTCTCTGTTTTGGTTCGAAAATGACCTAGCGGTAGTACCGCTATTATGTCGGTACTACCGCCCTCGGTGGTACCGACCCAGGTCGGTAGTAAGCTTGGTTTCTCAGACCTCTCTGTTCAAGCTCGAAAAGACCTGGCGGTGGTACCGCCATTATGTCGGTACTACCGCCCCCGGTGGTACCGACCATGGTCGGTAGCAAGTCAAGTTTTACAGAGGTCTCTAGATGGATCGTTTTTGGCCTGGCGGTAGTACCGCCATTATGTCGGTACTACCGCCCTCGGTGGTACCGAGCCCTGGCCGGTAGTAACCAAGTTTACTGAGCTCTCTGGACTAACGCGCTTTTGACTTGGCGGTAGTACCGCCATAGGACCAGTACTAACGACCCTCGGTGGTACCGACCCTAGTCGGTAGTAACCGAGGGACCGAGTCTCTTTCTGCAGAGCTCTCTGTTCGCGGCCGTTTTGGCTTGGCGGTAGTACCGCCATAGGGCCGGTACTACCGCCCGCGGTGGTACCGACCTGAGACCGGTAGCTGACGTTTTGGTCAGATCCAGATCTGTGCGACCGTTATGACTGGTCGGTACTACCGACCATGGGTGGTCGGTACTACCGACCAGCCTCGGGACTGAGGGAGTATAAATGCTTCCTCTCTTCACTTTTCACGGTCACCCACTCATTCCACTCACTTATTGCTGACCTAACTTCAGACAAAAGCTCTCAAAGCATTGACTACTCCCCTCTCTCTCCCCCTTTGCTCCTAGATCCATTCTCTTGCAAGATTTGAGCTAGGGAAGTGAGATTAGAGAGTGGGAAGCTTCGATCTACGACTTGAGCACTTGGTTTCCATCTAGCCGGCTTGATTTGTGTCTTTTACTCTTGAGCTCTTTGAGCTCTGGCCGGTTAGGTGTTCTTCGTGGTAGCCCGTATTGATTCACTTGTGAGGGCTCCCCGAAGTGTTTGTATTTCCCGTGTGATTTCTAGTGGAGAAACTCTCGTAGCATTTGTGGTTGCTTGAGTGAGGCAAGGAGGTGAAATAGACTCCGACCTTTGTGGTCACCTCAACAACGAGGACGTAGGCACTCCTTTGTGGATTGGCCGAACCTCGGGATAAATCGCGTGTCCCGTGTGCTTGTTGTTGTCTCTACTTTCTATATTACGCTTGTTGTTGTGTTCTTCGTGTTCTTCCTACCCCTATCTCCTTTTTAGGTTGGGAAGGCTCGATCTACTTCAAGGGAAGCAACCAAGGCTCGGTGAGAGTAGGATTGCTATCTATCATACTTAGGAAAGTGGGGTAGATTGTTGTATTACCTTCATAGCTTACATACATCAGATTTGTAGTTTCTTTTAGGATCACGGTGGTGCCGTTTGTTTGTGTCAGTAGTACCGGTGTTTCACACCCGGTAGTACCTACCCAAACAAACCGGCCTCTCTGGTTGTTATCTAACTACATCTTCTAGTTTGTGAAGTTTCAGATTGTTAAAAATCACCTATTCACCCCTCCTCTAGGCTGATTTGATCCTTTCAGGGTGCTATAGGCTTGTATGAGTGGGTAGTTATGACCTTTGGGCTTAAAAATGTTGGTGCAACTTATCAAAGGGCTATGAATTATATCTTTCACGAGTTGATCGACAAGATTGTGGAAATCTACATTGATGATGTGGTTGTAAAGTCCAAAGATTATCAACAACATCTTAAAGATCTCAGAGATACTCTTGAATGTGCAAGAAAACATGGATTAAGAATGAATCCCCAGAAGTGTGTGGTTGGAGTATCAGCTGGACAGTTTTGGGGGTTTATGGTACATGAAAAGGGGATTGAAGTTGGTCAAAAGAGTTATGATGCAATTGACAAAGCAGTACCACCAACTACAAAGACTCAACTGCAATCTTTGATCGGCAAAATCAATTTCATCAGAAGGTTTGTTTCGAATCTGTCGACCAGGATTTTGCTGTTCTTAGTGTTGTTGAAATTGAAAGATGACCAGGAATTTAAATGGGGAGATGAACAACAGAAGACATTTGATGAAATTAAAGAGTATATGAAGTCTCCACCAGTTTTAATTCCTCCTCAAAAAGATAAACCTTTTAAATTATATGTTTCGGCTGATGATCATACAATTGGATCGGCCTTAATGCAAGAATTTGAAGGGAAAGAGAGAGTAGTTTTCTATCTCAGTAGAAGGTTGCTTGATCCAGAGACGAGATATTCTCCCGTTGAGAAGCTATGCTTGTGTTTATACTTTTCATGAACCAAACTTCGACATTATCTGCTATCCTCTGAATGTACAGTGGTGTCAAAGTTTGACGTGATAAAGCACATGTTATCTATGCCTATGCTAAATGGGAGAATTGGCAAATGGATTCTTGCATTATCAGAGTTTGATTTGAAGTATGAATCAGCTAAAGCAGTTAAAGGTCAAGTAATAGTTGATTTTATTACCCATCATCACAAACAAGAAATTAGAACTTTGGATTTTACCCCATGGGCCTTGTTCTTTGATGGTTCTAATTGCAAGCAAGGTGGGGGTATTGGTGTCATTCTTGTTTCTCCTCAGGGGAGAAGTTTTGAATATGCCTTTTCTATTGATCCAACCTCTACTAATAATCAAGCTGAGTATGAGGCTCTTCTCAAAGGACTTCATCTCCTGTATGAGGTAAGGGTCGAGGCTATTGAGATTTTTGGTGATTCTCAATTAGTAGTTAATCAATTACTCGACATATATAAATGCAAAGTTGACATCTTAAGGAAGCATTATGAGAAGTGTCTTGAATTACTTGATTCTTTCTCTTCCGTTGTCATAAAGCATATTCCTAGATGTCAGAATTAAGAAGCTAATTGATTAGCTCAAAGTGCTTCTGGGTATCGGCAAATCGTTGAGATATTAGTCGATGAGATTACTGATGATGCTGATTGGAGAACTGAATTGTTGAATACTTGAAGGATCCATCAAAACAAGTATCCAGAAAGCTAAGATATAAAGCTACGAAGTTTGTCCTTCTTGATGATCAGCTTTATCACAAAACAATCGATGGTGTACTCCTTAAATGTATCAATCAAGAGGAGGCCAAGGTCCTGATGGGAGAAATCCACGAAGGAGTTTGTGGTGCACATCAGTTTGCTCATAAAATGAAATGGATGATCAGGAGAGCAGGGTACTTTTGGCCGACCATTTTGGAAGATTGTTTTAAATATTATAAAGGGTGTCAAGAGGGTCAAAGATTTGGCAATGTTCAAAAATCTCCGGCATCAGCTATGAATCCAATTACAAAACCATGGCCATTTAGAGGATGGAGAATAAATCTGATTGGCCAAATATTCCCAACGTCTAGCAAAGGGCATAAATTTGTGTTGGTAGCAACAAATTATTTCAGTAAGTGGGTTGAGGCTATTCCTCTGAAGGAGGCTTCATCGGCTACCGTGATTGAGTTTATCAAAGAGCATATCATCTACATATTTGGTGTTCCTCAAACCATTACCACAGATCAAGGAAAGATGTTTACATCAAAAGAGTTTGAGGATTTTGCTGCTAGCACAGGCTTCAAGTTGATTAACTCATCTCCATATTATGCCCAAGCTAATGGACAGGCCAAAGCTTCCAACCAAATTTTAATCAAAATTATTAAGAAAAAGGTCAAGGAGCATCTGAAGAAGTGGCATTCGATACTCAGTGAAACTTTATGGTCTTATCGAATGGCTTGTCATGGTGCGACTAAGTGTTCACCTTATGAATTGGTCTATGGTCATGAAGCTGTATTACCCTGGGAAATCAGTATTGGGTCCAGAAGAATATCACAACAAAACAATTTGAAAGCCGATGAATATAAACATCTCATGATCGATAATCTTGATGATTTGAATTTCCATCGACTAAAAGCTCTGGAGAATATTAGAGCTCAAAAGTTGAGAGTTACCAAGTATTATGATCAAAAGGTTAGAGAAAAAAAGTTTAATGAAGGAGACCTGGTTTGGAAAGTTATTTTGCTTATTGGAACTAAGGATAACAAATATGACAAATGGTCTCCAAACTGGGAGGGACCTTATCGGATTACAAAATGTACACCTGGCAATGCTTATTTCTATGAAACTTTGGAAGGTGTCGAGTATTTCAGAGCAGTTAATGGAAAATATTTTAAGAAGTGTTATCCTAGCATCTGGGTGGATTTATTATGATTAATCAATCTCACCAATAACTGATATGATTATATCGCCTTCAGACTAAAAAGGAAGCATAGCCGATATGCATTGTATCGCCTTTAGCAATGGGGTGAGTAGCCGATGCAAGTGAAGCATCGTCTTCAGCATTAAAATGTGATTTTGGAGATTTCTAAAATTAAAAGACCTCGATGGGTCTTATCACAAAGAGATCATAAAGGGACAGAAACTTATCATATTCATAAGTAGATTTCTTATACAGTGGTTTGATTCTAATGAACTACTCGAAAACTTTATCTACTATGATTACAGAGGGGGTGGATTCTGCTATCTCCCCGACTGCTCCATCAACGCCATCAAAATTTGCTTCCATGGAGTGACAGATTGTCGGGGTGATTTCGAGGCCACCCAAGTCTTGGCCGGTGTAAGCCTGAGCGGCTCTGAGAGCCATGGTGGCACCATGACGGACACCATGGAGGGCAACCTCATGCACCCTTGCGGGGGTGTTGGTCACCCTCTCGGCGACGCTATCATCGATGGCGTTCACAGAGTCGGCCGCTTCGTTCCCCGCCTCCTGAAGGGCCTCCAGACGCATGGTCAAGTCTGTGAAGTAAACAAAACACGTCGAAGATTAAGCAGAAGAAATTCAATTAAGTGAAAATTTTTCAGAAGGAAAAGGAAATTACCAGCGACGCATGCGTCGGACTCGGCGCATTGTTGAATCGCTTGAGAGGCTCTCGCCTCTGCATCTTCCAGCGCCCTTTGGAGTTGGGCGATGTGGTCCTCGATGAGGCAGTTCCTGATGGTGGCCTCCGAGTGAAGATTCCGCATTTCCGTCATTTGACGGTAATGGCAAGCAGTCGTCGACTCCGAACTACTGGAAGAAGGGTTCTCAGAAACCGACTCCATTCTAGGAGGAGGCACCAGAGCAGCGGTGGCGTAGGATGGACCCGCATCAACCCTGGATGAGGAACGATGAAAGGAGTCAAATCAAGATCTAAAAAGCCGATGATGAAATATCAGAATCAACTAGTATAAGAAAAGAGGCATGCCTAGCACGACGCTGAGGGCGACGGTAGGAGTTTACTTCCTCCTCCGCTGGGCGCTTGCCGCGGTTGTTGTCCGCCATCAAGGGAAGAAGAAATGAACTTTTTGGATGAGAAAGGGGGTTTTCTTTTAGATGGAGGACGAGAAGCGGTGGAAATGTGCTCTGAGTGTGACAGAAGAAGAGAACGAAGGAGAAATTTATATTAAAAATAGGGATGCCGTTTCGTACAGTGTGCGCAGAGTGCTCGAGTGGGATGTTAAATCATGACACGGTTTTCAAGAGAAGAACAACCGACTCACATTGACCATCAAGATATTGTTCGGGAAAAATCTTCGGGCCGTTTGAAATACCAAGGGGAAGGAAGAAAAGGACTCAAAATTTTGGAATAAAATAAATTTCATCCCAAAAATTGGGGGGCATGTGTTTACACCAGATTTTACACTAAGAAAATTATTATTTTGTGAGAACAAACAACTGATTTATTGATGAAAGAATCGGCTAGAAAGGGGATGTTTGGGCCCGAACACGACCAAGACCCATGAAGACTGGGTGTTATAAGTTTCGACGACATGTTGGGTTCGGCCGAGGATTTTGAGTCTGGGTCGTCTTTTATTTTGTCCTTTATGTAACCTAGTCGTGTTAGGACAGGAGTCAACCGGGTTGTAAATAGCTAAGAGCTCGATTTTGTAGAAAGAATCCAATCAATCAACACATCGGCCACCGGCCAAAACCCTAGGAGTAGGAGTAACGTAGAACTTGGCGGAACCTTCAACCAGGCAGGGCTGCATCGGCTTCGACCGACATCCGGTTTACTTGTAAGTTTCACCAATGGCTCGTGTCATCGTTCAATAAGGCTGTATTTGGCATCGATCAAACTCTTGTTAAGCTATGACATGGCTAGTTATCGGTTAAAGATCGCCTTTTGTAAGACTGTCTTGACTCTGATCAATCTCTTGCTTTAGCCGATCTTGACTAGTTATCGGCTCTATTGGTTTTGGCAAACCAATAGATTCATTAAGTTATCGATGTTGTTTATGTTCTAATGTTCTTATTTAGATTTAAACAACATCTTGCCCAATCAAGATTGACAAAGCAGCTTAAGCCTAAAAGTTGCTTAGTTTCGGCTGTCCAGAGGTTTTACATGCTCATAATGAAGGAAATAGCCGATTCAAGCCTCTCATTGACTATTTTGTCAATCTTGATTGTTACATGTTGTGCGTTCGAGATATCCGATAAAATCGTGGTTTTATCTAAGAGCAGATAGATTTGATCTAGCATGTTTATTACGGCTGTATTTTCGAACCCCACTGATATATATGATAGATTAGATTTGTTTGATCTTAAGTCGAATCATGGTTTTAACCTATAGATCTTGTTCGTGCTTCATGGACCCTGCATCGGCTAAAATAGTCGATCTAGTTATGCTCTCTTCGTAATGTGTACTTTTGAATGATTTAGAATTTATGGATCTACTCGTTGCATCAGACGTAATCTAGCTTGGTCATCATTGGTTGTATAGAGACACCCCACTGTTGATGTTTAAACTATTTTATCGATCTATTTGTCATTATGGCTGCATGGAAACACTCCACTGTTAACAGATAGAACTGCCGGTGCAATTAGTCGATACGTTGATTTCATGCCGTTTAAACGTACACATAAATCTTTATTCTCTTAACATGTTTAAGCATATCGGCTGTTTATCTGTCCTAAATGTTTCTTTGTGTATATCATAGCCGTTTTGCTTTATATCTTGGGAAAATTGCTACATTGCCCTTGTTTTAAAGTCCAATTGCTTGTTTGCCCTGTTTTTTAAACTTTGCATGTTTGCTCCCTTTTTTGTCTTTCAATTGCATGGTTGCCCCTATTTTATTGCAAAACTACCCCTATTTTTCATGTTTTCAGGGCATCTATGCAATTGGAAGACAGAAAATAAGGGCAAACATGCAAAGTTAAAAAAACAGGGGCAAACAAGCAATTAGACTTTAAAACAAGGGCAGTCTTGCAAATGACCATCAATGCCTTCATGCAATCTTTTGAGAGTTGACTTTGTAGTCAATGTCCTATAAAAAATGGCTATATCAGAGCCGTATAACTTGGAACTGTCTGGCATCAAACTGGCAGGTTCCACAATTTGACAACTTTTTCTTCTCCTTGTCAATTACAAGTCAAATTGACTGACACGTCCGAGGTCGATATCACCTAGATTCGGCACCGCCACCTTGTAAAGGTTCAGGAGGTCAAGACCTTGCTCTGTACGTCCTCTGAGGACCGTGTTGCGAGTGTGTTGGCGCTCTCGACCGGATTTTTGTGTCAACAACATCTATATATTGTTTTTATTTTTTGGGCCCCAGGAGCATCTAGGTTTCAACTCTTGATACCTTCCGTAGCTATAACTCTTACCTTTCATGTACCCTAAATGAGATTTTGACACCATATTAGTGGGTGAGTGTTTTCTTTCTATAATAGTATTGCCTCCATTGGTTTGGGGTGTACATGGACCCACCCACACAAAACAACAGAAGAACTTGTACGTTATGCCAATGAGCGTATCAACGGAAGAATAATCTTGGCATCAACATGTAACATGTTTAGGGATCAGGGCAACACGAAATACCTGTGTCTTCCGTAGTCACTCCATCAAAAAAAAAATATAGTAATTATGAAACTTATGCAGATCGATTAAACTGGCTGCTGTATGCTTAACTTTGATAAGTTTAATATATGCTCAAACTTTAAATCGTTTGACTCCTCAACTATTTTTTATTGAACGAGTTAGCTGGGTTCAGCAAATACAAATACAGCTCAGAGCATCTCCAGGAGTTTTGCATATTGCTTTTGCATTCTTAATTTTTGCCAAAAGTCACAAAAACACCTCTCCAACAGTTTTGCATTTTGGGTTGGCAATTTGGTTAACTTGGCAATTTCTGATCCTCCCTTGGCATTTATGCGCGGTGGATTGTGGCTTGGCATATCGGCCTCCGGGTTTGTCTCGCGAAATCCCCCGTGATCCGACTCCTTCTGCCGCCATATTTTCTCGCCCACCGACTCTGTTGATGGATTGGCAATCATTCCATGTCTTCTGCAATTTCCAGTGTCAGTGATCACGAGCGGGATCGTGATCATCGTGGTGTCCGTGCTCATCTACAAGTGCTGCAAGCTGCGCATGATTCGCAAGTACGGCAGCAGTACCAGTACCACCGATGGGAAGCGGCGGCGGCAAGCATCGCAGCTGCAGGAATTCACCGGCAACTACAGCGAGAGGCTCGGCGCCGGTGGCTTCGGGGTGGTGTAGCGAGGCCAGATCCAGCTCCCCGGTCACGGAGGCGGCAGCAGCATGGGGCGGCGCGCTGAGGAGCAGTTCATGGCGGAGATCGGCACTATCGGGAGGACGTCGCACGTGACCGGCGGCGGGCGCGGCACGCCGGGGTACGCCGCGCCGGAGCTCTGGATGGCGGCGCCCGCCACGCACAAGTGCCAAGGAAAGACCGCGCGCGAAGGAAAGACCGCGCGCGCGGGGAAGAAGATTTCGCGGCAATTTGTTTCGTGGGTCCACAACATTTCAGATTTGCAAAGTCTATTTTGCCAAACACTTGGAGAAGGCCCTTTTTTCCATTTGGCATATCCTTTTGGGAGTTAGCAAATTAGATCAAATGTCAAACTAAAAATGCAAAACTCTTGGAGATGCTCTCAGATAGGCAACTCTGGACGGAGACAGTGAGTCTCGAATAACCGGCTCTTATTATAATCATGAAACAGACATGGCTACACAAATGATTTGTATTGCTCTCTAGAAATGTTTTGCTGGTCACAATTTGTAGTCATTGTTCTCTTAAGCATTACAAATGTTTTGGTGGTCCCAATTTCTATACATGGTTTTTTAAGCAAATTAGCTAAGGAAATCTTTCCACTTTCTTGAGTGTTCAAGACAACCGTAGCTGAAATTTCGGCTATTTATAAACAACAGGCGCCAATGACTGTGAACTGCTAGTGTAAATGCATATCTAGTAGCGGTTTTTTAAGGTTACCACCACTAAATCATGTATTACACTGTCAGTAGGCTTAAGAGAACCGCCACCATTATAAAACTACTGGAGATATCGTGACTGCCGAGATTCGAACTCAAGACCACACAGTTAGCCTTCACGTGCGTTACCAACTGAGCTACACTACACGTCTGACAGAATATGATAATCCTTTTTTTTTAAATAGACTCTGGAAGGACCTTTAGTCCCGGTTGTTGTTACCAACCGGGACTAAAAAGTCCTTTAGTCTTTTAGTCCCGGTTGGTAATACCAACCGGAACTAAAGGGACTAAAGAACCTTGACCCTTTAGTCCCGGTTGCCTCGAGAAAAAGGAACGACTAAAGAACTTTTACTCCCGAATACAAAAAAAAATCCAAGATTATAGCCGAATTTGTCTATCGTCCAAGGCCTGTTCTTTAGTAGTGTAAATATGTGATTTGTATTGGTGGTAACCTTAAGAAAAATGCTAGTAGAGATGTATTTACACCGACAATTTTTTACCTGGCGTCGCTACAAATAATTTGAAATTAATTTTTGAACTTTTCTAATTATCTTAAATGGAGAACTGATCTAGACAAAAAATATAGTAGTAAAAAAGATCTGCAGCTCTATCTATAGTTGTGTAATTTTTATTTAAAATCATTTACGGTCTAGAAATTTTGTTTTTATTAATTAATGGTTTTGAAATTCATTGTTTTTTAAATTTTTCAAATGATCTCGAATGGATAAATGACCTGAAATAAAGTTGCAGTACTGAAAGAGATATAAAACTTCCGTGTTTAAACTTTTTTTATTTAAATTCATTTAGAGTCTGGGTATAACATTACAATACATTATTTACTAAAGTGAATACGGAAGAAAATTGTTTACTATTTTTTGGGCACGATTTGCCTGAAAATCAAGTTACACTTGGAGACTATAAATATTTACACAGACGGTTCTCAAATGATGCTAGTGAAATTACCACGATTTTCAGGCCTTTTAATTGTATTGACGGTTCAAAAACACCGGTACAGTGCAAGTGAGAATTGTTTGCGCACAAGTGTCACTAAAGGGTTGACATTGTTTAACTTAAAGGTACATTAACCATCAGAGAGGCACCTGTGACATGGTTTTTATGTATGTTTTAATAATGTTATGTGAGAGAAAATAAGTTACAGTACAATTGATAAGTTGAAGCCAACAAGGCCATTGTAACCTGACTCTCGATCGGTAGAGCAATCAGCAGTGTATAGGGACGACGGTATTGCAGGCTGCAGCATGACCAAACGGCTTGTCGGATGGATTTGGATGAGAATCACTTCTGCTGCAACGGCTTGTTCAATGTGTGATCGATCACGTACATATGCGAGAAGATGGAGATCCAGTTGCATGCTTCCCATGTTAGCTACACGCTGCGTACACTTGCGCAACCGCAGTATCCAGCGATAGATATGGAGCATCCATCACGAGTCACGACACACCCCCACAGACCACAGGCGGCGAGATCCCCCCCCCCTAATACAAATCCATCATCCAATCGCGGCGCGGCACGCACGTACGACTAAACGTTTTCCCCCTGCCTGACACATGCATGCTCTAGTTAGTGAGTAGTGACACTGCTGGCTCGAGCTCCAAATGATTCATCCATCCAGCAGGTGGTCGACGACGTGCCGCCGCCACCGACCGAGCTAGTGGTCGCGCGCGCACGCACGCTGCGGCGGTCGGCGCACGGCGAAAGGCGGCGAAAGTCACGAACATGTACGTACTACAGAGCAGTCGAGCAGAGCCTCGATCGAGGACGAGCTCCATCATCCGTCATCCATTCGGACCACCTGCTGTCCGAATGAATGCCCGCGCGCGGCGGTCGGCACACGGCGGCCGGACGGACGGGGGGGCGCCAAAGTCACGGCGACGAAACCACGCGGAGAGAGAGAGACCACATCGATCAGTGGTATCACCCACCGATGACGACCGACCGAGCGATCGAGATCGAGCCGCGCGTGGCCGGCGGCGAATTCTTTAACCCAGCGGACACGGGAATCCAATCTGAGGCTGCGAAATGGCGCCGCGTGGTGTGCACTTCCGCGCGGCTGCCTCCGATTCCGATCGAGCAGCACCGGCGGACTGGCCTTGGCTGCGTGCGTGACTGCGTGTGCATCCGCCGCGGCCGCAGCGGCAGCACGCGCGCGGTCGGCATCCGCCTGCCGCTGCCCGCTGCCTAATCATGTGCGCGGCTCATGATGCATTGATGCCCTTGGGCCTTGGCCTTGCCGCGCGCCTAAGGGCCGTGGCGCCGCACCGGCGGCCCCGCCAGGCGATCGCCGATCGGCGCTCGCTCGGCTCTGCATCGACATCGATCATCATCTCGATCGTGCAAGTGCAATGCCAGCGCCGCGCGTGCGGACGGAGATGGATGACCTGTGACCGATCGAGTACGTTGAGTTTTACCAGGACCGCGCCGTCCGTCCGTGCGTGCACGCGTCCGATCCGTGAAAGCGCGGTCGATCGGTCGTCGGTCGTCGCCACGCGATGCGAGGGCTGGGGGATTCGTCGGTCGAATTGACACCGAAAGCACGGCAGCAGATCGATGCCCCACTATGCCCAAAAGGTTTGGGGGGAGACCCGGGGGTCGTGCATGCTTTACGTGCTTCTACACTTTATTTAGGCCCAGCCCCGTCGTTATTCCATATTAGCTGCAAATTCCAAGTTCCAACATCCACATCTGCGTTCAAATTTGAATGTCCAAATTTTGTAACTCCGCGGTGCCTTCCATTATTGCAGCTTGCAGCTTGCAGGCCGGGCATCAAATGCTGAGGGGAATGTTGCGACGGCCGGAGAGCACGAGTTTCTGCTTTCTGGTCTCCAGGTCCGGTCAAGTGCGCGATGGGAGACCGATTAGTCTAGTCTACTAGGACCATGGGGATCTCTAGCGGAACAATGGACTGGAATAAAAAGCTGAGGGAGACGCACACCAGCTCCGGCCGGTAGGGCACAACTTCTTGGGTACCCTTGGCCTGTGAGAGAACGACAGTAGTTTCACACTTCACAGCTTCGCCATCATAAAAGTATGTACGCTTTTTTTTTTTTGACAAATCACGGCGTAGACATAGATGTTCTCATATTTAGATTTTGAAAAAACTTCTAAACCTGAGAAATCTTGAGATTGACGACGTTTGATCGGCACATCATCTACCATCCTAAATTAAAACTTGTACCAAATCTAAAAATATGACCATCCATATAAAGTCGAGTAATAGATTCGTTAAAGTATGTACACTAGTGAAAAAACTAATAGAAATAATGTACTATGCGTACTACCTTCGTCGTAAAATAAAAGACGTTCTCATTTTCGAAAGTCAATATTTTTTAATATTTTGGCCAATTATATATAAATAATATTAATATTTATAATACATAATTAGTATTATGAGATAGATTTTTGAAAATAATTTCATGGTAGATATAAATGTTGAACATATTTCCTACAAATCTAGTTAAAGTTAAGAAAGTTTTGCGCATACATATTCTATAACGTCTTTGTGGGACGGACAGAGTACAGTATTTCGTACCGAAAGGATGAACGTGTTTTCTAATAAAGTGGATAAATGCATACCTCGGCAGATCTCGTGACCAAGTGAATGAACTTTGTCCTTCTCTTCGGTGCTTTTAGAAATCATCTGGCTTTAATCCATAAAAATCAACCGGTAAAAAAGTATTTTTATTTCAAAAAAAAAACCCACAAATCAACCGTATCGGCTTAAAGGACAGCCGAACAGGGCCAAAGTCCCTTTTGTTAGTCGGGATGCTATTGATGAATATCGGGCATGTTTGGATGGACTAAACTTTACACTTTAGCCTATGTTTTGGATGCTAATTAAAATGGTTAAATATTAACTAATCATGATTGTTGGGGGAGGGAACCCTCGGCAGCGACGTCACGCAGGCTGACACAGGAAACAACCCTCGCTCTCGTGCATACCTTCGCAAGAACTTTCGTCATTTGTCAAGTCTCTCGGGTCATTTTCCTAACCTTCGGATGTTAGCTCGACCCTCGGGATATTTTCTGTTTCTTGCAGGCACGAGGCGTGAAGAACATGGTCTGTGACCCTCGTGCATCCTGCATACCTTCGCAAGAAACGTCAGGCTCAACGGACGGCAAGCGAACGCGGGCCTCGCAACTGAAGCGATGGTTCCGCAAGCGAAGGTCAACCCTCGCGCTCCCGCGAGGGGATGCACGAGACGGGTGGCGGCGGACGCGCGGAAGGCGAGTTAGGGTTTCCACGCTGCCCGTGTTTGTACGATTCTGCCCTTCCGCTGTATAGCGCTAATGAATCTTTCTTGTACCCTTTTGTAATTTGGTCAATGTCCCTTGGCATTCCCTATAAATACCAAGAGATGAACAGTGTAAAAGGGATGATTTTCTGGAAGAGAGAAATAGCACCACTGTTTCCTTTTTCCTGTACCCTCGCCTTTGGTTCCGACAGTTGACCACCCTCGCCACTCCCCTGCACGAGAGCGGGGGTAGGAGCAGGTGTGATCCAACAGTTTGGCGCCGACCGTGGGACCGATACGGTTTTTTACACCTTCGCGTAATGGCTGGAACCAGGAGGACGGTCCTGGGCAGAGACCATCGCACCACGAATGAAGTCGCCGCGACGGTCCAGGGTGTGGAAGAGAACTAAGCGCCATTGGGAACGGAAGAAGTTGTCCCGGAAACTGAAATCCTGGGCCCGCATACTCGACCGTCATCGCAGCAACACCCGCACACCTCTGGAGAAGGTGGGGGAGGAGATGAAGAGGAGTTGGGTCTCGAGGCCCTAGAGATGCTCCACGCTGAGCTGCAAGAAAAGAAAATGCGCCTAGTCCAACTTGAGAGGCATATCCGACTGCGGGTTATCAGGCAGAAGGCGGACAAGGTGAGGGAACAGCTTCGTCGGATGGAGGAATCCCTCGCGACAGCTGAAGCCGAGGCCGAGGGTTGGATAGACAGAGAAGTGCCACCACCCCAGGAGGGGAACAACGAGCAGCCTCAGGGCAACGCACGTCAGCCACCACCACCCCCGCCACCACCAAACTACCTAAACAACCCATACCCTGAGAGACCTCCAAATTTTTGCCAACTTTACCCAGATGAGAGAGAGCCAAACCTTCGCAACTAGCAGAGGGCCCAACAACACCAGATGCCCTACGACCCAAGATCACCACTCTCCCAAATACTGCAAACCCAACTCTGGCCACCGAGCTACAATCCCCAAAATTTGCCCCATTATGATGGACTCTCCGACCCTCATCAGTTCATAATGAGTTACGAAGCGGCAGTTGCCGCAGCAGGAGGAGATGAATCAACAATGGCGAAGTCCATTGTAATCATCCTTCGCGACATCGCCCAGACATGGTACAGCAACCTACGCCCTGGAACTGTGGATTCCTGGGCCAACCTCAGAGACAGGCTCTGCACAAACTTTAAAGGCATCACAGCAGCCCCATCAACCCTATTGACTTGTTCAATTGCAAACAAGAAGAGCGCGAACCATTACAAGATTACTGGTGAAGGTTCATCCAAATCAGAGCAAGAACTCCGGGGATATCCGACGAGGCCGTAATCCTCGCAGCAGTCAGCGATCTGCGTCCAGGCCCATGCTCTTCGAAGTTTGCTAGGAAGCCGGCAAACACAATAGAGGAGCTACATGAGACAATGGAAAGATACTGTAGAGCGGACATGGACTTCAGGTCAAAGTCAGACGCTCGAAGGGCACAGCAGAAATCGCAGTTGAGGCCCGAAGCAAGAGAAAACAACCCTCGCCAAGATCCGAGTAACATCGACGCAATCAACAAGGCAGGTCCACTCGAAGACCACAATAGGGGCACTCAGCCTTCAGGCAATCAAAATCCGCAAGGATTCCCACCCCCGCCTGATCAAAGAAACCAACAGAACGATTCGGCCAAAATGTACTGCCATTTTTGTGGTCCAGGAAAGGGGCACACAACCAAACAATGCGAGTGCTTCGCCAAGGGAAAAGAGTACCAGGAATCCAAAAGAGCCACAGAAAACAGAACCATCAATCATACCAGGAAGCCAAGCTTCAACCCAACCCATCCTCCATACCAGTACACCCCTATAAACTATGGCCTACCTTCGCACCAACCTTTCTACGCACATCACCCCCACTACAATCATACCCCTTATTAGTCTCCCACCTTTCCTCAACGCCAAAACACACCATACACCGTTTCATTCCCAGCAACCCCCCAAACCCAAACCAACCATCAAGCAAGCAACGCTTTACCACCACCACCCCCAATACCAGCTTTGCCAGCCCCCCAGCCTGTCAAAGCCAAATCCCAAACCCAAACAACTATCAACAACCCAACATCAACCTTCGGCGTAATCCTCGCCATCACCGGTGGCTCCAATGAAGATCTTGGCAACAAATGGCAAAGGAAAGAACATGCCAGAAGAGTGCACCATGTAGCTGTCGAGGGTCCACACAAATTTGGGCGATGGTCCCATATCCCAATAACTTTCGATTCTGGTGACATGAAGTTAAGAGATTACCCTCACACCGACGCCATGGTAATCAAAACAAATCTTGCAGGATGGACAGTCACCAAAATTCTGGTTGACACAGGAAGCTCCGCGGACATTTTGTTCGCCTCAACCTTCGACAGCATGAAGCTGGACAGAAACCTCCTGCAACCCACTGGCAATCCCATATACGGTTTCGGCGGTCAGCAAGTAAGAGCAATCGGGAAAATCTCTTTGCCCGTAACCTTCGGAGACCAAATAAACTGCAGAACAGAACATATAACCTTCGATGTGGTTGATATGTTTTATCCTTACAATGCAATCTTTGGCCGAGGGATTACCAATGTCTTCAACACGGTCATCCACCTTGCATACCTTTGCATGAAGCTTCCTGCTCCGAAGGGGGTTGTCGCAGTGTACGGAGATCAAGACGTTGCAAGAGCCACTGAGGGAACAGTAGCACCTGGGCAACGCAATGTCCACAATCTAACAAAACCTCAAACAATAAACCTCGGCAACGAAGGTGAAGCACACTGTGACCAAATAAGAGCATCACCCAAAGAGGAAACCAAACCAGTACAACTCTTTGAGGGCAACTCTGAAAGGAAAGTAATCATCTCAGCTCACCTTGACACCCAGACAGAAAACAACCTTGTCCGTTTTCTCAAAGAAAACTCAGACACCTTCGCTTGTTCTGCGGAATATCTCAAGGGAGTTAATAGATCCTTGATTGAGCACAGCCTAAACATAAAGCAAGGATATCGTCCAGTTAAACAAAAGCTCTGCAAAATGTCAGAAGAAAGGAAAGAGGCAGCGAGGGCAGAAGTAAAACGACTTTTGGATGCAGGGGTCATCCGCCTCATCAAATATCCATCATGGCTCTCAAATGTTGTCGGTGTTTCGTACCCGGGGGTATCACACCAACGAGTGATATGATCGCGTGCTTCTCTTCCTGGATGGTGATGCAAGAGGACACAAGGATTTATCCTGGTTCGGGCAAAGAAGGCCCTACGTCCAGCGGGGGGGATGTTCTTGTATTACTTGCACCTAAGTGCTTGTACAGGGGAGAATACAAGCTCAGTGAGCGTGGACCGGAGTCCGGACTCGTGTCTGTGTGTGGACTCGTGTGTTGTGTCCGTCCCCTTGAATGAGGGCCCTAGTGTCCCCTTTTATAGTGCAAGGGGAGGCCAGGGTTACATAAAAGTATTACAGGTGTCGGGGCGTATGGTGCCCCATACGGAGAAGGGTAGGAATCCTGTCTTGTCGGGGCCACTGGAGCCGATGTGATCGTCGCTGTTGAGGCGTCCTTGGGTCGTGGCTTCCATCCTGGGCGCGGACGTGGTGGCGCGACAAGGCGGGAGCCGTACAGCACCCATCCCGGAATGTACAGTACGCGGCGGGGTCCCTCCGGGTCTTGGGGTACCTGTCCTCCAATAGCACGAAAGTAGTTAGGGTTCGAAGGGCGCGGAGCCGGCTTCGAGGTGGTGCCACGGGGGCTCGAGGGGCGCGGAGCCGGCCTCGAGGTGTTACAGTGCAGGGCTCGAGGGGCGCGTAGCCGGCCTCGAGGGGTTACAGTGCAGGGCTCGAGGGGCGCGTAGCCGGCCTCGAGGGGTTACAGTGCAGGGCTCGAGGGGCGCGTAGCCGGCCTCGAGGAGTTGCAGTGCCTGGCTTGGCCGAACAGTGCTGTACTGGTGCCCTTTTGCCCATGCTTTTTGGTGAAAACGAGACTTGACCCTTACACCGAGTTACTGTGGTACACGCTGTGCACTAGTGGACATGACCGGAGTAGGTGAAGGCATTAAATGCGTGGTATGGGCTGGTACGGCTGTCTGTGCAGCTCGAGGTCCGTGCGTTAAGGCTCGAGGCGGAGAAAGAGCGTTCGCCCGAGGCCTTGCTCGAAGGGCTCGGGCGAGGCGGAGAAAAAGCGTTCGCCCGAGGCCTGGCTGGGAGGGCTCGGGCGAGACGGAGAAAGAGCGTTCGCCCGAGGCCTGGCTGGGAGGGCTCGGGCGAGACGGAGATAGGGCGTTCGCCCGAGGCCCGACTGGGAGGGCTCGGGCGAGACGGAGAAAGAGCGTTCGCCCGAGGCCTGGCTGGGAGGGCTCGGGCGAGACGGAGATAGAACGTTCGCCCGAGGCCTGGCTGGGAGGGCTCGGGCGAGACGGGGATAGAACGTTCGGGTGTTTGCGTTGATTGGGGGTACCCTTTTTTGTACCCCTCGTGGTTAGAGCTCCCTCGTGGGCTTCCCGAAGAACCCTCGGTCGTTTGGGAACCTTCTGCCCAGTGGGCGCGCCTTTTTAGGCGGGAATCGTCAGGGAGCGGAGATCGCGGCGCCGTGCGTACCTGTCAGCAGGCTCGAAATGTGGTTCGGTAGTAATATTAAATATTCGCGGTAACCTTTCCTTTGCCGTGGGAGACTTCGTCCGAGGCTTGGCTCGGAGGGCTCGGACGAGACGGAGAACGAGCGTTTGTCCTGGGCCTGGTCTCGAGGGCTCAGGCGAGATGGGGGTCGAGCTTTCACCCGAGGCCTGAAAATCTCATGCTCACACAAAGAAAAGAGATTAGTCGCAACTGTCCGAGTTTTTAGACCCTCTTTCGTCGAGGGGTGCCAGGCTGAACCGACTGGCCGGCTCCTCGAGCTGTCTGGCATGCCGATTGCCCTGGCTTGCCATCCCGCGAGTCCTTTCAATCGGATGCGAGGGGGGATGCCTCGTACTACCCCGAGTGGGCGAGTATCGAGGCTCCCGGTGAGCTGGTAACGGGGAATCCAAGTGAGAGCTCGTGCCCCGTTCGTTAGGGGTCGACTGTGGCCCGGAGGCGGTCTCATAAAGCATGGGTGCTCAGTCTGCAGGAGTGCCGGGTCCATTCGATAGGACCCGGTGGCTCGATGCCTCCCTCCGAGGGGATCTCACTGCACGTCAAGCTCCCCGCCTTGGATACACGTGAGGGGCCTCGAGGGGCGCGGCCCTCGAGTAATGCCGCGAATGGCGCCCTTTGGTGTCCCTGACTCGGGTGCTCGAAGCCGGCTGTCGAACCCTTTTCGAGGGCCAGCCTTCGCTGCTTCGAGACTTAGGGCCGGGGCCCGTTTTTACCTTTATGAAGAAGCCTCCGTCGTCTGGGAGTCCTTCTGCCCGTTGGGCACGCCTTTTTAGGCGGAAACCGTCAGGGAGAGCGGCGGGCGCGAAGCCGGAGCGACGGTCGTGGCGGGCCCGGGTAGTGGAGCGAATGGAGAGGTAACGCGTGTACCCTGCATCCGGCTCGAGACGTGGTTAGGTGGGCGCATTGAATGCATTCGGTTACCTTTTTACGTCGTGGGAGATCCCGCCCGTCTGGATTTCCCCCTATAAATATCGAAAGAGGGGAAAAAGAACCCTTTACTTTGCCTTTGCCTTCGCCGCCGCCGTAGCCTTTACGCGCCCTTTCCTTCGAGCTAGTCGATTGGGGATTTCCGGCCGCCCGTCCGCTGCTCGGATCCGCGCCGCGCCACCGTCATGGCCGCCCAGACACAGATGCTGCCGGCCGAGGACTGGAGCCCGTCGAAGGTGACGCAGAGCGAAATGGACTCGCTGGTGGCCCAGGGGCTTCTGCGCCCCAACCCGGAGGAGGGACCCGCATGGTGGGTTATCCCGTCGGCGGAGCACCGGGAGCCGCACCCGCCGGAGGGGTACGTGGTGAGCTTCACGCGCTACCACCGTATGGGGCTCGGCGTCCCGCCGAGCCGCTTCTTGCGAGGGCTGGCCCACCATTTCGAGGTGGAGCTGCAACACTTCTCCCCCAACTCCATCTCGCACGCCGCCATATTCGCCGCGGTGTGCGAGGGGTACCTGAAGATGGAGCCGCACTGGGAGATGTTCGTCCATCTCTTCCGGGGCGAGCTCTTCATCAAGTCCCTGAAGCCCAGCGGGAGGCGGCCCGTGCGCATGGGCTCCCTTGCCATTACCGCGAGGGCGGGGACCTCGTCGGCCAATGTCCCCCGCGAGTACCTGCGATACAAGCTTTCCACCAACCAGGCCGGGTGGGACGACCATTGGTTCTATCCGCGGAACGAAGGTGGCCTCCTTCCGCAGTACACCGGTAGGGTCCTCACTCGACGCCCGGAGAAGTGGACCTGGGGCGTTGCGGCGGACAGGCAACGCCACCTGGCCCCGCTGATGGAGATGATGAAGACGCTGGTGGATGAGAAGAAGCTGACCGTGCAAGCGGTCATTTGGGCGTTCCACCAGCGAAGAGTTCTTCCGCTGGCGGACCGCCCCCTTCTTATGCACGAGATGGGCCCGCAGGCTCAGCTCGAGGCGCTCAATCGCTCGAGGATGGCCGAAGAGAGGCTGTCCCGGAACGAGGGCGTCTCCCGGGTGTCGATCACGATCCAGGGGCCGTTCGTCCCTGAACTCTCCAACCTGGTAGCGATGGCACCCGACGAGGGGTGTCTCGACCTGGTAAGCCTCCCTCGAGTCGAGCTATCTCGAGCCTCCTCCCCCTTCTTCCTCCTTCGATCCGTTTGCATCCGTCTTGTGGTTTGTCTCATTACGCTTCTTCTTTCTTCAGGGGGCATTTACTTGTCGCGCGTCGAGGCCCCCGGTGAGGGAGGACGCCGCGGATTCTCAAGTGAGGCGCCTCTCTGCTCAGAAGGACAAGGAGAGCAAGGATGCCAAAAAGAAGAAAGAGAAAGATAAAAACTTGCGTCGCTTAGCTCGGGAGCAGAGACTGGCGAAGGCTCGTCGTAACCGTCAGCCTGGGGACGGGTCCCCCGAGCTGAGCTCCTCGAGCTCGGAGGAGGAGAGTGGTGATGAGGAGGAGGGCGACGACGAGGGGATGGATGCGCGCTTGATGCGCGCGGGGCTCGTCGATGACAGGGCTGACCGCTCCTCTGTGCAGGAGGGTACACTGGAGGTCCCACCGACAAAAGGGGCACGCGGGACGCAGCCGCGGAAGGCGGCGCCGATCCCTGCCTCGTCGGGGGCCCAAGGTCCGTCGAGCTCCGCGTCGGATGTGCCCCTGGTCGTAAGGAAGCCCCGGACCCGGAGCGCCTCCGCCACAGCGCCAACGGAGGCCGCCCCCACGTCAGCCCAGATGGGGGGTCTCGAGAGGGGTCGGGCCTCGAGAGGCGGTCGACAGGTCGAGAAGGGTTTCGGGCCCGACCCCCGCGAGCCGTTAAGGGCGCCGTCGAGCCCGCGGAGGGGCGGGCGCCAAGAAGAGGCGTCGAGCCCGCGCCATCACGAGCGTCGGGGAGGGAGCCCCCGAGCGTCTCGTGACCAGGGGCGCGAGCGTCCCCGGAGTCCATCGCCGTACCGCCGCCGGGACACGGAAGCGGACGCGGGAGGGCGCGACCACCAGCGCGGGCACCGGAGCAGGTCCCGGAGCCCGCGCCGGGGCGAGCGCCACGACGTCAGCACGAGGGTGGTACGGTCGCCCTCCCGCGATGTGGGGCGGAAGGAGGGCTCTCCCTCGAGGTCGAGCCATGGGAGGCGTCGGGAGCCCTCCCCCCATCCCAGCCCTGTGGAGACGGCCCAGGCGCAGGGCTCGAGCCGTGGGGTGGGCTCGAAGCCCCCGAGTGGGTCCGGCGATTCCGGGAAGAAGCCCAGCCGCCGCTTCGGGTGAGTAGTTTCCTTGGATCTCGTCGGTAGGGAGGCTTCACCTCTTTGCTTTTGATGACGCGTGCCATCTCCATCTTCTCAGGGGGAAGCGCTCCTACCAGGAGGTGGACCTCGCTTCGTCCAAGCGGGCCAAGACCTCGAGCCCCGTCGAGGCACAGGCACCTCGAGGTATGGCACCTTCCTCCGCTAGAGAAGCCGCTTGGCTGGAGAAGGCCCGAGCTGCCATGGCTCGAGGGGGCCGGATGATCGTCGCGAATTTTGGTGAGGCCGTCGCCATCGACCACAGGGGTCGAGGTACTCTTCCTGGTTCTGACATCTCCGTCATCTCGTATTCGCAGGGGCCTCAGCTCATGGCATCGAGCCTGCCACCACCGTATCCGCCGAAGCGCTGCCTCCTCCCCCTCCTCCTCCTCCCGCGATGGTGCCAACTGGGAGCGCCATCCTTCCCCTCACCATGACGGCTGTTCCGGGGAAGCGCCTGGGGCGAGCACGGCCCCGCCGGCGTCTGGGGCTGAGGAGACTGCGCCCCTTGTGGCTCCGACCAGCACGGGCCGGGCTGCGGAGGAGGGAAGGGGGGGAGAGGCGTCGGCGGAGAAGGAGCCGACGGTGGAGGACCTCCTGAACGAGCTGGAGCAGGGGCCGCTCCTCGCCGCGGGCTCGATGACGGTGGAGGCGCCCGAGGTGCCGGCTAGCGCCGACAAGGCGCCGGAGGGCCCGGCCAGGGAAGAGGGCCCGGGGTCGAGCCTTCCCTCGATCGATCCGCAACAGGAAGTGCCTGCGGAGGGACGGAGGGAGTCGGGGCTCGTGCCGTCGGGCGGTGGGTCGCTGTCGGGGCAGCTCGAGGCGGAGGAGGATCTGCCCGACATCGAGCTCGACCGACCGGTATGGCCGTTTCCCGTCCCACTGAGCCCGCCCCTTGCCGTGGTTCCCATCGAGCAGCCGGCCCAGCGGGGGGCCCCGCGCGAGGTGCGGTCCATCTTCCGGGAGGGTGGCCGTGCTTATGGCGGAGGCGGAGCGGTCCTGCTCCGAGGAGGCGGGCCGGTCCGCACAGGTGTCAGCCGCCCTCGCGCGGGCTGAGGCGGAGCTTCGAGATCTCCGCGCGGAGCTGAGCCGGAACGCCCAGATGGCGAGCCGGCTTAACGAGGCGGAGGCGGAGGTCCGGGTGGCTCGAGGCGAGGTCGCTCGATCCAAGGAGGAGGCCGCCGCCGTTCTCGAAGCGTCGAGGAAGGAGGCCGCGGACGCCCGAAGCGAGGCCACCTCTGCCCGGGCTGAAGCCGAGGCGGCGAAGCAGGAGGCTGCTGACGCCCGTGGCGAGGCCGCCGCTGCCCGAACCGCAGCGGAGGCGGCGAGAAAAGAGGCCGAAGACGCCAAGAGTGGTGCCGCCACCGCCCGAGCTGCCGAGGGGGCGGCGCGGCAGGAGGTGATCCGCAAGGATCTGGCCCTGGTAGAGGCGGGCCGGCTGATCAGGACCTTAGGTCCGAGAAGCTCCTCACGCTGGCCGAGAAGCGCAGGCTGGAGCAGCGTGCTGAGGGCCTGACTAGCGACCTCGCCGTACTGGGGCAACACTGCGACGGTGAGGCTTACACCTTGTTCTTGTTTGGGTCTCGAAGTTCTTTGTTACGCCGCAGTCTTACTCTTCCTTGTTTGTTGCGCAGGGGTCGAGAAGACGGTCGAGGAGCTCCGCGGGACGAACCAGGCTCTCTTGGACCAGCTTCAAGACGAGACGATGGTGGCGAGAGCGGGCTCGCTCTTCTCTCGACCGGCTCGGCCCCATGTGG